>CM035797.1:30714216-31314216 GCA_020466265.1 Siphamia tubifer
AACAGCAGGGATTAAGCAGCTCTGAAGCAGCAAATCGAAAGCTCAGCAGAGGAGCAGCCCAGGAGGAAGCCCAGTATGCCCAGCCTCGACCCCAGCAGCATGGCCTGTTAGCCAAGGGTGTTCGCCTGTTTAGGAATATGGGAAACCAGGAGGCAAAGCAAAAGAAAGGAGGAGGAAGTGGTGGGCCAGGAACCGCCGGAACCACCGGGGATGTCCCCTGTGATGGTGATGCTGATGATAGAGATGCAGACAAGAAATCTAAAAAGTCATTCAGTAAGAGCAGCAAAGGAGAAAATAATTCAAAGAAGAAAACAAAGTCGGAGTCAAAGGGCTCTATGTTTTCAGGCATGAAAATCAGAAAAAGTTTGTCCAAGTCTAAAGGTTTATCCAAGGATGATGTTTTGGAAGATGGGAGGTCTGGGGACTGTGGTAAAGGACTCAGTTCTGGTGCAGAGGCCAGTTTGTCAGCTGATGAGATGGGCACAACATCAGACTTAGAAGGGGATCTAAACCTGTTGAACATAGGCCAATGTGTGGACGATGAATATGGTCGGAAGGTGAGCTCTGGTTCGGAAGCTGACCTTTATAGCTTCCACTCAGCAGCAGCTGAAAATGAGGACCTTCTCTCTGACATCCAACAGGCCATAAGAAAACAATGTGCAGCCACCGAAGAGGCCCTGGAAATGATGACATCTCATTTAAATGAATGTTCAACCTATGTCGAAAATAAAGCCTCTCAAAAACTCATATCTCCTGAGCTACTAAACTGGGGTAAGGAAGCTCCCTATTCCTCAACCTGTAGTATTGTACAAGGTCTGAATTCGGAATATAAGAAATTAGAAAATGAAAGCAATGACGCATCTTTGTCAAGAAATTCATCAGGTCCAGGGTCTCCAAGTGAGAGTGGTCCATCTTCAGCCCCAGATACAGAAAGGAGCAGTGGCAGCCTTTTCCCAAAGACCAACAGCACATACAGCTTCCCAGACACAACTGCCACCACCACCTCCTATGAGAGTGCTGAGGAACCGCAGGATGATCTGGAAAGCCCAGGTCTGTATTGTCAAGGTAGGACCACACAGAGCAAAAGTCTGTGTGTGCCAAGGGTACATCTCGATCCTAATCATGAAACAGCAGGTGGGGGGGCACTGTATACTCATAAAAGTGCCAGCAGCATGGATCTGTCAACAGAGAGAGAGGAGGAAGAGGAAATGAAGAAGCAGCACTTCCTGTCACTGAAAGGACGGAAGAGTAGTTTGTCCATTGGTCAGCTGACACCAGACTATGCTTCTCAGCCTAAGCGACCATCCTCTGCTTCCCCTTCAACTGTCAAACTGTACCCCCCAGTGCACCCCTCGTATGTGAAGACCACCACCAGGCAGCTCACCTCTCCAGTGGAGTCCCCTCTTACCAGTCCTCATGTACCCAGGAAAACAGATGCTCTTTCGCGGGAGCCTAATGGGGGGCAGTCATTGAGGAGACGTAAACAGAGGTCCTGCTCCATCGGCGGTCCCTTAAATGTGTCAGCAGACTGGGATGACCTGGAAATTAAATCTGGTGGTGGAGCCAAAGAGCAGGATACACCAGAGAGGGGGTATGCAGTGGGGACCTATTGGACTCTGGGGTCCAGGAGAGCACAGTATGTACGCCAGGCCTCCAACAGTGCTACACCATATCTGGATGTATTTTCTGGTGAGTCACACAAAATTTAATGAATCTGCTGCATCTGCCACATCTCACTAATTTTGACTACTCTAGCAAGCTAGGAGTACAGCTAGCATCATCACTGTCTAGGTACTAGCATCAGCTATAGGAGCTAGTTAAGATGAGAATCAAAGGATGGTCTGAACCAGGATGCATTTCCTCATGAATTATGAATGAAGTGAATAAAACTGATATGTTAAAAAAAAAAAAAAAAAAACGCCAGTTGATCATGGAGGCAGTGCCGACCCAAAGTTTTAAAGAAAAGGAATAAAAGGGGATGAACTGCCCTGACAGAGAGAACACATCACAGTAATAACAGCTACAACAAATTAATATTTATGTCCAGGGGTAATACATAGTCTTTATTGTACAGTAGGTAGTCAAATTTGCAGTCCTGTGCAAAAGCCTTTGGGCTAACATTAACCCCTTTAATTAGAAAATATCACATTTTTTGCATTAGTTTTCTTTTTTATTTCTTTGAACACATGTCAGATTTAACTGTTTATGTTGGTTTTTGTTATGTGGTCAGGGGTCACACTAATAATTTTAAACTCAACCCCCCCCCCTCAAGCCTGTGCACATATTCCCTTATGTATCTTCTATATGAAGAACAGAGAATGACAAAAACAAGCGCATGTCAATTCAACCCTCCAAAAGCAACAAAGTAAAAGGTGGTCTAAGACTTGCACTATGCTTGATTTTTCTTAAATATAGTGACTCACCTCCACTTTTTGCAAGCAAACCCAAACAATTATACAGAGACAAAGGATCTTGTCATAGTAGTATTTTATTTATTTCAATTGCTGGGAATCCCCGATGTGTCAGATGTAAATTGTATTTGACTTCAAGCCCCCATATTCATATGAGATCAATCCATTATGTAATGAGATGGTAAGATGATTAGGGTAATTGCATTGTGATTTCTACAGTAATGAACCACTGATTGCCATGTAATACAAATGATCACAGCAGGAATATAAGTGATCATATAGCGAAGATTCAATAGCCACAGTGAAACCCTAGAGGTTCTCTATTGAAGTGTCTGTAAAACAAATGGCTTCTTCTAACAAAACAATACCACTTTGTCCTCCTTTCTGACATGGTGACTAAAGAGTTCAGCTGCGCTCTACTGTCTGCGCCTGAGCTCATAAATCAGAGAGCCAAAAGACAACGCTACCACCCACCCATGGCAATGCTGTCATCCTCTGCCCCTCCTGGCTTCGACACAAAAACACACACATAGACTACACATGCACCCTGTGTACAGAACTGGATGGTAAACCCAAGTGACAGTTTAACTCGATGACGTAAATAACTTGTGATTTCAGATCCTTTCACATTTTGTCAGGTGACTCAACTGCAGTCAAACAATGAAGATTCCATTTGTCTCTGTTATCCTGCTACAAAACAACAACGAAACACTCACTCAATAATCATTTTACATGTAACTGATCAGTTCAAGAGGGTGAGAGAGGAAGTTAGAGAGGAAGACGAAGACAACCTGTCATCAAGCTAATTATTTTTTTTAATCCAGTACTAAAGTCACTACTGGTATTTTTAATGATGTCATATTTATTAGATTGTTAAAAGCTCAAGCTCACTGTTTAAACAGCAGTATTTTTAGATATTCTGCTTGTTCCTGCATTAAATAGCAGCTGTTAATTCTCTGCAACATCTGTGATCATTCTAATTCTCTGCACAATTAGCACTATCTCTGTTGCTAACTCATGTAAATGGTGTGAATAGGTCTCAAACTCGAAGGTGTTTAATTATCACATCAAATACAGATACATTACACCCCAACTTCACTACATAGGTAAGATGTTAAAACAATGGGAAAAGCAACCCAGAATTACAGGCAGAGATGTGTTTTCTGACGTAAATAAACCTTTTTTTTTTCGAACATGAACACCCACAGGTTTGATTGCTGCTATTCTCTGTGCGGTTTTTATGTCCTCCTTTTCACTTCTCCTTAGGTCATACTTTACTGGAGAGGTTGTGTGTTCAGCATGGAGATGGGCCCACAGAGGAGGAAGCCAAGGATCTGTGTCACCAAATGTTGCTTCTGGGTTTGCTACAGCCCTTCAGTGACGGCAGTGGAGAGGGTCATACTGGCAGCCCTGTTTCACCAACGCCAACTGTTTTTAATGTAAGCCCTTTGTCTATACTAGTTCTTCAATGGCATGAGTTATGCCCTCAGCTTTTCTAGACAAATTATTTCTGAGGTAACATGGGGATGCCAATAGTATAGTACTGAAAAACACATAAAGGTCCAATAATTCTAGGATCTAACTGAGAAAAATGAAGTATAATATATAATAATTATTATGTTTTCATTGGATTATATCACATGAAAATAGGAATTATTGTGTTTATAATAGGCAGCATCCAGTGTACAGGTGCATTCCCATCATCCACTCTGTGTGAGTGTGGATCCAGAACAATATCTAAAAAAAAATGCACTGAATGGGAAAAGCAAACACTGTTCATTCTATCTAATATATTATTATTGTTATTATTATTACTATCATTATTATTGTTTCGTTGGTTTATGGAGCCATGTGGAGGTATGGTTGGTTGCAATCCTCACCACGAGATGTCACTAAATAAAATTCACTGAAAAAGATTAACATGTTTTAAATTGTGTTATACAGTAGTAACACACAGATGATTAATCTTGTCACAGTGACTGTGCAAAGATGAAACCTTCTGTGAAATGAAACTGATTTACTTTTCATAATCTGACTTTTGTTCCCATGTAAATTACTGTAATTCGCATAAATGCAAGCTTCAGAACACAGCCAAAGCTAAACTGTCATCAGACCAGGCATTCATTTCCGGGAGATCTATTTGCAGTCGGTGACAGACCATATGTACAGTAAACAGCCCCTTCCAAGCTCATCCAATCTAGAATTATATATTTATTTCTGTAATGCCGTGATTCATGTCCCAAGAGGTTTTGTTATCCTGCGAGTACTGGGGCATGTCGACAGCATGACCATATGAAAGTTAATTTCACGATTCCTTCATTCCAGTGATGCTTTACTTTTATCTAATCCCATAAGTGGGTTATTTTCCCCTATGTAGTTCACTGTAGTAATCGCAAATTGGCAGTACCATTTAAGTTTTTTTCTTTCTTTTTCAGAGCTACTATACGGAATAATGAAATGTGTAGTTATATGTAAACCTATGCTTTAAATGTGTACATGTGTAGTGGCTGAGATGTCCTGAAGTGAATGTGTACAAGTATTTCTGTGAAAGAAATGTAAGGCTGGTATAAGCTGATGATGCTATACACACCATGTTCATAAAAAATAATTTTCAAACTATATTAATGAGCTGCAACATGTTTATTTTTGTTTAAAAATTTTATTTTGCAGTGTCTTATGACTACTGAAAAATGTAAATGGATTAATAGAGTATTTATCTTTAGCTGCACAATCCATACCCCCCCTCAGATGTTGTCCTACATGCATACTGTAGCACACTTGTATAGACTTCTGCAAACAGAAGCGTAAACAACTCACGGTCATTATATGAGGCATGAATGCTCTGAATCTGTCATATTTCATTTTATTCCACTTGTATTATGGCATTAACAGGGAACACTTTTCTTTTCATGCACAACTCCACTGGTGGTTCACAGTTGCTTTAGTAAGGTAATAATAATGTGTGTAGTGATACACAAAAGGACAGCCTGGGACACTCATACATGTTCAGGCATTTCCTCGCATGGCTGGCTTAACAGCAGCCTTTCCAGCACTCACTCAATTACACATAAGGCACAAATACACACATCTGTGATTGGGTAGACCATCTGCTGACCATGTTATGTAACAACTCCACGTGCCTCAGGCTCAGGCTGCTCTTCCCCTGAAAAAAAGCTCACCCTGCCTAGATTGGACAGATAGTCACAGTTTTTTTCTTTTCTTTTAAACCCCTGCTCTCTGCTTACTTCAGTCTGGGGCTTGGCCTGAAGTCCTGTATTATTCAGCTCAGCCAAGAATAACCTTTGCAGTTGCTGCTGAAAGTGCAAATCTCTTTGCTATTACTGTGTATATTACAGTTAATCTCCCAATCAAATAAATACTTTGAAACAGTCTTGAGTTATCTTTGTAAACTTTTGACTGAAACCCTTTAATATGTCATCCTATTATCCTTTTTCTTTTTACAGTAATATTTTATGTTTAAATTAATCACTTTCTCTGCATCACCCCCTTTTCTACTATATATATATATATATATATATATATATATATATATATATATATATATATATATATATATATATATATATATATACTTTCCTTTCATTTCCATCTTCCAACTTTTCTCCCCTTTGTCCTTCAATTTGCTACTGTACCTATATAGGGAGTGATATCCAGTTTCATTCTGTATTTTGCTGAAGTCAACAAAGAGACGAAGAGGCAGGTTTCTTGTTCTGCTTCCCACTTGAAATTAAAGTATCAGATTATGACTCTCGTGTAAAGTATTCTCTTTTTCTAAACACTAGTGTGTAGATAAATAATGCGTAGCATCACTTTGACATTTATTTTGTCTGCAATATTGAGGTCAGGTTTCAAGGATTCAGCTTGCGTGCAGTTTATTCAGCATATTTATACTCAGAAATGCACAAGTTGCACCCACGCTCTGTGTGGTGGGGGATGTAAGAGCATGTGTTTTATTTATATATGGCATTCATTTCTCAAGTATTTGCTTGTGTTGCAAGAAGGTAAGCCCTCAATTACTTTGCAACACAAAAAAGGCCACAATGTTTTTGTGGAATACATTGATTTGAATTATTTGTTTATTTCAAGCATTCACATAATAATACATACACACATACATACATGTTTGTTCAATTCAAATGTGCAAAAAATAAACCAAAGTAAGATTTAAAAAAGAACAGTATCTATCTTCAATTACATGCAAATCTGAATATGTCATGGTGAAAAAGGAGTAGAAAGAAGTACAAACTTGCTTCCACACATTTATCACTACCTTAATATAAAAATTCAAACAATAGGGTTTTCCAGAAATTTAGCACTGAACCACATGCAGTAATTGAATTGTGCACAACAAAATAATCATAGCAGGACAGTCATACAAACTCAACAATTTTATAATTTTCTTCATTTATTTCAGTACAACATTACTCATAAACAAACAGCCGTCATTGTCAGAAAATATAATGTGTATTAATTGTACAGATTTTTCTTTGTTTTGTTACACATAAACCTTTCTTCTCAAGCTGTTTAATGTAATAAATGGCAGTAATGTTGACCTTCTGTTCTGTCTAAACTTGTTTAGGAGGAGCAGCTGTACACTTGGGCGGCTTTAGGGCTTCCTGTATCTTCTCACCTGTGGGACCTTTATGGTGGCCGAAGCACAGGGAGAGCACAGAGTTTGAGATTACCTTTGCAACAGACAGCAAAGACTCCTTGTACATTAAACTTTCAGGTTGGTTACATCCTACTTTTACTCTGCATATAAGAATTTTCTCCATGTGTGATTCTGCCCATACACTGTAAACCTGAATAAGTTATCAGAAGTCCAAAAATTTGAGGCAATCGATTGCTTCAATTATTTTAACTTGATGAAACTTAAAAAACAAAATATTCCAGAACTGCTTACAGAAGTGCTTATTAAAGAATATTGAAATTAAAACATTACTTATTACCTTAGTATTCTAAGGTTCTGTCAGTCCTACTGGGAGACTAAGTCAGGGTTCAGTGTCTTTGTCCAAGGACACTTGGACGTGTGGACAGACAGAGCCGGGACATGAACCTCCCGCTGACGACCCGCTCTACCAACTGAACCATATCCACCTCTAAATAATATTACTGTGTTTTGTGATTGTAATTTTTTTGGTGCGATAGATAATGGTGGATATTTCGAGTGATCTGAAATGATATTTCATCATCTACTACATCATTTCAGTTTGGTGTTCTTCAATCATCCTTATTTGAAACAATAGAAATATCAGTACAGTATCATTCTCAGCATTTAATGACTTAATTCCACTAAGCTGTACCTCATCCTACATTACATTACATTACATTGCATTTGGCAGAAGCGTTTATCCAAAGCAACTTACAATAGAGGACATAATATATAGACTGTAGCACTAGCAGTTACAAGGTAGACAGGAAATATACCGAACAATAGGTGCAAATGCTCTCTGAGGTGAGAAAGTAGGTTTTTTTCCTCCTGAATGCTTTGATATAGGTTCAAGTAAAGTAGACCAAACAGAGACAGAAACACATACCATGCAGCATGCGTAGAGTCTATCCCAGGTCTGGGTCAGCACAGGTATTAGTGCAGTAGATATTCATGAAAGAGGAGAGTCTTCACATGCTCCTTGAAGGTTGAGAGAGATGATGCTAGTCTTATCATCTATGTTTTTAAGTTATGTTCACTTATATCCACAATAGTTCCCCTTAATAAAAAATATTAGTTGGAAGTACTTAAAAAGAAGAACATGTTACAGCAAATTAATACATTTGAGTTGGTACTATTGTACTATTTCTGAAACTTGGACTATTCACAACTGAATATATTTAATTATTCTGAACGTTCAGGTTTGCAGTGTACTAGAACCTGAATCAGTACAGCAAAAACAACAATTAATTTTAACATTCCAAACACTAAATTTAAAATGTTAAACTGCAGGTTTTATGTCCATTATACTTTGTTGTGCTAACCTTTATAAATCTACATTTTACGTTGAAGTACTTTTCTGCCCATTTGCATGCATTTCTAAATCTTCATATTCATGGTTGAGTGAATGATGTGTTCTTTCACTTACTGATGTAGTTATTGTTGTACAGTATATGCTCAGGATATCTAAATTGTACTAGTTTCTACAACAACAATAACAAAAGCTAGATCTAGTGAACAGAAGAGTGAAACATTTCAAAAGGATTGTACATTTTAATGACATTTTTGGACATGATGCATGATTTATTTACAGTTTACATTTTATAAATGACATCAAAGGTCAGCTCCAAATGAAATAAAATGAACCTGACATGATAAGCTGGATCTGCTGTGACTGTAAATTTCTTATTGTCCACCAGAGGTCAGGGTTGACTCAAGAAGACTTCTCATAATGAAACCCCCCGACTTCCTGGAAAAATTAATAAAGTACAAAGGACTTACTGACTGAACTTTCTCTGTGAGATTCAAAGATGTGACCACAACTTGGGAATGTGTACACGCAGACATAGACCCTCCCCGTGTGAGGCCCAACGAGACTCTCTGTCTCTGGGGTCAAATCTCTCGGTATCCCCTCATCCCTGATGTAACTAGTCTGGAGCCAGAGGTCTGATGGAGTCTAGACATAATGGACTTTCTTGACCCTTCTTTAGCTCAGAGTGCTGTCACAAAGCTCCCTCAGTTGTGGGTGTTTTACTGTTTGTGTTATAAAGT
Source organism: Siphamia tubifer (assembly GCA_020466265.1). NCBI lineage: Eukaryota > Metazoa > Chordata > Actinopteri > Kurtiformes > Apogonidae > Siphamia > Siphamia tubifer. The sequence continues at coordinate 30,723,349 of CM035797.1, forward strand.
ATAATTTACTGAATGATAATATGTTCTTTTCACCATTTATAGTACCGAAAGAGATGGGCTTGAGCTCTTGCTTTTAAAACAGGGGTCATCAACTGTGTTAGTCCAAGAGCCAGAATTTTCCTAACCAGACACTGTAGGCGCCAATGTTTAGAATAAAAAAAAATACTTTTAGGGCTAATTAGCCTATTATTCTTATATTTTAACTTTATTATATCATTAATTTTATTTTATTATCCATTATTTGTGTAAAACTTGGGAATACCAATAATGGGATACTGTGACCTCAGAATTTACTTCCAGGAATATAAGTGAAGAAAGTAGTTCAGATTGACATAAAACATTTATCAACTTTAACTGTTGATGGTATTATTATGCAGCATCCTGACTAGTTCAGATTTTTTTTTTTTACTCTTTCTTCTTACAATGCTGACAGATTGATTTGTAAGATTTTGCAGATTTAATTTTATTTGAATATTTAGAGTTTCCAAATAATTCCTAATTCTCAAATTGTGAGGCTTGCTAAAAGGGGAGCAGTCCTACATGTCCTATATTTTGCAAATGTTTGGCAGAAACTACAACTTTGTGATCACTATTTTGAAGTGAATGAGCTCACAGAACATGTTTATGTACTTAAAGAAGCTCCACATTTAATAATTCTTGCTTTTATTTGCCGACAGATAGAATCCAACAGGTTGAAATCAGGTCAGTCATCATCAGAGGATGAAGGCCTCATCATCCCTCAGCTGGAGCGAACTATCAGTGACCTGCGCTTTAAGATCGCTGCTCTGTACACCCAGCAGGTCTGTTTGGCCAAAGGAAGTGAAGATAATGTTGAAGCTCCAGGCATGGCCCACCACAAAGCTTCCCAGATAAGGGGCGGATGGACAGCAAAGTCAATCCAGGAGGTGTCCGTCCAGACCTCACCCATGGAAGAGGGCTTTAAGTTCGATGTGCCTTTCAGCAGAGGGTCAGGCGGGTCACCCAGTGTTTCATCCTCAGGCCTAAAGTCTGCAGAGTGCTCTATCTGCAAGTGCCAGCAGAGGCAGCAGAGCAGCACTCATCCAGTTCCTCCTCCTCCACTTGGAGTGCCCCCACCACCACCTCCACCACCTTTACCAGGGGGCAGTGCCCCGCCTCCACCGCCTCCCCCTCCTTTGCCAGGCTTTGGGTCCTGTCCGCCACCACCTCCTCCTCCTCCACCCCCAGGTTTTGGACCTCCTCCTCCTCCACCACCACCACCAGGTTTTGGGCCACCACCCCCACCTCCTCCACCCCCTGGCATGGGCCCACCCCCACCACCTCCGCCACCTGGAATGGGCCCTCCACCACCACCGCCACCCCCAGGGTTCGGCCCTCCACCACCACCAGGCCCCATGCCTTCCATGATAGTCCAGGAAGCTACCTCTGCCAAGGCTGTGATCGAGCCCCCCAGGCCAATGAAGCCTCTCTACTGGACACGCATACAGCTGCTTTCTAAAAAGTAAGGATAGCTGCATAAAGTGAAGATAGATATGCATCATTTACACAAAGGTATTCTCTGAACAGTAGAGAATTGAGAGGAAGCTTGTCCTGTTAAGATAAAGATCGGCCACATACTGTGACGGCAATAGAGATGCTAACCTTGTGGAAAATGAAAGTGATGCAGTGCAGGCTTTGTGGTGAGCGGTGGATTGACTTGAACCAGGTTTTCTTTTCCTTAATAAGGCTTGGAAAATTGTAGCTGAATGAGCAGCTACAAATAGATTGCTTGATTTACTTGCAAGCAAAGGAACCTGATACTGAATTCAAAATATGATTTGTTGGCTGAAAGATTTATTAAGTGTATAACTTGTGCATGTTTCTTGCATATGATGACATTTGAGTACTCATAAAACAGCACAAATCTTGAAATGTCAAAAATGTCTAATGTGGTGAAATAATGCCATCAATTACACTATAAAAGTACACATTGTATTTTTCAAGCCCTTCTTGGCGGGTTGACATGCTACTTGTTGCATTTAAAATAACTCCTACTCCATTTTATCATTAGGCAAACTGATTCACTGGTGTGGGAAAAAATCGAGGAGCCAACTGTGGACTTTGAAGAATTTGTAGAGCTTTTTTCTAAAAGTGCTGTGAAGGAGAAGAAAAAGCCAATTTCAGATACAATCAGCAAATCCAAGGCAAAACAGGTATGTTGTATATGTTTATTTCCAAGTTTCTTCCTCTATATACAGTATATCTAGGAGGCATTTTCCTAATGTGTACGTATTTCCTCTCAATTACGAAGTATGGCACTCTTCAGGGGCTGCCTCTTTGTTACTCTCACTCCTCTGATGCCACATCCCTTTCTGTTTTCCACTTCTTCTCACTGTCACTTGCCCAGTTGCTTTGAGTGACAGGAGGAATTGCTATAGCCAGACAGTTATTATGTGGTGTGAGCTCTGGCTCCCACCCGACTCCCCTGTGACCAGTCACGGGCACTGAGCCAATGGCTCGCGTGCGGTGAGGAAACCTCACGACGGTGATGACTGTTGAGAGAGAGAGAGAGGGAGAGAGAGGTGGAAAGCAGAGAGGAAGAGGCCTGAAGCTGTATTTCATGATGTGGTTCCTCCCATTGTGCTTTCTGTATGACTTAGTTTAATAGTCAGACTGTTTTCCTCCACAGTACTCTTTATGTCACTCTATCAATCTCTAAGTCATGCATCTGATCTGCAGTTTTAAGCTCATGTAGTCAGAAAACTTTATGGTAATGGACTATTGGCTTGAATTATGTGTCTAAATCACAAATAATGTTGCACCAGGGAAGAAAGTTCACCCTTTTAATTAAGACCCAGTGGAATCACCTTTTATAGTGTTTCCCGAAACTAAATGTTAGTATCCGACATGGATGCTGATGGGAAACCCTTTTTTAGTGTTTGGGAAATGATGACTCTGAAACCAAAACCAAAATGCAAAACCATTTTCTAAAGTAGAGTGAACTCTGGACTAGTTTTTGGATTCTCAATTTGATACTTTCTGGGGAGTGAAATCCATACTTTAACAATTAAATGACATGTGTCACATATACAGTGTTTTTTGGGACAGCTTTTTTTGTCAGTTGATGGTGCACAGAGACTTTCTTGGCAGTTTAGGTCTTATTCCAGCTTGGCCTTTATATAGCTGTCGTATTTGCCTGAACTAAAGATCTGTTAACAGCCCAGTGGAAACTGAGATGTAGTTACCCTAGAATAGTCTCACACTTAGAAAACGGTCCAATTACCAGAAGCCATTTATGAAAATATCACATACATCAGGAAATTAGTATCAGTACACTATTTTGATGAACATTTTTTCATTGTTTCCATTTATTTACTGGACTGCTGAACTTTTGTTATCCTTGGACAGTGCAGACACCTTATACAACACATCTGTTGAGGGACTTAATGTTTTTTTATTAGTTAAATCTTTCACAAACATGTATCATTTGTCACTTTTTATTTGATTCTTAGATTCTATCTGTTTATTGTTGCTTTCAGTAATAATCAAGGCATTTCCCATGGTAATGTATGTATGTATGCGGCGAAGCTACTGAGAGTCATCATTATTTCTTGCCTCAGTATGTTTGTACCTTCCAAACCACAGAAAAAGAGCTTCACATCATACATATGTACAAATGAGAAAGGACTTTTTGTCTTAGAAAATGTACAATAAGCACACTCACGTTGCTTCTTTGAACTAGATGCACATTATAATAAACCACATGAAGTAAAGTGGCTTTAACTAACACATTATAAACCATGACCATAAAATTGACAACAGTACCTTTCATCATGATTAAATAAGTTAACTATAAAATATTTATAGTGTCTTACCCCCTTTGTGTCTGCATTGGGAAAATGACCTTTGGGAATGTTGTTTTTCATTTATTTTTATTTTTTTTCAAGCATCGTCTGTTTCATTACATACAGTAGATAGGGATGCAAAGAGAAAGGCGAATGAACAAATAACACGTATATCCATAAATTAACCAAGATATCGGATAAGTGGTGCTGAAGTCTTGAGGAATGTGTTTTTGTTTTTTGTTTGTTTGTTTTTTTACAATTAATGTATAACACTTTGTGTCAGCTCTGGTTCTTCTTAAAGTGCTTCACAAATTTCATTAAAGAGTTGTATTTTTTATTGGTGCAATCTTTGAAAATAAAATTTAAAGAATATGTTTATGTAACAATAGGATAAGTCTTTTATGCACATAAAACTTCACCATGTTGTGCCACAGTGCTTCTACAGAAGCACAGAGTAAACCTTTTCTTCTTTTTTATGGTAGATTTGATGTAACTTTAACAATGCAAGTAACAATTTATTGTTATCACTTATAATAGTAGAGTCTGGAACATCTTGAAAGATATCCAGGTAACACAAAAGCTCAGACTGGACCTTTTGTTTCTGTTCTCCAAAGGCCACCATAGGGGATAGTGAGGAGAGACGTAGCATCACAGCTACATGGCACTCAGTATCACACAATAGAACAGCCTGAAGTAACAGTTCACCCAATACGAAATAATAAAAACATTAACATGATAAAGTAGTTGTGTAATACAGTAAATAAGCTGGAATTTATTTTTGAATGCCCTTCAAGAGATCAGGCATAAAACACTTCAGAAGCTGTCAAGTTATGACACCTTTGAGATTACAATCGGGGATTTACTTTTCTGAAGTGTAACCTGAGAACAGAGATCTCCTCTGTCAGTCTGACCCAGGATATGAAGTAAGATGGCGAGTGAGAGGAAAGTGAAAACGTATTAATGTCAAAGTATCAGAGTACTTCCAAGATGGTGATGCAGACTGTCCTTAACACGAATCTTATGATTGGAAAACTGAATGAGCCTCAAACAGTTTATGTTACAGTATTGCTACTAAATCATAAAAGACAGGAGGCAAATTGAGGTGAATTGCGTGGAGTGACAAATTGCTGGAGAATACCTACCTCAGTGCTTAGACCAAAAGTTACCGGGATTAAAATATTATGTTAAAACTTTGTCTTACAAATCAAAAGACAAGGCTCTACAGTGTTTCATATTATCTCTTTTTGATCCCCCTCCCCCAAAAGAACAAGTTGTACATCGGGGATTTGTTTCTCACATGTGATTTAGAGCTCTACACCACTTACGGAAATCCGTATTGGGAAATGATAAATGACTCACAGGATGAACATATAATTAATGTGACTTAGAGGATTTCTTTCAACCAAAAACTGACACACATGGTTCTTATAAGATTGTTGAAAAACAAAGTATTAGATGAAATTTCCACGGTTGTTTTGTTGTCTTGAATGGCTATTGTTGAAAATGTTCATCATGAAAATATTTCCAATAACTATAGTGGTTCATGGATCCATCTGTATTTTGTTATGAACTACTGATACACTGAATATTAAATGACTTCATTGAAAAAAACCCCAACAAATCCACATTGTGTGTGCTGCTCTGAATTCATACTGTACACCATAGAATCCAACTCCATTTTATATAACTAGAATTGTTTGTCCTATGAGGACACTTGGGTGAGCTGATATATGTGACAATCTTACGCTCACTGTCTACACTGCAGTTATCACAAGCTCACTGTTGAAGTCACTCTGCATCATATCTTGAGCGACTTGTCCCCTAAAGCTGTGGTTGAGCCGGGAAAATGGAGACAGTTGGGGCCTGGTGATATAACTTCCTGTGTGTTTGAGAGGCCTGTGGTCTGTGTGATCTGGTTTAGATGGAAGCGTTCTGTCTGGATCACAGTAGGCCATGGGTTTCCTGTCCTCTCCACTCACCACTTTGCTACCCAGTGCACACTTCTGCTTACTCAGGCGAGCTGTGGTTCATAATGGTCTCTTTGGATACTGTTTTCATGCATATTAACAACACTGGCTTCATATCAACCCTTGGCAGTCAGACAGATCGGAATATTAATATTCAAATAACTTTCGCTTCTATTTCAGTCCTTGAAAAAGTTTAGCTCTTGGAGTAAGCAACTGTTTTTGCTCCAATTATAGGCCAACATGCAGGTCAGACACTACCATGAATCATAGTGTATATAAATGATAAAATATTAGGATGTCGATTAAAAAAAAAAAAAAAACTGCACTTTTTTAACCAAAAATGTGAAGAAATAACGACCTTGTCCAAAAACGGGGAGTGGCTAGAAGTTACATAGCAGGAGGGAGTCCCACAAGATCAAGCTAACTACGGTTGTATACCGACAACATGGAGAAGACAAGAGCAGATAGTATTTACGATGGACCACAGCCCTATAATTATGAACCACAGCGGAGAGAGGGAGGCCAGGGCAATAGAGTTGGAATGATGGGCAAAGGAGGGAGATAATCAGTGGTGAATTGGCCTAAATACCTCGTGAATGCAGTAGTAGCATAGTGGCTAATGCTATCAGTTTACATCGGGCATGTTTACCTTCTTAGCGTAATAAATGTACTGTCATGGTTAACACCTATGTAGATAACAAACCACTGTCAAAGGAGCATGTGTGGGTAAGTCAAGGTGACCCATCAGATTCCAAAAGGAGCGTGGAAAAGTGGTTTTCAGTGGAATGACACCTTTAAAGGAAATATTTATTGAACTAATATAATATTAAACTACTTGTAAAAAAGGAGAAAAGCAAGGTAGAACAGGTAACAGTTTTGCTAAGAGCATGGATGTGCTGTGAACTTTGCCTGTCGGTAAAAAAAAAAAAAACAGGAGCATATTGGCCAGTGCACTGTAGTGCACCTCCTAACTTGTATGAGATACGTCCCCAAAACCAAAACGACCATTACTTTAACATGTTTACAATCTGTCTTTGAGAAAGAACTTAAAAAAAGGTGCTCAGGTTGAAGCTATAGACACATCTGCAGCTTGTCTGAAAAGACTGTGTCTATTGTTATATTTTCAATGTCAGACTCTTCAACCATTTCACTATAAATTGTGCTTTTCTTGGCTTTAAAATCATGTAAACATATGTGTAAATGATTACAATTTCAAATAGGATAAAAAAAGAATTACCTTTCACTATGGACTGTAATGCTGTTACTTTCTGCAGTAAGCTCCCATAGGGCAGATGTATAGGTGGTGAGTCTACCTCCATTAGCATTGGAATTGTTTTGTGTTTTAGTTGGTCACTAGGGCATTGCTAGATGGGTAGTATAACTGCCAGTGTTAGAAGTGATTTCCGACATTATTTTGCAGTTGAGATTCCTTCTACTTATTGGCTCATCCCTCGTGTATATTAAGCAGCAACAAAGTAAATTTATTCAACATTGTTTCATGCAGCTGTTGGGGCATTTCATAATGTTTGCTTGTCCTAGAGTAAATTTAATCCGACCAGGCGACACAGTCAAAAATGGACTGCTTTTAGATCCACTTGATTTAATGCCATGTTTTCACATGAACTGTAGTTGTGTAATTTAACTAGTTAAATGTAATGTTTTTTTGTCATTCATTCAGGTAGTGAAACTTTTGAGCAACAAGCGTTCGCAGGCAGTGGGTATTCTGATGTCCAGCATCCATCTTGATATGAAGGACATCCAGAATGGTAAATATGAACAAATACACATGTACAGTACTTGTCTTTACAATGCAGTTAAATGTAATCAGTAAATTTAACTGTATAATGTGTAAATGGTGTGTGAAATACTGTTGTAGGTTAACATTCACAAAGCAATCAATTGTACCTCATTCTCTGTTATTAAGGTCTCAGTGATTTAATACTATCACAAACTATCCAAACTATCCATACTCTCCTACTTTGTGTTTTTCTTTTCTCTTTTTGGATAATCTCCCTCCATCTAACATCCAGTCCATGTTTCTCTGTGGCTTCTGACTTTCTCTGATGAGTTGTCAACATCTTTTCTACAGTACTTTGTTAAACTGAAGTCATTCAGACTGTCTTCCTGTTTTAGTTACTCTCTGATTGCTCCCCAGTCTTCCCTCATCTGTGTGTCTAAACACTCCCCCTCATCCTTCCCATCCTATTAAACAGGACCCACCTCCAGCCTTATTATGGCTTCAAATCTTTATCACAGCACATATGGTAGCTGGTTGGACAACATCAAAATAAATGTGTCCCACAGTAACCATGATTGGTATCTAATATAGACTAGTAGTAAACAGTGGCTCTGCAATATTGTTTTGTCTTCAGGGTCTTCAAACCATATTATAGGCTGAGTTTTCACTCTTCAGTTTTCTGGCCTTAATGCCAGTCTTTGGTGCATCCATCTCAGTTTGGAGACCGAGGCCAAAGAAGGGCCACTCTCATCAGCCCCATCATCCGTCTCTTATGTTAGGACAGTTTTTGCTATGGTACATAATTAGCACTGATTGGAGACTTCAGTATATCATGGAAAGTAAGATCAGAGGGCAGATATCTCAGTGATTTGGTGAAAGAGTGTATTCTCTGTTGTCTTTTCTTCCAAATTGGGTTGCCTTCTGCCTTGCATAAACAAATTAATGACCTGGAAACCACAAAGTGTTTTTTTTTTTATTATTAATAGCTCTGTTGTGTATTTAACTTGTCTGATTTATGGACTGGATTAGTAAAGGCTGTAAGTGTAAAAAAAAAAAGAAAAAAGAAGAAAGAAAGGTGAAAAAGAATACAGAATTTATTAGAAATTGTATTGTTTCCGAATCCTAACATGATCTAATGTTCCCTTGTGCAGTTACAGGGTTCAGGCTGATTAAAGAATTAGAGAAGAATGTGTGTAAAGAAGGGAAGGTCTGTTTGTCAAAACCTTTTAATTGTCCCTTCTGTTCAGTGAATCATTGCCTCAATTTCTTGTGATTTCACGCTGACGATAATGAGTAGTAATGGGCCAGACACTGTCTGACTGGAGCATCTGAATTGAAAAGAAAAACAACTTCTGAATCATTTATTTACACCATGTCTGTTTTATGACAGCCAAATTGCTCAGAAAGAAGTCAACACATTTTCTGTTCCTCACAGCTGTTGTTGTTTGTTCTCAGACTTGGCCGACACGCTGCATGTTTCATAGGACACTTCCGTGTGATGTCTGCTTCCTGTGAGGCTTTGATGACGGTGGTGGATGGATGGTGGTTGGTGGTGCCACGCTAGGGTAGAGTGTGGTAGTAGAGGTAGACCCAGGCAGAAGGATCTGGCTTTTGGCTGTATAAGGTCTATATCAGTGTGATGATACGGTTTTCTCCCCTGTCTTTTAAGCTTCTACCATCAAATCAGTCAACCATACCCCAGTCTTGTTTGTAATGACAACCAAATGGTTACCAGAAAAGAGTCAGCGAAATAGAAAAAGGAGTCGGAAAGAATTAAATTATTTCTGTGGTGGCTTTGCAAGAGGAGAAAGTGTGCAAAGGTTAGAGACAGCCATGTTATTAACAACAGGGGACGTGGTGAAGTTGAACAGTGGCTGTGAAGGGGTTAAGAATGGGATAAAGAGAGACTGGGGGGAAAAAAAGACGAGTATCAAAGCAGAAAACATGGATCAGAACTGAATGGATTAGTAGGACAGTGACTTCAGGCTTTGTTCTTCATGTCTGTCTCTATTCCAATTTTTATATAAAGTTGTAGATGGATAAAAGCACAGAGTCCAGTCATATTTCATCGCTGAGTAATGACACAAAGTGAACATGGTGCACTGCTTCTATTACTTCATGTCTCCTTATCCCTACTGACGTCGGCTTTCCCTTCTGTACCTCAGCAGCAAATCAGCAGATCAAAACAACGTGAGTAATTTGGACACCCATGGGACGGTGAAATACATATAGGTGTTGAGTGCTTCGCTGTGTGATTGTGCGTACAGCAACACCTCAGCCTCAACACCACAGACCCCCAGGCTCTGTTTGTCTTTAAACATTTACTTTCAAAGGATTAATGCTTGCGGGCGCCAGGTCCTCGCGCCGAGACAAAAAGGCGACACCAGGAATTCAAACACAGGAGTTCAAACAAAGATCTTTGTACCTTTGACAGATTTCTTAGACTCCATATTTATGTTTTAGTTTGTGGCCCCTTGCAGGCTATCACAGAGAGAAGTGATAACTCTGTAACTCACAGCATTTGGGACATGATATTTTATGTGGGCCACGCAGGGAAAGTATGCCCTTGTTTCATGCCAACTTCAGCCACAGCAAAGCAGGAGACTCAGATTTGAACAAGGTGTTTTCTGCAACTCTGATAGTTGTTGGAGCCAAAGAAAAATGTTATAATCAGGTGGTTGTTGGAACTTGTTGTTGTCTTGCATCTTGCTTATGCTGGTTTGATTTATGTGTCGTTAATTGTATTCCTTCATGGTAATTTTATGGTAAGTATTAACATTAACCATATCATCTTCTCCTTTCATCCACAGCCGTCCTTAATATGGACAACACTGTTGTTGATTTGGAGACCCTACAAGCTCTTTATGAAAATGTGAGTGTAAAAACATTGTGTACCATTAGGTGTAACTGAATACTTAACTTTATTTTTGTCATGAAATACACTTAAATTGTGACTTTCAAAAGAACATAATCAAGGCTTTTGTTGACAATGTGGTTTTACTAAAGTCAGTAGAGCAGTGAAAAGATGAAATCTCAAAGTGAAATAAATTTCTGCATATTCTTGCCAGTGTAGAATGTTATAAACACACAGTGTTGAGCAACAAACCCTAGTGTAATTATACAATGTAACACCGCTGACAGCTTAGGCTGATCATGTCTGTAACATTTTGTCTGGGAAAACCTTGCAGTTTTATTTTTTTCCTGCGGTTTGTAGCAAAAGTATCATTTTGGGAACCATTTGCTTGTGACAAATAAAATGATTTATGGTTACACATTTCATGCCATATATGAATAGCAGGCAATCATATTATTAAGCAATGAAACCTGAGACAGCTCAACAAGCCACGATATCAACAACATGGCAAAAAATCATTCATCAGCTGTTAGCTGTGTTTTATTTGGCTCTTCACTGAGGGTAAACCACAAAACACCCAATGCTATCCATCAAAAACACCTTTCAGTGATTATCAAACACTCACAGTCTAGGTAAGAAAATACATGTTTTAGTTAAATTGAATTACAATGTGTCCAAAATACAAAATGTTATATTTGTTTTAATGTCATTCACAGACACTGCTTCACTGTGAACATACTATGGGAAGTTCTTATTCAGCTCTCCACTTGAAAGGGTGAACTGAAGGAAGTGTGTATTAGATACCAAAACAAACAAGCAAGCCACAAACCGTACTGGTATGTGTGCTGTTTGGCGACACAGTCAATCCTGTGTAGGTCTGTCTGGAAGGGGACCAATGCTTTTACATAGTAAACATGTTTTCTTCACACTCAATATGATTAACTCCACTTTTGTAATGCCCATGTGCAAAGGGAATGATGGTTCAGAAATCCCACTATTTGTGTCGCAGCTATAAGGACTATTTTTCTTAAGAGACTCCATTCTTCCTCCTTTTTACTTTTTCAAGTGAAGACCCCACATAGGGTTGTAAATGCAGAGCTGTCATCACTGCCCTACACTACGTCTACATTTGGTTAAGGAGCACTTATTGTATATACTAAAGACATATTCATCAGTGTTCATTGGTAGGAAATCTGCTGTGCTCTGTACAGTTCAGGACCCATACAAGCTCAGGTCAGTAAATAATAGAACATGAAAACAGGCATGTTTTCCACATTTCAACCATGATGCAGTTTTAAGATGCTGTGAAATTCCTATGAATTGTTTTTGGCACAACTACATAGCAGAGGCTTGGATCTTTGGCAGCCAGAGGCATATTAATAATGTTGATCATGGGAACGAGGCTGAGGCTTGAGACAAGCTGTAGTTATGAACCAATGTGTCATAACTGAGGATCAAAAGTCTTCTAACCTCTTCACTCACCCCAAGACTTTCAGCCCACTCCCTCTCTCCTTCTCCCCTGTATAGCCTTAGGCTATGTTATTGAGTTGAGGAGCCAAATTGTTTCTCTTTTGTATTGCGAGACTCCATCCTGTCTGTGGGTCTCCAGCCCCCTAAACCACAGTTGGCAGCACAGTCAGCCTGTCTTGAGGAATGTGAGGGGCTTCTAATGGTTACACCCTCACTCACTGTGCTAGGAGCTGGATCACACACTTCTCTCCCTCACTCTCTTTTTCTCTGTTCACGCACACAAACATGCTCACAAACAAACTTGCAGGCACACACAGATGTGCACAAACTGTACAGAGACGGACGTACACACAGGGAGGACCAGAGCCACTCAGTCTATGTGCTGCAGATTATAGCCACTCCTGTTCTTTGAACAATAAGCCACAGCCATTAAAGGGGTCACAGTGATAGTGGGACACCGCTGCCTTCCCTCTAATGTCACAAGCCCAGACTGGTTGACTGAACTTCAGAGTTCTTTCAGCTTACAGTAGCCAAATGTCATGGAGGTCAGCTAAAGTCATAGTGAGAGAGTTCCTCCCACAATCTTTACTAAAATGATACCTTTGGTCGTGGCATGGTCTGTGATACTCTAATATATTTTACATGTTTATTACATGATGCAGTTTGTCATTTCGAGACATTTCTTTGGCAGTGTAAGGTCCAAAGAATCTCATAAATGTTGTTTCAGTGAAAACTGAGTGACATAAATAATGATTAAGTTCTGGCTGGCTCTGCTCAGCCCTGTACTAGAAACCTGGCTAATGAATACCACTTGGCTACTGCTAGAATTTTGGCATCACAAATATCATCCTAACCCTTTTGCATTTGATATTCCACATGGGACTGTATTTCTCATGCTAACAACTGCTGCAACATGCCCTAGCAATTCAAAGATCACACGCTAATGCCTACTTGTCCCCAATTACACCAAACACTGCTGGGTTCTGCTGCTGCCCTTTGAAAAGGATCTGCTTTGTGTTAAATATATTTACACTTGAAAACATCTCAAGAGAAGGCGAAGGAGAGTTTGCCCTCGTCGACAGAAGGCAGCGGTGTGTAGAATACTAATCGGGCCCTCAATGCGTTTGATGCTGGTGTTTGATGTTTTTCAAGGATCCATGCCGAGGCCAAACCCCAGAGAGAAAGATTGAGAGAAACAGAGGGAGAGACCAGACCGTTCAGACTTCGACTTTAGGGGTCTAAGGAGTCTAGAGGGACTGGAAGAGAGTTTACATTCTCTTCTTGGGGATGGTTTTATTGTTTTTCCCTTCTCCGTCAGACACATTAACATCTATTGTCTTTGCCTCTTGTGAAATGAACGGGCATTTCTGGCCTGTTTTTTTTAAACCACCTTGTATAAAACTGTGGTCCAGAGCCTGACAGCAGGATAATAGTAAGGAATGTAGTTTGGCTCAGGGGCAACTCCTTAGCATTTAAAAAAAAAATTCTCTGCATACTAGCATATGGTGCATTTGATGTAGAAATCAATACCATCTTGTAGTTTTTGTGATCAATATACATGACAAGGAAAGTACGTCTTATCTATGATGTGCCTTTGATTATTTAGGTCTAATCTACTTTAAAAGTCCAGAATATTAATTTCCATTTCCTGTATTGAAGTTAAGTACTTTAAAGCTGTAATATCTGACATTTTCATATTAAAAAATAAGAAACTAAGTCAGCTTATGTCATACACTTTGTATTCCTTTGAAGTACCTTGGCAATGAGAATTAGCCTGGGGTCTCTCAATTAATTTTCAATTTCCAGTGGTGTCACAACAGTGCCTCTAGATGTGATTGGACAATCAGCACCAGGTTGGATTGGCCATTTGAGTCCTCACCATGAACATTTTCAAATTTGTATTCATTGTTGTCTGAGCTGTGTTACAGTGATGCTTTTGACCACATTAAATATGGCAGAATCATGTTAACATATATTGAAAATCACATTTGTATATTATGAATGTCGCCAGTGGAGAACTGCAGAAGAAATGTAGTTGTGCCAAACCATTCAACTAACAATTAACTGAATGAACATCTGTGGTAAGGGTGAGCAGTGCATGTGGAGGAAGAAAAACTCGTCCAGTTACAGAAACTAGTTCATACCATGTTAAGGATGAGAGAGGTTGGCTCTCCTGTACAGACAAAAATAAATACTGGACTTGAAGAATCACAGGTGTCATCCCGACATTGTATCAGACCTGCCCCGTCTCAGATAAACAGCTGTGATTGGTCCAGTTTTTGGAAATCAGTTTTGAAGCAGTGCCAGAGTGGTTGCCTTCGCACAACGCAGATGGTTCTGGTTCCCAGCTTTGACCTGTGTACTACATCATGTCAAACATTTCCAATAATATTGGCATTCAGAAATGTTTATTATTGCATTCAGTGACATGGTCTGTTTTATTTGATCAACTGTCACTATTGTAGTTATTATTATTATTATTATTATTATTATTATAGTACTGTCGTGATTTGACTTCACCTTTCTACCCATAATATCTTCTCACCATGTTCTGTGTTCAACTCCTAGAGAGCTCAAAAAGATGAGCTGGACAGCATTATGAAGCACATTAAATCAACCAAAGATAAGGAGGATGCTAAGCCATTGGACAAACCTGAACAGTGAGAACCAAACCTATGTTTTGTCTCAAATTCATAAAACAGAAGGTGTCTGAGGAAAAAAATATGTCTGTCATTTTCCCCTGCATCAGGTTTCTATTCCAGCTATCGCAAATCCCCAATTTCTCAGAGCGGGTGTTCTGCATCCTGTTTCAGTCAACTTTCCATGAATGTATCACCTCAGTTCTAAGAAAAATAGAAATCCTTCAGAGAGTCTGCAAGGTAAGATACCGTCTATTTTGGATTTTGAATTGTGTGACTTATTGAGTGATTTTGTTTTGGGTCTTTTTTTTTTTGCCTCTTTTCACTTAACATCACCTCTGCATGTTTGAGTACAGAGCCTCCAAACTGGCCAGTGTGTTCTGCAAGTGCTGGGCTTGGTACTGGCTTTTGGCAACTTCATGAATGGAGGCAACAGGACTCGAGGGCAAGCTGACGGCTTCACATTAGACATTCTGCCAAAACTGAAGGACGTTAAGAGCAGTGTGAGTGTGTGTTAGGTGGGGTAAAACAAACACTACTCACTGCACTGAGTAGATGCAGTGCTTTCTCCTTATTCACAAGTATTCAGGAAATAGTTGAAGATAGACAGTATGCTTGTATTGTAGATTACAGTTTTAAAAGTAATATTCACATTATGATGATGATACAAGTTAAGTACAAACATGTCTCCCCTCTTGAATTCACACTGTATGATATTTCAAGACAGTCACAGTACATACAGACCTCTGCTGAACAGATTTAGAGAGGCCACTCTGTTTACTGTGCTTATTCAATATCTCAACAGGCTTTGTGTGCCCATGGCACTGCCATATAAGGACACAGTGGTTTGTGTTTTTGTGGTGGTGAACGGAGTAAGGTATCCATAAAGAACATCAAACTTTCCACCAACTTTGAGTTATGACAGCCAACCCTGCACAGTTGTTTTGTTGCATTGCTCTTCCGATGTCATGATTTAGTCCTGACTTCTAAGACTGCTGTCTCTATTCTGGTTAGCCCTGTGTAAATTAAAACGTCGTGCTCCAAAATGATTAAATTAATAAATAAAGGGATTTTGGTTTATTTATTTGGATCTTTTTTCTTTCTTTCAGGATAACTCCCAGAGTCTTTTGTCCTACATTGTTGCTTACTATCTAAGGCACTTTGATGAGGTATGTTTTGGTTCCTGTTTATTTGAATCACTTTTCTGTTTTTCCTCTGATTTGCTTAGAAATCCTTCCAGAGCTCTCTTTTCATCTCCTTTCTTGCCAGAGGATACCATGGCTTATCCTTTATCAAATTATTTATTTTCCCTTTCCTCATTTACAGCAGAAACAAATCTCTCTCCTTCTCTGGCTCTCTTATAATTCTCTGTCTGTCTTTCACTCTTCATCTCCCATTCTTGCTCAGCTTTGGTCTGGGTTCATTCAAACCTGCAGTCTGTTCACTGGCACAGCATCCAAAGGAGTGCTAGTGTAAATAATTAGGTTCTCCAGATGAGATGAACTCAGAAGAGTGCTGCTTGCCAAAGTCAACCTGCATGACATGGCTCTTGCACTCACCATGGACTTGTAGAAACACTGATGGAGAGATGGGATGGGTACTTTCAGTGTCACACTTGATGGCCATTACTGTATGTATTGTAAGGGATGTTTGCACAGTTAATAAATCAGACTCTGAAGACATTAGGCTTTTTCAACAGTGTTCATGTGTAGAAGCATGCTCTCATTTGAGGAAAACTGACTTTGACATTAGTGTGTGTAAGTTATGTTTTGAATATGTGTTTTGTGTTTTACCAGGATGCTGGCAGGGAGACATGTGTCTACCCTCTGCCTGAGCCTCAGGACCTGTTCCAGGCCTCTCAAATGAAGTTTGACGACTTTCAAAGAGAGCTTCGCAAACTGAAGAAAGACCTCAATGGTAGGCTGTCACCACATGCGTCACTAATCTCTTTACGTTTTCTGTTTAAAAAAAAATAATACATATATATATATATATATATATATATATATATATATATATATATATATATATATATATATATATATATATATATATATATATATAATTTACAGAAAGTTCCTATGTAACTATCTTCAGCTCTGAGTTACTGTATCATAACTTCTTGGACCCCGAAAATTTGGTGTCATATCATTTAAGATTTGCATATATCTTCTAGCACAATGGAAAATAATTTCCTAGACATGCCCTGCTATGGTCATGTTTGGATCATAGAGGCAGGTCAACAGAGAGATAGCATCTGTTTGTCATACAGACAAGCTAACCAGAAGCAGATGTGACTTGTCAGAAGTAGACTCCTGTTGGACCTGGTCTGCCTTTACTGTCCTTATGAAATAGAGATCAAAATATAGAGAGGGCAAGGTCAGAAAACGTCCACTACTTGTGAACACTATCAAAGGTTCACCAGATATTCACTGAACTGGAAGAAGCTCTCCTGGAGCCGTGCTGACCCTGGAAACCTATAAACCTTCAAAAGACTATTATGAGTCTGTATCTGCAGTGAAATAAAGAAAATAGTCTGGCATGTCGATATATTTTTTATCACCTTACCTGTGGGTACATTTAAATTAAATTACTTTCACACATTAAAAGTCCATAGAACGTCTAAATAAAGTCAAATCAAGTGGAGGTCTTATTTTGATCATTCATTTGTCAGATAATGAAAATAGACAGTAGTGATTTATTAACTAATCATGGTGTCTTATTCAATGCACACTAATCGGCAAATAAAAAAGCCCTCCCAAAAAGTTAAACATATATGAGTATGTTTGTTTGATTTGTTTGCAGTTCCACAATATCATAGTATGTAGAGACATGAAAGATGAGTTACACGAGTTACACGACGACAGCAGTAATCTAAGGACACCAAATTCATGAAAGGAATGCATGAAGATAAATTTAAAGCAAACAGGAGTCATAGTTACTGTATTAAAAAATACTTAAGGGAATTATGCACAAGAATAAATGTTACTGCTTGCCTATCATAACAACAAAGATTGCTATGGAAAAAATGTGGCAATTGGATTATGCTTTGACAAGGCAAACTGACAGGTTGAGGGGGAAAAAAAACAGTCTTAATGAATGAGTCAGTTGGGAAATACTTACTTTCATTACTCTCTCAAGTCAGTCAGCACTTAGAACACTTACCAAAGGCGGAGGTGCCAACAGGTGGTAAAAAATGACTGTGTATACATGTGTGTGCTTAAAATGCAGATGTGTGCTAGTGAGTTTGTGTGCTTGTAATTTTGACAATTCCCCAAACCTGCTCTGCTCTCTATCATGTTTTATGTATCTATGCTGCTAAACCAATCAGGTTTCAGATGAGCTCTGCCAAATATTGTTTTTCCTCCATTATAATATTTCTTTAAGCTGTTCATTATTTGCAATTCATAAAGATGAAGTTGCTCATAGGGGAAATGGACTTTGCGTCTACTTCGACCCCAGCGGCAGTGGCACATGCTGGCCATACATAAATACATCATCACATGCTCTACCTGCAGACGTCTTACCTCGCAAAGTGGACTGAGTGCTCTAACAGACACAAGCTTCGATGACAGATCCCAGAGGGGGGTTCCGAAAGGTAGGCGGCGGAGAAATGGCCTTGGCTGGCCTGAAGGACATCAGCAAGCAGCACAGCACACTGACTCTGTACCTTTGGAAGAGGCACCATATGTTATATGAATTACCAACTGGCCACTGCTGGCCTTCCCATTGCCTTGAACATTTCATGGCCTCTCCACCTCTCAGGCTCAGAGCTGAGGTTGTCTATCCATTATGTTTGCAGATAGAGCGTGACTATAACATTCTCCTGGGATCCAAGTGCAGGCGTTCCTGTGGTTCCTCTGGGTGTCTTATTAGTCATTATGGCTCATTATGTCTTTGCCAACACTTATTCAGCAGAAATTCCACAGTGATTTATCAAAGCAGACCCAATCGTGGTGAAGTACCCTGTCAAGTTACTAATTACAACACAAATGTTGCATATTATAACCATAAAAGTTTTGTCCCTTTCATTACTCTTTATTTCAGCATGCTCAGCTGAGACAGAGAAGGTATGCAAGTTATCCTCTGAGGAGAACCTCCAACCCTTTAAGAACAAGATGGATGAGTTTCTCACCCAAGGTGAGAATATTTTAAGTGAACTATAACTTGTTACTAATGAGACTTTCACCTTTCCTGTCACACAAATGAATCGTGTTAGCAAGGTTACTTTAGGTGTGTAATAGAATCCAAATAACAAATTACTCTGTTAAAAATGGAGCACTGTATGTAATTTAAACAATGATACAAGTTTTCTAATCAATCATGAAAATGTAGCTCACCGTTTTTGATTATTTCCTAACAACTGTTTTAAACGGTGAACTAAACATGAACTCTACGCACACTTAAACACCAGCTTTTCTGTATATATTGATTTATCAAAATTGATGTTGCAACGCAAAACATTTTAAGTGATGTAGTCACATTTCTGGATTGATTTATGTTTGATTCATTTTTAGCTTTTTGCTGAAGTTTATCATTTGTTTCTATTTATTACATTTTGACATTTTCTTGACTGGTTAACACTGCTGGGTTTTTTTAATAAGTCATTATGTATGTGTTAAACTGTTAACCCTTTAGTGAAGTCTTCTTGGGAATATGGTTTGATGTTCACTTTGTCCTGGTATTTTTATTTAATGTATGGATTTATTTTTTTTTTCGGACTCTAGATCAATGACCCCCAGACTATTTGCCCATGTTAATGTGTTACTGTCCTCGGTGTCTGTTTTCTTTTGTTTTGTCTTCTCTTTTATATTGTTTTGTCTTAATGCTATGTAATGCAGATGCCCTCTCCTCTTACTGGAGAAACAAAATCTACCTATGGCTACCTTGACCTTGGGTTGTGTGATTTTATACCTTGCCTCACTTGGAACATTAGCAAAGGTGATAGTAGAAATATTACCTAATAATACTTAGTAATTACATGCATTGAAAATACTAGACAAAATGTGCAGAATTAGGTAAGCTAAAACCAACCTACCAAATTTCTCGCAATACGTACCTAAACATTGGTCTGATTGGCATTATCATATGTGCATGCTTTATGATTAAATACAAATATTTCCACTTTTTAATCACCTAAATTTGAATTCATAACTGTAAGTTTATCTCAATAGCATTTTTCTCAGTACTTATAATCTAATTTCTTTTGTAATTTAAGTGTAGAATGTACCTGTATGAAACTAGTCAGTCCTCGGCATTATTAAGGGAAGTGATTATTGTTAGTGTGTTTTAACATGTGGTTTACTCATCTTTTCAGCCACCAGACAAAAGTTTAAGACTCAGAGGCAGCCCATTTATCCCCAGTGATTCAACAAGCTGTGTGTTGGTACAGTGGACCTTTGGCATGTCTTACTCCAAAAAATTTCTCTGTGGTGTGAGAGTTTGTGAAGCAGCTCATCAATCACAATGATATAAGTCTGCAGACAGATTTCTAAATCTGTTTCGTGGTGTTTTCTGGTTGATATACACAAGGGTTCAGCCTGTGTTGTTTCCATAGGGACGTTTGTTTATTGCACACTGTACTGAAAAAGTCAAAGCTCTTTTTCAGTATTCCTATCTGCTTTGATAGATTATGACTCTGCTTAGTTGCTGGAAGTTTTATCTTCATCTCTACCTTACACAACAATCTTTATCTTGCTCTGCCTCCAAGGAGGATTTAGCATGGCTGAAGGTGAACCAACCTTCATAAAAAATCAACTGCAAAGATCAGAACTGGATGCTTGAAAGGCATGAATAAAACCAACTTGTTCCTTGTCTTATCAATTTTGCTTTGTTCTTTAGCTGTTATGACATATGTTGTCAATTTTTTTTTCTTCAGATATTTGTCCTTGTTTTTTTTACTGCCGCAGATACCTGTCATCTAACCCCCCCACACACACATACACCGGTCCCTTGTGCTGTCTTCATCCCTCCATGGCTTGTTTTTTCTTCTTGTCAGTAATGACAGAGAGAAATCAAAGAAATCGTTTGCCTCCTTGACCTCCTCTCTTTCCACCCCTCCTCAGTCACTCCTTCACTCCTATCGGGAAATCAAATAAACAAACCCCTCAAAGTGAGGTGTTTACTAAGAGTGCTGTTAAAACGGTTATGATGAATGATGAACCTACTTACAAGCACACTTCCCCCTGCCACTGTGTCACTAAAGATCTGACGTTAAATGATTGCATTTTTCAAGAGGGCGCCATGCATCCTTATTGTAAATGTAAAGGGGAAACTTGTGCAATGTACACATTTTGTTGAATATTTCACAAAAACATGTATGTGTATGTATATATATATATATATATATATATATATATATATATATATATATATATATATATATATACAATTACTATTACCATAACTATATGAATTTACAATTATTATTTAAATTGTTGCTAATTAGAATACATTTATACTATTAAACATTAACTCTTTTTTTTAAAGTCTGTATTTTAAGGTTCTAAACCATATGCACACAATATATCCCACCTGCTCATAAATAATACAGAAGATGGTGTGTAATTAAATGACATGTTTGAAGGCTGATGGGCTGATCCATGTCAGGATGAGGTAAAATGGAGAAACTGTAAAAGCTACTGTACCTTTTTCCCGCTATCTTTTTAAGAGCATTTGTTTCTAAGCAACGAGATACACTGCAGAAACCAAGTGAAAATGAAAATGCCCTGAAGTGTAAATTTACATAGTCTTATTGTCATCTTTGTTTTTCATTCCGACTTGATGAAAGGTCAAGGAAAAATTGGGCCTTTTTCCATGTTGGGCTGCTTTTAGTTTACATATATATGTATTACTTTCATCTGTACTGCAGGGATGGAGGAAGAACTAATTACTTTATAAGTTTGTTTTTTGTACAGAGCAGAATATTTACTTGTAGTAAAATGTTTAAAATAATAAAATACTGAATATCACCAGGTATAACCCCCCTCCCCTCACCTCACCTCATTGACCCCTCTCACAGATCCTCTTCTGTCCACCTCATCACCCCAACACCTAAAACTAAGCACCGAAACTCGAGGGACTGAACCTTTTCTAGACCCCCCCCCTCCCAAAAAAAGAAAAAAAACCTCTGGAACTCGCTCCCCAAACCATACCTCAACAATTTTTTAAATCCATTTTAAAAACTCATTTATTATTACCTCCACCAAGGAGGTATTATATTTGGGTCTGCCTGTCTGTCTGCCTGTCAGCAGGATTACGCAAAAAGTTCTTAACGGATTTTGATGAAACTTTCAGGAATTATAGATAATGGGTCAAGGAAGAACCCATTAGATTTTCAGCAATGAAGGTCAAAGGTCAAAGTCACACTAAAGGTCAACATCTAAAACACATCAGTGGTAATATCTTAGGATTCAGACAAGATAGAATCTGGCACGTTTTGCATTCACATCATCTCACCTTCAGACATCAGATGGGTCAACACCTATGGCTCCATCATGTCACGTTTGGACGTCATATGACGACATATCAAGCCATGGCGGAGGTCTGCTCCCTGGTATACGTGTGTCCAGTGGTGGTCAGTAGGGCCGTAGGCGTGAATTTGCAGACACTCTTCTGTCAGTCTGGGTAGTGTGTGTGTGTGTGTGTGTGTGTGTGTGTATATATATATATATATATATATATATATATATATGTGTGTGTATATATATATATATATATATATATATATATATATATATATATAATCCACCCCCCCACAGAGTCAATGAATAATGGATCCGCTGTACGTGCGTTAGTATGTATTCATAGAAAAACACTCTATAAATCTAATCCATTCTTATCAATATTATCATCATAGATGGAGCCAGAAAAGCCAGGTGTACGTTACTGCACAAAGTGAGAATTTTATTTTCCTTGGTCAGGATACGTACAGTTGTAGTTACAAGGCTGACAATTAATACTGAACAAACCATAACTCAAGCTATGAATTATGAAAGAGCTGCAGCATCTGAAACTGACCACAGTGAACATTTGACAGATAAACAGTACCACAATGCTTCAGTTTCAGACTCACAGTTTGTCGTGTTTTTTTTTTTTTTTATAGTTGTTGCGTTTTTTTATATCAATTGCAAGAAATTTCAGATGAACCCATTTGAATTCCAGGCAACCCCATGTGGGTTCCTGACCCTAAGGTTGAAAAACATTTTTCTAAAGTATTTCAGCAGTGTTTCCCAAGTAAATGTAAAAGAATATGATGTCAATTAAACTGTGTATTCTTTAAAATGTAGTGAAATATATTTATTCAGTGAACAACAGTTCACTGGATGATTAAATTATATATTTTGTTGCTTGAATGATAGGGAGAATTCTAATTTGACTTCTGAAGGAGACCTGACAGCTACTGCTTTTTTGTTATTGCTATGGCCATCAAAACCCACAGAAAATGGAGGGCGGTTTATCTGTTATGTCCACCAGATGTCATCCAGTCATACTTTTATCCCCGCAATTTGACATAGACAACAGTGTTAGGATATTGTGGTCCACTTCAAAAGTATAAGCCTCAGTTTGTTGATACTTCTTTTAACATAACTGACTAAATGTTATTCTTTACGTTGCTTTGACTTTGACCTTGACTGCATTCAGTTGACTGTGACCAATCTTTCTGAAGGAACGGGCTTGTAGGCCTCTCTCCCACTGCTTTTGTATTCAAATGAGAGTATAATGCATATCATATGTTCTTTTTGTGGTAATGCTCACTGTCCATTTTAAAGGAAGTCTACAGATGAAAGCATCTCTCCCATTTCCATCTCTTCTCTGTCTTCCTCTTTGCGTTTGAGAGAAATATGGGAGCTCTCGCTTTGATGCAAATGACGAGGTTTTTTCCTCTAAGAGCAGAATGTAAGCACCGTAACATGAACATGTGACTCAGAAGGCTCCAGACAGGATTCTTGGGGTTCCTCCACTGCGGTGGTGAAAAAGAACAACAGCCAAATGTCTTATTTTTGTTATTTCTGTAATTTCTAAAAAGCCTGGGGTTAAACTGTTTCTGGCTCCACAGTTTAAACCGCTTTTGTTTATTTTCTGACCATGAAACTAACCACAGAATAACAGTGGGAGCGGACTTGTTGGAGCTCTGCTGTTTGGTCTAGCTCGATTTTCCCCGCTGCCTTCACAAATTCTCATGCATGCAGGCCTTTGATGGAGTCTCTGTGCTTAGCAAGAGAGCAGTGGCCATGTGATAATCTGTTTCTGATGGACATAGAGATTAGTAAAACTGATTTCGTACTCTCCCTCCCACTGCCACGGACTACTATTCTGACTGCTTAGGACGTCACATCAGCGATCGTCACACTTACAATAAGTATCACAATGCGATCTTTGCTGTATTATGAATTAAATTATTTGGGTTCCTCCATATAAGATCAGGCATTAAACATGTTAATCTATGTTGTGTTTAACCACAGAGTGACCAACATAACTGGAACTGTTTAAGTATTTTTCTTATATGTGTTTTTTTTTTTATGTCACAAAATATTCTCCAATCTGACTTTGTGTTGTAACTTGGTATTGTACTGGACAAAACTGGTGTCTTTGATGGAATTGTGGGTAAATACAGACATTCTTGAATCCTGTCATCACTGTGAAAGGTTTTATGTTAGTTGTTTTTCTAGCCTCTGGGTTGATTGTGAAATGTAATAGTTTACAGATTCCTGGTTACCCTGTTAAAAATTAATTGTAATCAAACTATTTTAACTGGTTAATGTAACTTACAGGATCAAATTATTTTTCCTTACTTAATTTTTATTTATTTATTTATTTATTTTTTAATCCGCAATGAAAGCCCTAAAAACCTAAATTTAAACCAGGCAGTATAAAACTCACAACACTACTCAACAATGATTATTGTCAAACTATCATTGAAGTTCTTCAACATAACTTGAATTAAGTTTGGAATGTTTTTATTTTAAAGGACAACCATAAAAACAAATCACACAAACAACAAACTCATGTCCAGGCTTAGAACAGAGTGGTGTGGATTGATCTGAAGTGGTTCAGGCAAGAGAACCAGTCAAAACGAAAGATGTGAATCTGAGCACATGAATGGAACCTGTTCAGACCAAATATGACACTCCCATTGATGATTGTTCACTTAAATGTGTCCAAAAGGCTGTGGTAGACCATGTTGTCTCAAAGTAGGAATGTGTACAAATAACAAATCCAGAGATTTAGTCCATTTGGAAGAAAAAAAACCCACCAAGAGTCATTATTATTGAAGGTGAGGGTGAGATGATGTGTATGTTTTACTGATTTGGAACTAATGTTTGTACCTGTTGTGTTCATTCTAAAAAATGTTCAATATAATACTTAGTGGTTAAAATTTTTTGTATTATTATTTTGATTGGATGGAGGGCATGTTAGTGGCATAGCATCACATTTGATCTGATCTAATATAATATGATATAATATAATCCAGACTTACAACAAATCTAGGTGAAATTTTACTTTATTATTTGACTTCAAAAAGCAATTATTACTCCCATCCTTAAAAATATACACAAGGTAGATACTCCTGCAAAAACATACAGTGATATTATATACTACTTTTGTGATTTTTATTTATATTTATTTTTACCAAGAACAAATTTTGAAGTTACAGGTTACTTTGACTAACCACTTTTATTTTCCAACCTTTAGGGAAGAGTAGATGTTGTCACTTTTTTTTAAGTACAGTATGTAAAACTAAGAATTGTGTGTGTGTGTGTGTGTGTGTGTGTGGGAGGGGGGGGGGTCTTTCTATCATCACAACCTTCTTTTCATTATAGTGTTTTTGTATTTTATTAAAGTGCTTTATTGTTGTTTATCTGTTGTTATATTGTGCACCATAGTTAACATACTCTTAAGCAGAAACATATCCTTAAATATTACAGACCTTTACTTTTGCAACACTACACCACATATCAAACTTTAGCATATTTACATCCCACTTTCCGGCTGTAGCTTTTTTAGCAACATTTATTTAAGTAACAGACTTAGATGATGTACTGTATCGTGTAACTCTTGCCAAAAGAGCACATTTACTCACACTGTTACACCATTCATTTACATTAGTTATTATAATTTCTCTTGAATGACAAATCTCAGCCCTTGTCTTAAGATTCTTTCAGTAGACTCCACTTATATTATTTACGGATTTGTCTTCATTTATTGATGAACTGTCAGCAGTGGGAGATGAGATTGTGAGCTAAAGAGTGATTTAATGCTGTGGAATGGTAAAGCATAGTACTGGTCCCAATGGGTTTGTCTGAGAGCTTTAGATGTGGCTCTGGCTTCAATTACACAAAGCAACCAGATATTCCCGGGATAAGAAGAGAACTGTTTTGTGCCAGGAAAGATTCTCTGTCCCATGTACTGTCATATCTGTCTTGGAAATCCACGAAAAAGCCATAGGTCAGTTTGATCATGTGAGAGTTTAGTGCAAGAGCAGTTTACGGATTATTGACCTTGAGGTTCCAGAGGATGGATTTATGCATTACCTTTTGACAGGTATACAGCAGTGTAGTTAAGATATAGACTAGTAAAAGCAAATATAGCTGGGTTGATTCTATTTGAAAGTGGCCCCAGAAATCAGCTCATGGATCAGATTTGATAGAGGTTAGCCTGTGGCACTTGCCTGACGGTGGTTGTCACATTTCACTGCTGTACTCTTATATCATAATTTATAACACAGTCAAAATGTTCCTGATGGCCCGCTGAGATAGGTACTGGAAATATCTGCTAATGTGTACCATGGTATTCCACTCTCCATTTCCTAATGTGCTTGCCTTCTTTCTCTTTTCTCCCTCACACCTCTCTCTCTCTCTCTCTGTCTCTCTCTCTCTCTCTCTCTCTCTCTCTCTCACACACACACAAATGAGTGCACAAACACACAGTCATCTGTCTCTATTCGAAGTAACCCGGCACAAAGAAGCACTTGTGCTACAATCTGCAGTACTCATTTGTCAGTTGTGCAACACCGGACAATCCAACACTCAATAACCTGGTGGCACAACAGTGACCTTGAAGATGACCGTTGATTTAAGTAATGGTGACATGTGGAATCCTCTTGTGTGTGTGTATGTATATATATATATATATATATATATATATATATATATATATATATATATATATATATATATATATATATATATATACATATATATATATATATATACATATATATATATATATACATATATATATATATATATACATATATACATATATATATATACATATATATATATACAAGTTGCACTGAAGGTGAAGGACATTTTTCCTAACGCTGCGGGAAATATTTGAATCCCATATTTACTGATAAACTGTTTTTTGTTTTTGTTTTTTTCCTTTAATCAATCTCTGCTTTCCTTCACAGCCAAAACAGAGCTAGAAACACAAGAGCAGCAGCTGGCAGACACTCAGAAGATGTAAGAACTGCATTTGTTTTTCAGATGTTTTCTGATGGTTTATCCACCTGAAAAATGTACATCATTGTATGGGGAATTTTATCACACATTTATCCAGTGGTGAATTTGAAAGGAAAGAAAACACAATTCTATAGTGTTTGAAGCCATGTATTCTCACTGTAGTGAAGAAATAGAATTTTGCACCTCTGTCAATATTTAGGAGCGGACGTTCCTCCAGTTACAGTGTAGGTGTAGGCCGTCATGCCAGGCCTTCAGTAGATGAGAGGCCCCCTGTGCTGTGTCTGTGTTGTTTATCTAAGTGGAGCGAGAGTAGACAGCCTTGGCTCCAGGCTTCTGTTACTGCTGGATAGGAATGTGTTCCTATAGCACACTCCAAACAAAGAGACCCCAACCTGTCCACTGTATTGATCCACTGCGAACGGCCACCACATTTAACATGTAACACTTTTACTTGTGACATCCCCTCCTCTTGCGTGTGCACCCTTTTCTGTAGTGACAACTCTTCATCTTGTAGTTGTATATCTTTTTTCCTTTTTTATTATATACCTTTTATATAAACATCTCAAAGCTCAACATAAACGGTGACGCGTGGTGTACAGAAATAATGACAAAGCTATATATGGGATGTATGAGAGCTTTATTTTAATCCTGAAAGGTAATCTGTATATCTATAACTGTACTGCCATTGGGTTTTTTTGTTCAGTGTTTTTTCTAACATGCACAGTCATTGCCACTTTGCATTTTTATGTTACAGTACGACTGAACCTAACAAAAAAAAAAAAAGACATGTTATTCCAAGATTAACATTGATATTTTGAATATTTGCTCAGTGTTGCCAGGTTGCACAATAACTGGTGTAGGTTTCTTTAGTTTTTTCATGTTGTAATAGTTTGGTTTTTCAGTGTTTTTTTTTTTTTTTGTTCTTTCTTTTCTGTCCACAGCTTCTTGGAGTTAAGTGTGTCATTCTCAGTTAAACCCAAGGCAGGAGAGAAAGAGGTTTCGCCCAACACTTTATTTTCTGTTTGGCATGAGTTTTCGTCTGATTTCAAAGACCAATGGAAGAAACAGAACAAGCTGATGTTAAAGGAAAGGTGAGCACTTGAACAGGAGATGAAACTTGATATTGCTATGAGATGAGTGACTGATAAAGAAACTGTCTCGCCACATGATTGACTCTGCTGTCTCGAGATCAAATTCTGCCCAGGCATCAGGTCCTTTCACTTACACGATATATATATATATATATATATATATATATATATATATATATATATATATATTTATTATTATTTATTATTATTATTTATTTATTTACGTAAGTTAAAACAATTTCTGCCCTCTTCAGAAATCATTACAAATATACCAATGATCCAACATTTAAATTTTTCCCCAAGCCACGAGTTCATGAACTAGTAATAATTTACAGTACATCTCGTGTTCACTACAGATCCTATCAGATTCATTCAAATTCATGAAGGGAAAAGAGGTTAAATGACCCAAATCTTTGTCCTCACCCCACTAATGAAAACAACACATGCAGCATCCAGTTAGCTTCCAGTGGTTTGATGAACACAAAGATACGATTGCATATGTCAACAAAAAAACTAATTGGTCCATTATGCCAAATGAATCATGATATATATTTGTAAGACAGGCTAAATGTCACAGGCTTTGCTTGTTCAGTAGGAAAGAATAAAAAACAAATTAGAAAACATTAACTCTTTGACCTTGGGCATATGCTATGAAGTGCAGCACCCTATTTAAAAAAAAGATAAAAAATTTTTTGCTGGTCTTTGTATTAAAGAGTGGAACTGTCGCTGTAAAGCTTCACCTGTACAGTATGTAATAGACATGAAACCATGCAAATATGGCAGAAATGATATCCATTTAATGTGTTGAGGCACATATCTCAAAGTGTAAATGTGTCTACTTGCTGAATGCCAGCTTACTAATCATTTTGTCTTTGAGAAGCACAAATGAGTAATGACACTGCTGGCGCTATGTGTGCAGTAGTAAACTAAAGTGAGTCATTTCAAAGTAGGAGCACTGGCCATTTGACAAACCGACATCACCGTGTCCAAATACCACAGGCCATCGTCTTAAAGGTCTGAGGTGGAATTCTTTGGGCTGTGTTTTATGGTAAATGGTTGCTTTTCAACGATGTCAGTGAATGTTTGTGGGTGAGTGCTGATCATCCAACTATGTGCATTTGTCCATATCATGGTTACTGGTGATGTTTCAGGGTGAAGATGGCAGAGGAGAGCTTCAAGCAAGCCAGGGAGAAAGCTTCCTACAATGTTAAACCCAAACATGCAACTGGAATTGTACGTTTATATTTCACTTCTCCTCTTTTTAATTTTGATTTCTATCTTTTTTTCTTTTTATTTTTTTTTCTAGTGCAAATAATCTCCTCACCTTAGAGAGCAGTTTCATAAAACCACCTGTCTCCTGAAATATAGAGTGCCAGTGCTGCCAATGTTCTAAATAATCCAGATGTGTTCTTGTTTTCCACAGAAAGCCAAGCTGGGTCAGAAGATCTGAAGCAGAGAATGGAAAATTATCATCAACAAGCCAATTGCACTTGCGCCGTTTGTACAATCTGACATGACCCATAAGTCATTTCGACAGCATTTATCCATTTCTAGTGTTTGTTTTACATTTGACTGAGTTGTTGTTAATTGTGAGTTGGTCCAAAGTGGACAGGATGTCCATACAACATAAGTTGAAAGTGCAATGAAGCTCAAATCCTTTTATAGCACAATTAAATGAAATAAGACACCCCATGACGCCCTAGAGCTGATACGATTTAAAGGCCTTCAGTCATATATAACCAGCAAATGTAGTTGAATTTGTATCATCACTGACCTTTCATAGCATTTTATACAGAAAATATTTGCTTTTGGTGCAATTATCAGGCTCTTAGTTTACTTGGAAGACAAACTCTTCTTCATATCTCCTGAGGAAAAGCACAGACTTTCATGATGATATAATATGGCAGGTATAAGTCACCTGTCAGACAGCCAGTGCCTTATTGCACAGAGGTCAGGTGAGTATATACTGTTGCAACAGGATCTGCCATCAAATGGGAAAAAAATTTAAATTAATTTAATGTAGCCTTCCAATGTTTCTTTATTGAATAGTTGTGTGTGTGCGTACGTACGTGCATGCGTGCGTCAGTCAGAATATAGAAATAATTCTATCTTTACTCCACAATTCCTCCTCTGTGATTCATTGCGATGTTAAAATCAGAAACTGACGTAAATATAACTGATGTGATCTGATGCACCATAGACCTACTTTTGGTATTGGTTCAGCATCACTCGCATGCCTACATTGTCAGTTATGTACAGTCAGTTACGCCTTTCCTACAGTTGTAAAAGTATGTGACCTCCTGGATTCTGATTGTGATGTGATGTTCATGTGCAATCCAACAGAGTTTTGTGATTAAATATCCCTTTCCAAGAAAAAAAAAATTAAAAAAAATATTTATTTATTAAACAACATTGAGAAATGTTAATGCAAATTCTATTGATGCCATTTTTTTATTAACAATTTTGCTATACATAGTACAGAAACTCCCAACACTGTTGTTTTATATGAAATAGATTTAATATATTTTTACATACATACTTACACACATACAGAAAAGATAAGTACTCTATACAGTTTATCACATTGCACCGCCATTACACATACTGTAGACTTTCTGGCTTGTACATTTTGTCAACTGTATGCAGCCAGTCGTTTGAGCAGATGGATGCCACTGGTCTGGCTTTTATTTGTCCCAGTATTTTCCATGACATCAAATCTTTTAGTATTCTGTACTCCACAAATTGTGGAAAAACATTGATAATAAAAGACTTGTCTGTCATAAAATAAATTTTATTCAAAGTCAGGATCTCCTTCAGATAAAAACATGATATAACACCAAACTCTTTTAACTGCTCATTGTCATGTTGCAAGTTTTTATTTAATCATATTGTTCAGACAATGAAGACATGGCATTGGTGGCACGGCTCTTCATCTTGCAGGTCCATCATGTTTTCATGTTTTGTATTAAAACACAGTCTTCAGTCTTGTTACTCACAAAGAAATCTCTCGATACCCACAAATCTAAAGATAAACAGGTAATTGTTGAGGACTTTAAGTTCTTGAAAAAACAAAAGCTGTGTGTTTTACAGTTGGCATTATTTAGCATCTGCTGAATACTCTCAACCAGTGTCTTTCAACAGCATCCATTTGCCAGTGTAGCAGCTAGTCTATGATGAAATCAGATAAGCTATTGCTGGACCATGCCAATTCCACAGTTCTTTTTATTGTGGGCAGTATCAGCATGTGTACAGCACAGAGTAGTTCAACTTGAGGCCAGTCTTTTCTTGCTGAAGTTTGTACATTTCTGCCCATGGCAACACTCAAACACTATGTTTATATTTCAAAGAAACCGTTGTCTTCCTCACAGTTTCCCATGACTGCTCACATCCACAGACATACAGCGACACTGTTTGACCCTCTGCACCTTACGATGTCTGAAAGGGGGCTGAAGGTCTGGGCAGTCTAGTTGAACTGTAAGGTGTGTGATGCGATGTGGCCTACAAAAAGAACAGGACTGGAATGGCTCTTGTGCCTTGTTGTGGTTTTTTCTTCCAGATCCTGAAGCTTGGCCTCGATTTTGGCCATGGCTTGAACTGGGGCCCATATGGCGGGGGATGTAGAAGGAGTTGCACTGACCATAGCAAAAACGGTTGACCACAGTGCGGCTGCGACAGCCCTCCTCACTGATTGTCTGACGCAGGGGTTGGGTCTTGCACCAGTCTCTGCGTAGATAGCGGCGTTCTGTCACTACTAGTGCCTCCCGACTAGAGGACAACACTTCCGGTTTCCGCTGCAGTAGCCGGTGACGTTCTGAGGACAGGTTCTCTTTGGTCTTATATGGGGATGGGATGGAACCCTGTGGACGGGACTTTCTGGTCTCTGCACTGAGGCAGAGCACACCAGCTAACAGGACAGGGAGGGTGACTCTCCACAGCATTCTGCAAAGAGAGAAATAACCATGCGTTACATTCCAACACCACGATTCACAAAATATAAAGTATTTAAAACAAATGATGCTAGAAAATACTCAACGGTCATAAGATGGTATAAGTTATATGATTGTATTTTATTTTGACATTTTAAAGCATGACAATTGCAAACATCATAGAAGTATTACCAATTGTGCAAGTGTATTCATGTTAAACCACCTTTACTGTCTAACCTACCAGGCATCTTTGAGGAAATGAATCCATCACACGGGCCCCCATTTGTCAGCATCTCTGTATCATTACTTCTATTTGCTTTCCTCTCGGCTACGCAACTCTTCCAAAAATAAACAAAACCCTGCCATCAAAGGATACATTTAAACACCCATAACGAGAAGGGGAAGTTGATTTTATTGGTCCCGTCGCCGGGTAAAATAATTAGGGCTTTGCTTACTTTAGTCATGAACTATGCCGCAGATATGTAAACAGGCATTAGAGAGGCCCATCTGCATGTTATTAGGGGAAGAGTTGAGGAACTTTACAGTACCCTTTGGGAGTCCAATCTATTTGCTCTTTAGTGATATTCTATAGAGTTAAGTGAACTGAGAATGACCCACACTGTCCATAATAGCCATATTGTCTTCTGTATCATAAGATCATAAAACAGCTATGTATGAGCTACAGAAATTATTTGTCAGTCATTCAAGATAGAGTATCCGTCCGAGCGTATGCTGTCAGTATTTGCGCCAGCACATTTTTGACCATCACTCAAGCATCTTTTCAGCAGATGTTGCTCTTGACAAGCATTGCATGACATCAAGTCAGAAATTCTGACAGAGAACCAAACCGCCTCAAGGCCATTGGCTGCTCCTATTCACAGACTCTTCTTTGCTGTGCAAATTTGCTTGTTCCCTTTCTTCCTTCTTGGACCTGCAACTCACTCTGACATGGAACAAATTACTTTATCATAATCCACTTTGTTTTGTGCCTCTTTTTTCTGTCCTTGACCCTAGAGTCATGGTAGCTCTGGCCAAATGCGCACATGTACTTAGTCTGTATATCACTGTCCCAGCAGCACTTGTTGTGAGCTGGACAGCAGCTGTTTGTCCAACCAGAAAAGTTGTAAAGTGATGTCTAACTTGTCTGCACCTACAAGACATTCTATGGCTGTACTTACGGGAGTACTAAATAACACACAAGGTCACTTTTTGAAGGACAAATAGTCTACTAAATGAGGGATGGAACTACTTTTGACACACATTCTAGTACAAATGTTGATTTAATTTTTATGAAGCCAGAAAAAAACATGTTAAATCCATCTTAGTCTTCTTCCTACAGTCATCACACCTATGTATGAAGGAAGTACTTTCAGTTTTGTGTATAATCTGCCAAGCGATCGAGACTGTTTTATTGAAATTTTGAATTTTCCATCTCAGTATGTCCAGAAGACAAATGCATTTTAATATTTTTTCAGTGACTACATCATGGGAAAATGAATTATTTTTTTTGCCAAACATATCTCCTGAAATAACTTTATTGGAATGGAAAGTGTAGCTCAGTTCTGTGGCTCTTCCATGGACATTTAAACAATTTTTTTCATGTAAATGCATATGCAAGCAAGCCAGTGCACACACCTACACACACACACACCCATCATAAGGTTAAAATAACTAAACCCAAACCTCCCGCTGGGATCTTCTACCATCTACTGCATCAGAGTGTCATGACCCCACTCCATCTTCCAGTGATCTACCTTCCATGTACAACACAGTCTCATTTGTCTTTAGCTGCACTGTCTCATTCCTGCTGACTGTGGGTTTAAATGCATGAGCTCCTGGTCAGAAGAACAGCCTCTGCTTCTGTGCACTGCCTTGTTCTCTGTTTCTCTGCTTTCTGGATGGCACCCTGCGATTCTGGTGAGCTATAGCCTATAAAGCCCTTGAGACTTTCGAGGGAAGACTTGACTGAGTGTGTACACAGGGCATGACTGATGGCCCAGCAGCTCCACTCTTTCACTACCCCCAAACTCAGCCTAAGCATCATAGTAGTGACTCTGCCAAGCTATCCTCATCAATCTCTGCAGCAAGACAAATTGCGGTTTTTGGGGTTTCAGGGGGAGCAGTGAGGTGGATGGGTGGGTGGGTGTTGGGTTGGAGGTTAGTGTTTAGGGTTAGGAGATAGCAAAGGGTCTGAGGAGATGGTTAAGTGTGGGACAGGAGGTAATGATAGTCTACAGATGACCCAGTGGGAGACAAAACCATGTGGAGTAAATACCTCTCATCCACAGCTGTATAACTTTCACTCAAACTGTTAGTGTCTTTATCTCTCTTTCCTCTCATCTGTCTCTCTCTGTCACTCTATCTGTCTGTCTATCTTTGACAAATGCACTAATCATCACAGGGTCCCATAGACGGAAGGAGACTGTGGTTTTCTTGTGCTAATGCCGAGACAGAACTGAGCCGGACCTTTCTGTCTGCGTAACACTAATATTGTCCACAAACACAGCTTTATGTTTTACCAGAACCACAAATACTTGGGGGGGATATGCTTCACTGAACTGTGGCAGACCTTGGTTCCAAAATTCAGACCTCTAATGAAATTACAAGTACCAGAAACAAATACCAGAGACTGCTGAGGTAGACACAATTGCCTTTTTTGAAAACAACTATTATTAGTGGGAACGTATTATGTTTTGTTTGTCAGAATGGCATTTTAATACCATGGTAATGTTTTGTGCTCCAGTAACAATGGTTCTTTTTCTCATATCTTCCCATGAGATAATACAAATGAAATCACTACCCCTGTCCCCACTCCCGTCTGTCCTTATGTCTCTTCTTCAGATATGAAGTCAATTATTATAAAAAGAGAAACCCTCATCGCTTTAAGAAATTCAGATTTGTCCAAAGATATAGTTCCTCTAAACCCTGTGAAACATCTTCCCAGCACGTCTTCAAAGGCAGGTTAAAACAAACAAAACTTGATGCCTCAATTATTGGTGCGTCAGAAAGTCTCATACACAGACTGGTAAGTGCAGTTAATTACAGTAGAACTGCATTTAATTCACCGTGCAGCTCAAACCTCAATCACACACGGGTAACCACTTAAACACATGCACACTCACACATACATACACATAAACACACACCCTTACGTGACCACACACGTGCATGCATACACACACAAGCAGTCAGATGCAAAAACACATACACAGGATATGAAGAGAGGGAGAGTTGAGAGGGAAAAAGAGGTAAATTAAATGTTTTCACTCTGAGCCAATTACACAAAGAGGAACCATGTCATTATCTGCATTTGTGGATTGTATTTTCCCAAAGTATGCTTGACTGTTGGCTCATTAACAGCTGGAGGGGTTGGGGGGTTCCTTTTGGGGTCTTTGCTGTGTAAATGTGTCTAATGCCAACATTGCCAGGAGGTTTCTTTAGGCACTTTGGGCAGCCATTTGTCACCACAATCCATCTTGATAATGACTAGCAGCCCAGATACTGTATAATGCTTTCCAAGTTAAGTACTGGCAAGAATGTAAGTCAACTTCACTGCATCCGCAACACAGTGCTTGACTGAAGGATGAAAGGCAATTAGAGCTGCTTTGATAGTAAAATGTCTCCCATTTCAGATCAGGTGATAATACTGGTCCAGAGATTAACACTGCCAATGGCTAACGCTTAACTACAATGAATTGGTAGTAGTTATTTATGTTTTGTTCAGTAGAATAATTGTGGCACAACTTTATTGAGGCAACCTGTGTTCTCTCTAGATATCAACACCTAATTTTAAGTAAAGAAACTAAATTATTGGCATTTTCATGTGACTTTACACTAATGAAGACTTAATTTTTTATTATCCTATTCCATTTTTGCAATTAGATCTCCCTAACCCTTACACACTTAGGCTTTAATTTTAGTCTAAAACTATTATTACAGCTGTTAAAAAATGTGAAAAACAAATAAATCAAAACAAAAAACACCAAATTTATTTGCTGGAAACAGTGCTTTAATAGTTGCTACTAATAGTTGCTACCCACATCTGAAAGGTAACTTTCATGTGTTAAGAAAGCCTTACAACCTTCTATCAAATACCAGTTTTTCTGTCTTTAGAGGATTACAATCTAGTGTTTTCTGTTGCTTAAGAAACTGTAATGTGTCTGTGTGCTAAATCCTCTTTGACATCAGAGCGGACTGTACAAGGTGGTGCAGTCACCGGAGCTGTAAGAAGGATCAGAAGGCAAACTCCCTACCATTCACCGCACGCATACTGAAGGCACACTCACACATGTTCACACACCAACGTGGACACACATCAGCACACACATGACTACACACAAATGCTGAACACAGAATAAGACCCACAGGAACAAAACACCCATATCTGTACATACCAAGTAAGAGAGAAAGAACATTATTTTATATACAAATCGTGAAGGGTTAGTATGAATATATTTGTCATTATGTCACGTTCTCCCTTTTCATACTCGGTGGAAGAACTAAATTATGTCTTAATCTCACTGGGACATGCAGTACAACAGACTGTCATCACTTACTAATTCTCTTGCTCACCGTGCTAATTCCTTAAAATCCTCAAACTTTAATTATAGTCATTTGGTAGACCCTTTTATCCAATAGAACCTTACAAGAACCTTCAATGTGTATATTTTTTTCATTGTAGGACCTCAGTGGGAATCAAACCCTTAAGAGTGTCACAAATAAACAAAATGAGAGATGCTCAATTATTGCTTTTTTAACTTGAATGGCTTTGTTCTTACTCACCCAGACTCAGTGAGTCACCATCAGACTTCTTGAAGTATTTGCATCAGCCTAGTTATTGTCAGTGAATTAAATAAATACTGAAATGTTCTATCTTATTTAATAATAATTTTTTTAAAAAGGGGAAAAAAAGGCAATGACAATGATTAGGAGTTTTTGGCATAGCATAATTTTGTAATATCATCCCCCGGCCAAAAAAATTAAATAAAATTAACAATAGTTATGTATTAGCTTATATTAGTAAACAATTTACACCTTCCCCAGTGTTTCTACACTGTCCGCAACCAACTGCTTTAAAGAATCCAATTGTATGACTGTTTAAAAGTGAGGGAGCTGAATAAAACAGAATAAAAGTCCTTATCCTCAATTATTGGTTTATGTACCTCTCACCACAGGAAGACGGTAACGTGTCGAGGATGCAGTCAGGGGAGATTGTCCACCTTCAGTGGTCCTTGCGTCCGCTTCCACGTTTTGGTTTCCATGGCAACATAATCTGTAGTATCCTCGCGCTTGTCCTTGCTCCTTTTTTTTTTGTTGCTCCAGCTAAATAGAAGTTTGGGGCATAATCAGTTTTCCCGTCGAATCTCTGTCTAACTTTCTCAGTCTAGCTCTCTCTCTCACTCTCTCTCTCTCTCTCTCACTCTCTCTCGTTCTCTCTTTAATCTTCTTTGGTTTCAGGTTCTTTGAGCCTCTTGGAGTCACAGTGAAAGCATTTCTTCATGGAGTGGTGACTGTCTGTAGTCTGTCTCTGAGAGTGTTTGACTCACTCTACTGCCTAGTTTGAATCCATACCACCCCCTTTTCCCTCCTCAAGATTGGGAGGGTTTTTCCTATTGGCCCTGGTCATTGTGTGAATCAAACCTTGCCTCACTTCTTTCATTTTTCCCTCTGTGTCTGTCTCCCTCTTCTTGACATTTCTTTTCTTTGATATCTTTTTTTTTATGTTATCCACCCATCCATCAATAATCAAACATATCCAAGTGACATCTAAATAATCCTTTGTGTTTGGGTTACTCTTCTTCTTTCAGTTTGACCTTTACACTTTTTTAGGAAATGAATGACATCCATGCCACCATATTATAAAAAAAAAAAAAGAACAGAGTTATAAAGAAAGCACATTGTCTTATAAAACCCTGAAATGTTCTCATTCCTTTCTTATTGGCACTGGAACCACAATGCATAAAAAAAAATAAATGGAGTCAGTCAAAGTCTACAATCAGATCAAATCCACAATCCATAAATCATTGTCTGTGTGCATGTACCCACACATACAACACTGACAGGACACTTTGAATTCACATTCCTTGATGCAGCGAAGACAATAATGTTTGTGTGTTTTGTGGTTCTTACTAAGCTGACCACTGGGCACAGAGACTGAAAACACTGACTGTCACCCTTGCCATCAAAGAACTAAAACATCAACAGTCTCTTGAAAAACCTCAGACGGGCACAGTTGGAACAATAACCCACTCAGCAGAGCCAGAGGATGATGACACTTTTGCATGACAAAACTTCATTTGTCTACAGAAGACTTATCTTAGTTGAGGAGGAGCTTCATATTCAAAGATAGGTAGTACATCCTTGTGGTAGGAAATAATTTATCACCCTCTAGTGGTATAAAACAGAAGTGCACCATCATAAAACTATTGCTGTGGTGGCTCTGTGTGTGTCTGGGAAGATGGAGAAATCCAAACTGGAGCCACAATAACAGATAGAGGGCCAACTTTAATAATACAAGTAAGTAAAAGTGTTTTTAAATATGGTATAAAAATAAATGCAGGAGAATAACAAGAATTATGTTTTACATAAGACAGGAGACAGCATTTTTGCAATTTTGAATGTGACTTTACAAGTGCAATGAAAATCATATGTGCTAATTATTGTAGTGCAATAAAATAATGCAAAGCAAAAAATAAATGCACAATAAATAATCATAAGAATAATCATAATATATATGTATATATATTGTATATTCATTCTGCACAACACTTCCCATAGCGTGACAAAGTATCTGTGACCTCAGATAGTGATGACATTTGATAGATTTTATCAGTTTAAGCTGTCATTTTATTCATTTATTTTATTATTTTTTTATTTTTTCTCTCTGACATCATTTGTTTCTGCTGGAAGTGAGAGAGGGGGTTCAGATCCAGCAGTTACGATGGAAAGCACTGGAACGCTGAATCTGATGCTCTTCAAAGACATGTTTTCATCTCGTCAGTTTGTCAGTGTCCTCACAATTCCAGCATTACCCCCTTTCTGAGAATACTGGAAATATATTAGGTACTGTAAGAGGAGAGAGAAGGGGAACTTCCTCTCCATGGACATGCAACATCCGGTGGACAACAGACGAACAGATGGCCCGGCTCATTGTCTGGCTGAGCCGAGGCCTGATGGACAGACGATGATGACGAAGAGATGAGATGGTCCCCCCTCTCCATGTCCCCAGAGAGAGAGAGAGAAATGGCATTGATTTTAGCATGATGGCACGTGACTGGTCAGCCTCTTGGATGCTAGTGATTTCCCCTGCAGGGGTAAAAGAGAAGAAAGAAATATGTCATTACAAATATATCTGCAAAGCAATATAGACATTAAAACACCTGCACCACATCAGATGATGACAAACAAAACCAAAATAAGTGAAGGAAAGTAATGTCATAGAAAACACAAAACTCCATGAATGCACTATGGTTTGATTTGATTTTTGATTTGAATTATTTATTTCAAACATGTGCAAAGTGCAACAATAATCCATAAAACAATAATAATAATAACAATGACATATCCGAAAAGGAGTAGGATGAAGCATAAGCTTATTTAATCCTACCCCTTCTTCACTTCCCCAAAAACCTGAATTCATCTTATAGCAATATAGTGCATAGTACAAAAATGATAACAATGACAATAAAAATAATAACAATACCAATAATACATAACTGAAGTACTAAACATATACATATATACAAAAAACAAAAACAAAAAAAAAAACAAATGAGCAGAGAGGAAAGTAGGTAACAAATAGTTTTTTTTTCTTCTTTGTTTGCCTGTTTTCCTTTCTTCTTCCCTTCCTTCTTCTTCTTTTCCCTTTCTTTTTTCTTCCCTTTTTTCTTTCCTTTATCTAATTTGTCTGCATTTTGTTTTTTGTTTTTTCTATTCATTCACTTATTTTACTCATTTATTTATTTTTATATATCTTTTAACCCCACAGAGGGGGAATCAACATTGCTTGAGATCAATGCATATTCCAGTCTTGCAGCCATATACTATACTATTTAGTGCATATGTGTGACCATCATCGGTCCTCCCCGAAAGCTGAGCAGACATCCCCCATTAGAACAAATGGTACATACAAACTGTAAAGTTTGTATGTGAATCTGATGAACCTGTGGTTTATGAACATGTTCTGTTTCATCAGCTGTACTGACAATCTGAAAACTGATGTACACAACTTAGCTCTGTGAACTTTCTGGCGTTTAGCTACGTCATCCTAAAGATTACATTGATTGGTTGTAGTACCGTCCTATTGTATACAGAGGATTTGAAAGACAACCTTTTAGCCCCGCCTCCCCTGACTATGAAGCGTCCCTAGACCTATACATGTAATAAATAGGGATAGCGCAGCGAGGCTAGATACTGGTACAAAGAACATCAAATCATTTAGATGGTAATCCAGGGGGGGATATCTAGTTTCGTTATTTGTTCTTTTTAAC
This sequence comes from Siphamia tubifer, assembly GCA_020466265.1. Taxonomy (NCBI): domain Eukaryota; kingdom Metazoa; phylum Chordata; class Actinopteri; order Kurtiformes; family Apogonidae; genus Siphamia; species Siphamia tubifer. The sequence continues at coordinate 30,763,793 of CM035797.1, forward strand.
CAATGAACAAAAAAAAATAAATCACATTTGTTTGTGTATGTCTGATACATCCATATGATTTTTTTTAATGCAAAACAAATTTTCTGCAAATATTTGACATTCAAATTGTGTAAAATTTTAAGGGTGCCTGTAAACTTTTTCCACCACTGTAGTGTGAAGGTTGTGTGAAAACTTATCATCTGCCTGAAAGAACATTTTAAGTCAAGAGTCAGTTTTTGTGCAGCTTTAGGATTGCGACGTCAGAGGAAACTTGTGAAATCAATCGAATGAAGTTGTGTTGAGGAGTCGAGGTCAGTAAATCCAGTTCCTCTAGGGTGAGTGTGGGTGAGTACACAAATCCACAGTATGCAAAAAAAGTCTGGGAAAATGTTCGTGCTTTGTACACCATGCTGTTTAAGAGTGTTATTGTTTGCACTTTTCTAATTGTGGCTACATGTCTGTTGGACATATGGTTGTAATTATGTATATGGTTTGTCTATGTGGCTTAAAGTATGTTGTATATTCTTTCATTCATTGTGTAGCCTGCTATGGTGGCCTAAAGTATAGGTTTATTCATGATATAGAATTTCCTGTTGTTGCACAATATTAAATGCAAAGTTATTATTATGGGATTTTCTTACTGTTCGTCTTAATTTATAAGCATATGTACGACTGGATTCTTTTCGTGAATATGATACTATTATTTATACTTCAAATAAAAGTTATGTGAGGTGAATTCAATTCCCATGGTAAAGCTGATTCCTTATCCTCCACAACCTACACTGTTACAGTCACTGACAATTACACACGGATGAGCTAAAGACAACATCATGCCACACAAGAAGTGGAACCATTTACATTTAGATTTACATTACCTGGAAGCAACAGCCTTCAGAACAAGTTCTTACTTTTCTGTTGGGAGAGAGAGAGAGAGGGATATAATGGTTAAAGGCAGTTTATAGCAGAGGACAAAACCACAGTTCACCTCAATATGCTTTAGGAGAAGTGAAAAACAAACGTACTGTCTGTTCTGAAATGGATGCAATGTAAGTTTAGCTCCTAAAACCCTCCAGCTATGACAATAAAATCTTCTTTCTCACAATGAAAAGGTGTAGGAGGCATGTCATAGAGTAGGTTTTAAGCAGAAATGTACCTATATTATTCTAAATAATTTATCATATTGTGACAGACTCTGGCCTTCAACTGTTCATGATGCTTTTGGCTGTGATCAACCACTACCTGATCTGTGCCTAAGACAGCCTGTTCACCACTATTACGCTTATTACTGGCATGTGGGTGCCATTCTCTTTGACTGTTCTTTAGTTTGACAGTGGTGGATTCATGAATTTTATTCTTGAGATCCATTTCTGTAGGAGGTGCTGAAAGGAAGCTCAGTATAGAGGGATTTTTCTCATACCAACGCTGAACCAAAGATGTAATTCAAACACTCTGTACTGAGAAAGCGAAAACATCCAACTCAAAGACGACAGGCATTTTTCAGGAAGTGGTGGAAAACACACTACAATTCAAGTGTAGGCAGTATGTTTGTGAGATTAGTTAGGCAACCAAATAGCAATTCCAATGTGATTGCCATGTCTATTGTTTGCAAACACATATATGATAATAATCTACAAGTATCTCCAGGCTGTACATCTGAGTCTACCACTGCACAAAAGTACTATCACATGTGTGTGCAACACTGATAGGCGTAGGCGTGCACAGATAGACGCTAGGTGGTGCTAGAGCACTTGTCTCTTTGCCCTTTATCAATGAAAGTGCCCTTTTGAAAATTAATTAATTTATTTTTTTTAATGATGATGATTGATTATTATTAACACTTTAGTGGGGCCAATGTCGAAATGATCTTTTAGAAAAGTTGCGCGATTAAAAACTACTGAAAAAAATGCCCCCAAATGGGCCACTACCTCACACACTTCCGACCTCTATCTCTCTTCCTTTGTCACGTGAACTCACACGCAGTTTATCCAATGAGATGAACTACAGCTGAGCAGCTGTCAGTCTTTAGTGTACTAGGAACGGCCGCAGACAGGTCTCTCCTCTTGTGCCCCACGAGCCAGGTAACACACAGATCAAGTGAAACCATATTGTTTGCCCTCCAAGCCCAACCTGTAATCATTTTGTTGTGCAGTAGCATGTATCATACAGGTACATATGGTGCCCGGGAAGGCTCACAACAAATGCAAATGCCACAACATCCCAAAAAGCCACAACAGAACACAGAAAGACGCATCCGTATTTTCCACCAGAAGCAGAATTACTATAGTCACTGTTAAGCAGTCCTTTCTTCTCAAATGTTAAAGGAACATAGAAGTGAAAAGGTTGGAAAAGTAAGTAAAAGTATTTATATGTTTACCACTCGTAAATGTAGTGCTTAATGGCGACTATGGTAATTCTGCTTCCGGTGGTCCGTCGGAAAATACGGTCACTTCCTTTGCGGCTTTCTGTGTTGGTAAATAACTAAACCATACATTGTGTTATGGCTTTTGTTTTAGTTCTGAGTCTTCCCAGCCACCGTACTTACAGCACAAATCAACTGAGCATTTTTTAGCCGACTCATCACCTGATTAGCAAGTTAAACACTCACGCCCAAATCAATGATAGATCAACACAAATAATGTCAGTAGACTTTGCAAATCTATCTGTTAAGATGAGTGTTTTCTTTTGTGTACGTTTTGTAAGAAGGCAACGTAAATTACACTTTACTACAGTCTGTTATTAGAGTATAGTCCACTTTACTACAGTCTGTTATTAGAGTATAGTCCACTTTACTACAGTCTGTTATTAGAGTATAGTCCACTTTACTACAGTCTGTTATTAGAGTATAGTCCACTTTACTACAGTCTGTTATTAGCAAGGACTGCAGTGGATGATAAACAAACATTTATCTACTTCACAAACATACCATTTACACACCTCTGTCCAGAGTTTAGCAAAGCATTTGAGAATGACTGTATATAGATAATGTAGGATACAGACTTTTTCAGACCTCTCCCCATTTAAAAACAGGTTGAAAATTCTTATAGAATGTTACAAATAAAAGTTAAATTGCATTCAACATGTGTATGTAATGTTTTTTCTTTCAATCTCATACCATAACATGTTTTGCGTGCACAAAAAAAGTGCCCCCCCCCCCCCCGAGCACTTGCCCCCCAAAATTATCTGTGCACGCCACTGCTGATGGGCATATCTTTGTGAAAATGGCAGTTGTTGACATTACATAAATATCTGCATTTTTAGGTGTAACTGTGAAAAGTGATATTTTGGTCGTGTATTTTGGCTCATGTCTTACTTTCTTCTTGGCCTGTAATAGCTCCTGGTAGGCACTGGAACGGATGAAACGGCTGTAAGAATCACTCTTCATCAATTTGTAGATGTGTTCCTGTTGCAGGACAAAAATCTTAAATGAAGTGTCAGCAACAACACAAACACAACACAATCTCCTATTTCCTATTTATTTTCTCTTTTTTTTTAAATCCAGCCAAAGAAAGCTTTAAACCATACATTTAAAGGTGGTCAAGTAAAAAGTAGTACTGTCAATCTTTAATTTTTTTATGCACATCTATAGAAATTAGCTTCAATGCAAATTTTTATGACATATTTAATATGGTTTTTTTCTTTCTGAAAATGACATTGAGAAATAGCTGACACTGGAGATGGAGATGGAGTTGTTAACAGTGTTATAATAGTTTATATTACTGTATAACATCATGAGAAAGCATATAATATAATATATAATTCTTATATTTTTGTCTCAGCACACCATGACAGTGGATCTTAAATGAAGACATCATGTTAGATGAATATATGGTATTGTTTGTTATTTTATATATTTTATTTTCTCATGTATTATTTTGTTACTATATGTACCTGTGCATCTTCGAAGGCATAGCGTCCAGGGTCCTTGACATTCTGGGTGGTTTTGTCGTAGCTTTTGGAGTCCACATTAATGGCACTGGGTGCTCCAGGAGCCAGAAACTCTTGCCAGATCTCCTGAACCCGAGTTGGAACTTCTCTGATTGGACGTTTCTTTAGTTCTTGGACCGCTAACCAGAACCTGCAGACCAGAATAATGATTAAGACAGTATCCTATTTTCATTTAAATAAACTGTTGAGTCAATAAGGTTAGTTACCTTTGTCTTAATTAGAGTGGTTGGTAATAAAATGCTTTGTAAGTCATTAATTGTAATAGTGGTAGTCAATAAATCAACAGGATAGGGTAGATTAACTCAGCGATCATATGGGTTCCCTCTGTAGGTGAATAACAGAATAGAAATGATCAAATTAAAGAAAATGGGGAAACAGTTTCATAGTTTCTTTCAAGTGATTTAACTATATAATATCCAATTATTTAATAGGAAACTTTGATCATTTCCAGCCAAAGTTTTAAACGATTTTAACCCATAAAGACTTCCAAATTAATTGTTCCTACATTTGGCCTTTTCTAAATCATTTATTATCATTTATTACAATATTACCTCCTGGATTTCACATTTGTTTGTGCAAAGCAGGTATTTTCCTACATTTCATAAATAATGTTAGTGATTACAAGAATAAATTCCAAGGTTGTCATATCAAAAAAGAGAAAATAATATCATTTATGAACCTACAAACCAACCTCTCCCTGTACTGTTGTCTGTCAAACTCCATTGACTTTATTGATGACTCACTATTGCAGATAATGATCTTGTTCTTGATGGAGCCTCTGAACATCCAAACATGTAGGATGAACAGTTGAGAAGCTGCATTTTATTTGAATTATGTCAATGCATTGATAGGTTTAGTGGTTTAAAAGTTATTTTTTATATCAGTAGATACTTTTGACCATTATTGGATGATCTTTGAGGGTTAAAAGCTCAATAAGGAAAGTACCACCTTTGTCACTAATAGTGCCATGTGTATCGTTGGTGATATTACACACTAGTATCATTTACATATTTACATTGATGCTCACTTCACTGTTACCATCCAAGGTTTAAGGAGAAGCAGCTCAGACATGTACCATTAGAGGGAGCAAATCTCCATCCTCTGTTGTTTTCATGTACCTTTAATGCTCTGCAGTATTTCTGTTACCATGAATAAAGCGATTAGCATAATATTTCGCCCACCTGTGTTGTTCTGCACACAGCTGTAACTTGTGAATATTTTAAAAAGCTGCATCCGTCCCCTTTTTGACTGAACCACATTAGACAACTTGTCACCCTCAGAGGGAAACAAGGACAATAACAGCAACAGTAAGTACGGTTCGCTTTCATTTGTTGTTTACATGAAAATATGGCAAATGTTCTCTCCAACTGCACTGACAGCTAATTAAAAGTGAAAGGACCAATATGTGAGCTTAACTGGGTTGCCATGATCCCCTTTATTCATGTACCAGAACAAAAACAGATAATGAGAAATTACTTTTAAGGAGGCAGCTGATTATTTTCCTTAACTGTTTTTTCCAGTCTGAGCATATGGGTCCATGCAGAGGAAGACCTGGATATACTGTAGAACCCACTATGTGTTTCATAAAGCTTGTGTGAAAAATTTCATGTGAGTCTGCGTGCAAGTGCGTATATGGTCGTGGGAGGCCTGCAAAGTGAGAATTAAATCCTCCACAGTCTCTCACGAGGGCCCCTGTGTCCTCTTGCATTATTAACATTGCATGGACAAAAATCACACTGTGACACGACTCATGGAACATGACTCACCTCACCTTTGTACAGATTTTTATTTGACCGGTTTTAACACAGTATTTTAAGTCATTATGGAGCATTATTTCTGTAATTATCTATTAAACAGGGTTTCATTCATTTTTATTTGACTAAAAAGCAACTGTTAGATCCAACTTTACTCAGACTTAAATCTACACTTATTTAATTATATTTAAAATATTTACAGGTTTGGTCTGGTACTTCTGGTACTTATTACTATGTTTAAATTCCAGGTTAGTTTAATATACAGTATTTAACCCTTGATGCGTTCTGAATGGATGGTTCAGGTTAAAAATGGAGAATAATTCAAGGTTGGTTTTTTTTGGTTTTTTTTACTGTTTACTGTACTGATAATTTTCTTCATGGAACTGGTGTACAGGTGTTAAAAAGCAACTGATTTAGAAAAAAGAAAAAGCCCAAACTAAAACTACTGGAAGCAGTTTACAACACTAATCATTTATTCCTTTTTTTAAAATAAACGTAATTGTGGGTTTTTTTGTTTGTTTGTTTGTTTGTTTGGGGGGGGGGGGGGGTTGGCATTTTTTCATGTTATTTGTTATTTTGTGAATATTTACTAGTTTCTTTTGATGTTGTTGCTTATTTTTGTTTAATTTTTTTCTGTATTGTTTGTTTATTTTATTATTTTTCTTCAATTGTATTCTGTTAATGTCTTACTTTGTTCATTTTACATATTATTTTGTTACCTTATTATTCATTTTTCATTTCACTTTGGCAGTTTTTGTTCATTTTGTTGCTTATTTAATCTTATTTAATTTTTTTTTTTTACTGTGGAATTACTTAAGTCTCAGGAGTTAAAGGGTTAAATAAAGTGGGAATTTTTTTCTGTATACAACTGAAGTATTGTGACCAAATACTTTCCCATGTGGATCAATAAAACTTGTTAGGTCTAGATACAAGTGTGAGGATTTTCACAGAAATTAGTGTTAAGTGGCTATTATTAGAGATAGACTGCCAATATACAGATTTGTTTTAATATTGGCCTTCAGCTTTGTTTTTTTTTTCTGAAAGCCAATGTTTGATCAATACTAAAAATACTATATGTACTATATGTACCTGCATTAATCATTTAATGTATATTTCTGCATACAAATCTTAATTATCTGAATGTTTCAATTGTATGTATTTTACAGTCACTGTGGGAGTTTTTATTTTAATTTTTAAAAAATTGTCCTCAAAAATTGGCTGTAGCTATTGACCATTGGCTGATGATTGTTAAAAATCAACAGTGGACTTAGAAAAAACAAACAAACCTTAGCTTAATAGCTATTTAGCTGGTGTAAAAACAGGCTCTCAGTGTAAAACAAACTTCACTTAAGCTCACATGCATGTGTGAATCTTTCATAGTGAACCTTTAAATGATTTAGATCTCATTTGCATAATGCATGCATCCACTTTGCAACTGATTATAGAGAATCCATTTCCCATCACAGTTCCTATGATGATTATATGCTGATTTCTCCATAGATCTTTCTGCTACTGTTGTGAATTTGTGAAAATATGTGAAAGTTAACAAGTATTTATCCTGAATAAATCAAATGGAAGCAAATATATATCATTTCAACATTGTTCTTAGAATGTATTTAAGTGCACTTTTTTTTTTTTTTTTTTTTTTACCTGAGATTCTCTGAGCTGAATTCAGACTCCAGGAATTTGAGGAATTGTTCTCTTCCCACAGGATCTTTCAGGACCTCATCAATACCGAAGGCCCATCGTTTTACCCTCTGCTGGCCTGGCTCCTTACTGAGTACACACACACACACACACACACACACACACACGCACACAAATATTTACAATAGAATCATTGCTGAGCAGAGGTGGGTGTAACTATGTAGAAGTACTTCATTTACTGTACTTAACTAAATTTTTAGGTATCTGTACTTTACTAGACTAGACAAATGTAACGGTATGAAAAATAAGTCATAAATCACAAATTGTTACTTACTATATAATAATTTGGACTCTTTATCTTATAATCATCCATTTCTTATCTCATCAATATGACTTTTCCTCATATTTTTCAGTTTTTATGGAATAGTTTTGACTTTCTATGTCATATTTTTGACTTTGTATGTCATAATTTTGACTTTGTATGTCATAATTATGCTTTTTTTTTTTATTATCTATTTATAACTTTTTAAATGTTCCTAAATGTCCTGTCCATACCTACTAAACTGAGTACCATGACCCAATAAAATATCATCTACACAGTACCTAATTTTCAAAGGCTTTATTTTTGAATATTTTAGAAATTCTTAATATTATTATTATTTCATCCATGGCAAAAAATAAATAAATACAGGTTTACTTTTCACTTTATTACAGTTGACAAGTTATACTTTTTTACTTTTACTTCAGTAAAGCAGTATTTTTACACACTAGTAGCTGTACTTCTACTTAAGTACAGAATGTGAGTACTTTGATCACCTCTGCTGCTGAGTGTAAAAAACAGGATGTGGACAGTTATAGTTCACCATTTATATTGGTGGCTCATCGGCCCATATAAATCCACACATGTGCTCACCTGGCTTCAAGTTCCCAGAGTGTGGTGTCATCTGAGATCCAGGGGTTGGATGGATCTGGTGGCGTGAGGAAGGGGTCATATTCAACGTACTGCTCTGTGTAGCCCAGCAAACTGTTTTTAATGGGAAAAGCAAAAGGGGAAATAGAAATCACTCCAAAAAAATCCTTTATGATTTATTAAAATTAAGAGAAAGAAGGACTGTTTGACATCAGGAACTGGAACCTAGACATCCCTCTGCTGAATGCACCTCTCTTTCAGTGAAGAGAATTACAAATGTGCAATCCAGTATCTGGCAGCATCGGTGTTGACACCCACTAAAGGCATTGTCTGCACTCAATGCCTCCTCAAGGTCACTGGAGCTCTTAATTCTTCACCACATTGGGCCATTTAAAGGCTCAATAAACAGATCGATAGTTAAACTGAATAAAGACACAAAGAACATCGCTCACCTCTCTGCCACTTTGGACATTTTCAGTCGATGCCTGTCTAATTGCAATTGCCAAAAGGTGATCTGAAACCATAGAAGGGAATAATTAGCATATATCTAAAAAAAAAAATATATATATATATATAAAAAGTGTGGTTCTTTAAACACATTTGAGTGAGATCATTATTTGAATCCTTCAGTTTTCTCTACAGCTCCGCACTTCCGTCCTACATTATTCTGTTCTTGGATATTAAATCATTATGCCGAGGAAAAGCTATATCATAAACCTACTGCCTCATTATATCTACTAATTAAAGGAGACACTCTGCTTCAGTAATAGAGCTCAACTTCAGATCTGACCTGTTCTTGCAGTTCTTCTTCTGTCGGCTGCTTGGCCTCAGGGGCCGGAGTGTGGGTCGGGCTGTGGGTACGGATGTCATTCTGCAGCCCATACACAGACTAAGACAAGATAAAGGTCACAGATAAAATAACACGGTTGCATATTCTTTCTTAAGATTTCTTGTGCCTCTGTGTTTGATTTATATGTTTTATGTATGTGTGTGTTAAATATATGCATCCCACTGCTACAAAAAATCCATACACTACTGAGCTACTGATTAACTCATCGACTGATTGATTTTATTGGCTTCAGTGGAGCTAAGGCTTTTGTAAAATAATTACCTAAGGAGGTTCCCAGGCTTTTTTTTGTGTTGTGAACAGATTTTACTGTAAGATCACACATTTCTGGCATCCCCAGACATTCAAGGCAGAGATAATTTTTGCTAAAATGTATTAACTTCTGATTGGACCGTCAAAAAAATGCAGATTAATTTGTTAAAAAAATGCAGATTAATCCATCATCAGGATTAATCTGATTAAAATTTGAACAGAAACAGAACAGTTGTTTACAGCTGTTTCATTTAAGCAGTTGAATAAACATGTGCATATTCACATTTTTTCAGCATTTTAATAAATTATTGAGTGTTTTTTCTATATTTTACAAGAGTTTTTGATCATGTTTTGGATTTTGAAAATAATTTTTGAGTACATTTTTTTTAAAATTAATTTTGGTGGATTTTAGCACGTTTTGGATATTTTATTCTCTGCATTTTTGTGTTTCTTAGTGTATTTTTGTGTTTTTTTGTGAGAAATTTGAGTACCAAAAAAGCCAAGGCAGAACAGTCGACTGACATAAAGTGTTTTGATGGAGTTTTCTTCATCACTGAAGCACTTCAAGCTTAAAATAGCTACCCCATTAACACAGAGCATACGTTACTTGGGGATTCTGTTCGCACTTCAGCTAAGGTGTCGCCCAGCTTCTAACAAACACGTTAAGTAACCAGTTATTAGATTTAGGAGGTAATCACTTTTTCCACACAGGGCCATGTAAGTTTGGATGTTTCCCCCCCCCCCCCCCCCTTATAAATAAAAACTTAATTTTGTGTTTATTTGTGTTGTCTTTGGCTAGCACTATTTACATTTGTTTGATAATCTTAAATATGTGTGTGACAAACATGCCAATGTCTTGATAGACACAACTGTCATTTTATGCTCATTCTGAGCATTCTTTTTTTTTTTTTTATGCTCATTTTGATAGAACACCGGGACTTACTGTATTTGTGGAGATCCGGCGCCTCTCGTGAATTAAAAAAAAATCTGTATTTATATAAATTTTTTAAAAAATAGATAAAATAAATTTATACGTTTAATTTAAATAACAAATCTTCATAAGTTCATGTTGTTTATTAAAATTCAACGTTATTTGAGAGTCGGAGATTTGTCCCTTGAAACACAAGCCACGCCCCAAAACAAGGAACAAAAAGGAAACCTTAGAAAGACACACACGCGGAGCAAACAAATGCTGTTTCATTTTTAACAAAAAAAAAAACCAGCATGTCTAAAGGACAGATGAGTTTGATGTCCTTTTTTAATAAGAAGGAAGAGGGAGATGCCTCAAAACAACTTAAAGCAACCGGCGATGGGGATAGCAGTATCACTCGTTATGCTAGCAGTCACGAGGCAACTGATGGAGCTAGCACGGCTACCACCTCAACAGTTAGCCTACAGGTTCATGGACAGTTAGCCTGCAGGTTCATGGACACTTAGCCTGCAGGTTCATGGACACTTAGCCTACAGGTTCATGGACACTTAGCCTGCAGGTTAATGGACACTTAGCCTGCAGGTTCATGGACACTTAGCCTACAGGTTCATGGACACTTAGCCTACAGGTTCATGGACACTTAGCCTGCAGGTTAATGGACACTTACCCTGCAGGTTCATGGACACTTATGCGGCATAAGTTATGCCACACCTGATATCGACGATACAGCAGCTAATCTTGTTGGTCGTACTGAGGTCGTGGGTGTCCAAGGGACATAGAAGTGCTACGGACACACGCAGTCGAACCCCACACAGGGAAAGGGGGGATAATTCTGGTGAGTATATTTTACATTAATAGGCTACGGCGCCCAATTTTTTTTTTAACATGGACCTGTTAGCTCCTGGTGCTTACAGTTGTATGTGCCGTGCAGAATATAGCTAACCTAATTATTAGTTCATTATTGTCATAATAGTATATAATAGGGCTGTTGTCTGAAATTGAGGCTTTTAAGTGTCACAGGACAAGTGTCTACTTATATGCAGTTTTACATAGTGTTTTTATGTGTGTTCTGGGACCTCTGTCCACTCGTCATCACTGTACTTTGAGTTCTGGTATCTTATTATTTACAAATTAAGCACCGTTGTCAGGTAAGTGCTTAGTTGAAGTTGTTTTTTTTTTAATATAGAAAAACCTAGGCAATTATTTTAGGAAGTTGACAGTATGTCCCCCCCACCCAGTGTTTCCATAGACAACTGGGAACTTGTCCACATTCTTGCCTCTGTAGCTTGTGTATTACCAGAAAAGCATGACTTAACTAATATGGGGAGATTTCAGAAGCTCTGTTATGTTAATTATGTAAATATGGCAAAAAGGCATGTTCATTTTATTCAGCCAATCTAAGATATTGACAAAACAAAACATTATATAACACATATAATTAGTCATTCAGATTTGCAGAGCAGTTTCCCCAACAACCTGTGCTTTAATGATAATAATATAATGTACACCATTTATGTACATTCTGGTTTTTAGATAGAAGAGTTAAATTTTCAGTGTGCACAACTGATGCTCCAAACAGCGACAGCGTCTGTGATCTGGCCATCATCCTCTCACAAATTCAGACTTAAAAGCAAGTATATCTCCAGGCTTAGAAGCATATCAAGTAAAAAAAAAAAAAAAAAAAAAAACCTTTTCATGTGTGTGTCTGGGGCATCACGATCAACACTACCATTAGGAATTTAGAGTGGAGTAATGAATGGTACCTTTCTGGTTTTGTGAGGATTTTTCATTCTTGAGGACTTCTTTATGTCAACTTCTGTTGTATTCACACATCCAGGCTGGGAAAGGAACAAGGATAATATCATAATATGAGAACATCTAGCAATAATTTTCACATTTTCATGATTCCAACTGTTATGCCTTGAGCAAAAGTGCAGTTTCACTACCATTATATTATAAGTTCCAGTTCATCAAACCTAAAATGTTAAGATCCGGTGTAAAGTATTTCTGTCTCACTGACAATGTGTCAAAAGTTGGTTAATTAAAAATGGAAGGTGCAAATTTTATCAAGGTAAGCAAACCAGTGGGAAATCAGAGTCTTGGTGTGCAAATTCTGTGAGATTAAACAAGTAGTCTAATCTAGGTCTCTTCCAGAAGAACAGAACAAAGTAGCTTGACACGTCACTGTGAAATCTGAATTAATCTTGATTATGTTGCTTCAAGTACGCATAAATTGGACTTGTTATTTTTCAATTAAGCATGGAGCTCTGGCTTTCAGAGAAGACCCCTTAACCTCAGGGAGAAAATAAATGCAAATTCAAGATAAATGTGTATGAAAAGGCAAAAAGTATCAATGAGGCTGAAGTGTTTTGACAGTTATTGACGTGGCATTTCTGGCACATGGTAAGACAGATGATTGACAGGATGTTTACCGTTGTGCACCACTCACAGGGTTTCTGCAGATCCTTGAAAATTTGTAAAAGGCATTGAATTCATTGTTCAAAAAATAAGGCCTTAATTGGCATTAAAATCTCTTAAATCAAATTTTCAAAAGTCTTAAAAATTTTTTACACATGAGTAAGATTTATGTTAGTTTGAAATAAAAAGTATTTGGTAACATTTAGGCTGTCTATATTACAAAAATAATTTAGGGTGAGTAGAAAATGAGGGCACATCATTCTGTGGGTGTAATATTAATTTAACTATTAATTAGTTTTTTCAAGTGTGTGTTTATATGGTGCGTGTTATATATTAAAAATTTCAAAGTTATGTTTCTTGATGCAAATGGTTCATAAATGTAGCAGCAGCTGGACCAAAAAGTCATGTTCTATTTAAAATAAACAGTTGGTAAAACTGCCCCCAGATAATTCATGTGATGGTTTTTTTTTTCCTTTTTCAATTTTGGTTCATTGTCAGCTTGGTCTTAAATTTAATTTCATTTAAAAGAGTCTTAAAAAGTCTTGAATTGAACTTTCCCTGAGCTGTAGGAACCCTGCACTCATGTCACAAAGACCATGTATGGACCTTGTATTACACATTAATCCATAGAGGACCAGTTTCTACATGGTGTTTTTAAGACACAGTCTATTTGTAATTCATTCCCGCTGCTTATAATACGTGTTTAATGGATTAGAACATTTTTCTGTTAGTTATTAGTCTTTTCATTGTGTGCGGTCAGTGGTAAATTACCTTTTCAAATTGATTGCCTTGTGTGAGAACAATTAAGATCACACTGATAATGTCAACAAGTTAGTAACTGTAAATGTGATGTGTGACAGCAGCAGTAATTTCACTCACCACTGGTCTGTGCACGTCCCAGAATGCTCTTTCCTGACTGTCGAGAATTTTCCTTTCAATTTTGTCTCTTTTCTTGTCAACTCTAAGAACAAGAATTTCATCAGAATTATGTCACAGAACCATTAATCATGAACCGCATCATAATTAGGACACGCACACAATCACACCAAGGTTGTGAACTTCATAAATACACTTACTTTGCTTGTGCTTCTGCTTGCATAAAAATGAACTCCCATTTCCTGGCGAAAGCTCTCTGTAGCCTTGCTAAGCTCTCCTGCAAGTGAAATAGAAAATAAAGATTTTTGGGGGGATCTGGGTTGATTGTGTTTGCTGCACATGCTGTGCACAACGCACGGTTGGATATCATCTTTAACGATCCCTGCTTGCATACAAAAGAGAAAACAGAGGATAACTAACAGGGTGATTCATTTAATAGCTTTGTTGAGGAAAGTTTTGCAGTAACAAACAAAAAAGACAAAACAAATGCGCCTTGTCTCAGCGGAGAAGAAAAAGGTGAGAGATAAAGCCTGACACTGGTGGCGGCACAGGAACCAAAGACTTAGGTGAAGTGAGGACTGCTGACACAAAGGGACGCTCTCTCACTTACCGCTTCATAGTCTGCAAGCTCCAGACGTGCTTTATTTTGCATTGTTCTTTTGCAGAGGTAAACAGCTGTGAGAGATATAGACAGACAGAGAACATGACCTTAGCTTGGTTTTAACAGCCTTAAGTGGCCCTGCATTTACTCATTTAATCCTCTCAACTGCACATTTAAACTGGCCGACAAATCACAAAGGTCACCAACTGTGCGTGGTGTGCGAGCGTCTGTTACTGTGTGTTCTTGTGGCCGACTTTTGATGTCTTCCTGCATCATCCCTTCATCCATTTGTTAACTGACCATTATGTAGAAGCTTCATTATGCCATTAGACTGTTTTCATTACGGGGCATCATTCACGTGAATCGGCTGCTGCATCTGAGGCACTTTAACTTCCCCCTAACACTCAGCATTAATCCCACTGTGAGCATTTCAGCCATTTAATCTATAACTCAAATAACAAATAAAAGACCTGCGAGATTTACTGAAACCATTTTTGCTGTTATGAAATCTTTATCTCTCCTCTGCTCTGATGCGAACAATGAAAAGCTCATCCCTGAATCATCATTTCAGTAGTCACCAAATGTGCACAACCGGTACATGAATACAAACAGACCCACTTCATTCACTATAATCTGCATTTTCATCAGTCAGACATGGTGTTTCATACAAAGGAAATTGTAATAAGAAAAAAAAGAAGAAAATAGAATAGCATACACAAATGTACAAGTACAGTAAAAAAAAAAAATCCAACTGATCCTTTTTGTGTACATCAGCATTGGTCTGTCCTGATAAATAGTCTGACAGATATATTACACTTTCTATACATACAATGCATTTATAGGATACTGGAGATTGTCATCTGCTTTCTCTTGCCTTCAAACATCTGAGCAGCACTTGCTAAAAAGTACATACGTGCAATAGAACAACTATTATAAGGTCTTAAATGGACAAAAACAAACCAAAAAAACCCCAACACTCATCATATTCACTACTTACAGCTTCAAAATGTCTAAAAATGTCTCTGAATCACTGTATAATGTCATTAGAAAACAAAAAAGCATGCCTCTGAACTTCACTCAGGCATGGGATTGGCCTCATATTTAATATTTAAGGAAATTATCCAAAATAATCACTTGTTCGATAAAGGGTTAAAGGCATACCACATAATGAATACATAGGAGCTCTTACCATAGTCTGTATTTTCTGGTTCCCAGCAGTTTGATGGCCAAAAGTATGGTGTCTAGTGAGATCAAAGGTAAAAAAAACAAGAAATTAAGGAGCAAAACTTACAGCACTGACATTGCACAACTACTACCAACATCTGTTACAATGGAATATTTAGTTGTATAATAGATGGGCAGGAAGTGTAGAGCACATAAGGTTCTTTTTGGCAGAACAGACACAATCTTGACCTTCCTTTGGCACCATTGTATGGATGTGTCTGTGTCACATGAGATTATATTTAAAGAGCAAAATGACACCTGCTTTTTAAACACAAACATCCTTCAGCATTGATTTACAATGGCCAGAGCCAATCGTTCAAGCTGTCAGTCTTATTATTGATCTCCTAACATCAGAATGACATGCATATATTTATCTTTTTTTCATGAATCTTTAAAATCCTATAGCACAAAGTGAGGGTATTTTTAATGACAGTGACAGTTGTAGAATATATTTCAATGTATTTTGCAGAAACAGTAATATGCTGTATTTTAATCCTGTTGATTTGTTTTCAGTATATTCAGTTGGAAGAAATGATAACAGTATTAGCTTCTAGTCTTACCTGAAACCTATAGAAAGTGCCATCGTCTTTGAGGGTGAGAACGTGGTCTGAGATGGGGAAGAAGTAACCGTGTGCAGCCATCAGAGTTCCTAGGTGAAGAGCTTCCACTGGGAAGAAACAAAAGGAGAAAAAAAAAAGCACTCAGACATTAGCTTCATGTGCACATTACTAAAGAAAGTGTGTAGTAGAATTTACACTTTTACCCCGGTAAAACTAAGGTTATATCTTTTATAGCATTTGTAATTTAGTATAAAATTATTGACTAAATAAATAAAGTTTGGTCTTTTCAGATTTGAAGCTATTGTGGCTTTTCTTAATTTATATGCTAATTTCTCTTTCTCACAAAGTCTATTCAAATGGATTTAAAAGATAAAAGTGTTCCACAAGGAATCGTACTTCTTAAATAAAAGATTCTCAGATTAATCAACAATCAATAATGCTTCGTGGCTTAGTGTGCTGTTTTTTTGTTTTGTTTTGTTTTTTCCTCCCATGAGTTAATTGCATTGCTCTTCCATCCCCATTCATCCCCAATGAAATAGCAAGAGGGAGCACTAGGTTTTGATTTAGGAGCTTCTGCTTTAAAACCCTCCATCAGGGCTTCAACAGGAGGACAGACAGGTCTCCGTTCCTGCCAAACACCACAGCAGGACGTCTTGCTGATTAGCCCACCTTCAGCCAGAGAGGTGGAACTCATCAGTCAAATCACCTGGTGTTGTGCTTAGTTGGAGTGAAAACCTGCTTCCCAGTGTGCTCCACAGCACATAGTTGGTTGCCCCTGATTTAAAGCCATCAGATAATGAAAACATGTAATCATCATCAACTGTGTGTCTTCACTGACAACATTTATTCCCTGCTGTTCTCTATCTGTAACCTCCTCATGCTGCCCAAATCAGTTCTGCATGTCTTGACTGCTCTCACTTAGTTTTTCATACATTTATATACAAAGTTTTAGATCACCTTTAGCTATGATGTGCTTGGAGCGGTAGAATTAGTATTTCTCAGACTCTTTTCTTCAGAAAATATGAGATTAAAAACTGAACTAAATACAGTCACAGGAAAAAAAAAATGCTTAAACCACCCTTGTTTTCTTCAATTTCCTGTTTATTTTAATACTTGTTACAATTAAAGGTACATTTGTTTGGACAAATTAATGAAAATATAATTTCAGAGTCGATATCTATCCATTTTTCCATATTTTCTTTCTATTAATTTCAATCACTTCAGTTCTTATATCAATATCAATGGCATGGTACCAACAAAAGCAATACTTTCAGTCATTTCATGTTTTAGTCACATGATACACACACATACACGATTGCATAACCAATATTTTAGATGATTTTTGATGGTCCAATGGTCTAACCTAGTGTTATAACGATACCAATATTTTGGTACCGGTACCAATATGTGTTTTGATACTTTTTCAAATAAAAAGAAAATGGCATTTTCTGCATTCTCTTTTTTTTTTTTTTTTTTAAATCAAAGTCAGTAATGCCATTTTCAAAACAGTAATTGAAAATCTTATCAACATAAACAGTAATTGTAACAACAGTCTAATAAAAGGAATTAAGCCACAGCAGTGAAAGCATGGAAACCTTTGTTACAGACCAAATGAGAATATGCTCATATGCATCATGCTTTATGTAGACAAAGAATCTGAACGTCAAGAAATGTTTCTATTGAATCAGTTATTATTTGGAAAATCAACACATAAAGCAAAATGGAGTGGAAGAGCAGCACCAGAGAGAGAGAGAGAGAGAGAGAGAGAGAGATGGAAGTACTTAAAGAAGAACATGTTACAACAACTTCATACATTTGAGTTAGTAGTACCATTTCTGAAACTTTGAGTATTAACTTAATATATTTAATCATTCTGAACATTTGGGTTTACAGTGTGCACCAGAGCGACTTACAGTCTGGAAAATATGGTATACTGTATATGCCTGCATTATGTACGTCTCTCTTCCAACACATTGCTTTGCATGCGTGTCTGTGTGTGTGGTAAATATAGATTGTCTTTTCTTTTCCTATTGAGGTGAACGTCACCGCCTTAGAGGTCAGGCTTAAGTGATGCTGACTGCGCTCTTTTGGCTCTAGTCATTAATAACATATGACATCGTAAGATATTTAGAAGATGTTTATTTATAAACACACCGCTCTTATTCAACGTACTATGCATTACCTTATTTACTGTATGCGTGCACTTAAAATGCACTTTATGTCAAAGAGATCACATGCAACGTGAAATGCCAAAAGCACCTGCTAATCTAAAATGTTTAACCTTTGAACCACTAATCCTGTTAATACAAAAGAATAAAGCAGACAAAGTGAGTCTCTTTGTCATGAACATCATATATGACCCATTTCAGAAGCCCCTTAGTGACTATGGAATCTAACGTCATCGTCTGCTGCACTGATTCACAGATAAAACAAATGAAGTTTGACAAATGACATTGGTTGTAGATGTTTGCTTTTGCATTCAGTGAATGATATCGTTTGTGGAAAAAGTCTCTTTTTCTTCTGTTCTGTCTTTTCTGATATAATAATGTTTGAATTTACTTTGAGCTTTTATGAACATCTACATGGTCAGTAAATCAAACGTCGAAAAAATATTTGCTTTTCACTGAAAAAAAAAATAGTGATAAAGCGCTTATGAAAAGGAAAAATGAATTTGGAAGCCAACAGAAAAAAATACTTGTAGACCTTTAAATGTTAAAAAGGGACTAGACATTTATTAAAAAGCAAAAATATATATGCACATTCACGCACCCTTTTACTCAGGAGTCATTCACATTTTCCTGCACCAAGTTGTTATCTTCTATGTGATGGATGCCAGATGAGAGGAAGGTATGAAAAATAACATCTGTGACAGACGGTGCCGTTTGAGAGATTTGAAGTGTGCGCTGTCTTTTCTCCTTCAAATACAGGCCTGATTTGTTCCCATTTCATGTGGAGTGTCTCTGTCACCTGTGATGGTTCGCTCCGTCTCTCTGCTTTTGTTCAAGTTCTGGGAGTGTTTCTGCTGACATTTAATGGATGGATGTTGAATGTCATCTCCAAGGCATCAGAGATAACATTTTTCAAAACTTACAAAACACATTTTTTTTGCAGCGCCGTTGCTGGCTTGTTTCAAATGTTGAAGATAATTTAGCACAATTGGAAGTCAAAGGGATAAAAAAAAAAAAAAAAATCAGTTGTCTTGAATTCAGTGATTGGTCCAACTATGTAAACCTATTAACTGTTACTGAACACTATACCAGTGGTCTCAAACTCATTTTTTGAGGGGCCACATTCAGCCTAATTTAATCTCAAATAGGCCAGACCAGTAAAATAATGGCATAATAAACTATGACAACTTATTTAGTGCAAAGAAACTCCAAATCCATTACATTATTAAAATACTTTTCTAAACTATCCAAACAAAAAAATGTGAATAACCTGAAAAAACTGAGAAAAATAAGTCACATTTTCAAAAAATATTGTGCCTCAACTTGCCATTTCTACACGTGTATTATGGATCAGATCTACAAAGACACCAAAAAACTTTGTAATAGGCAGAAAATTGTTAAAATTATGTTTAATTTTCTTTAGACATTTCAAGTAGTTCATATTTGTTCAGGTTGTTCACATTTTATTGTTACAGAATTGTTTGTAAATATAAATATTTTTATAGTATAGTATTTTAAATTTTTTTTCATAACAAATCAAAAAGAAAATATGGGGTGATTATATGTTAACTGTGCTGCACATGTTATAGGGCCCCCATCTATAAGCTACTGGGGTATCCTATTACAAAAGTATCTTGCAAACAACTTACTGTAGCAATTCTTTTGTATGTAATTTTTTTAAATAAATTGACAGTCCCTTCAGGATTTGGCAGGCCTTTTTTGAGACAGTTACATCCTAAAATGTCTGTTGCGTGAGCTTTTCTGAAAAATTGCGACGAAGTTGTGTTGCTTTTTAGGCTTTTGTTGTAGGAGGAAGAGAAAGTTGCAATAAATAGTTGCGATTTTCCCTTTTTTTTAATCAACATTAAATAATATTTAAAATATTTAGTGACTGGGAAATTAATTCAAAGTCATTGTGATATGGTCCTCAAAAATACCTCACACTGAGATGGAAAATAAACAATTAGGAGGATTACAAAAATGCAACAAAGTATTTTTTTTTCCAAATGCACCTGTTGGTTCAAAGGTTAAAGTTCATATGACCTCACAACACTACATGAATTTATAAAACATAATATAAATGTCTCAGCCAGTCAAAAAAAACATTACTTGTACTGTGTAGTAGAGGAAGTTTCTGACAAAACTAGAACAAAGACACTGAGATATTAAGACAACCTTTCAAATATGGCAATTCAAATATTATCTGGTTGATAAAAATGCAGCAAAAAACTACTCTTCCAAATGCACCTGTTGGTACTAGTGCATCATTTTAGTGGTCAAATGAGCAGCTCAAGACGTTGCAAATAATTGGTCACATTTTGCGGGAAAGTCGTGGTGATTGGTTAAAAATTTTTTGTTTTGTTTTTTTAGGTTTATTTGTATTATTTTACTTGAGATCATAGCAGGTCTGTATGTGGAATTTGAACTAAAATGAGACGGACTTCACTGTGGAATTCTTGTACTTTGTCCCAAATTGGGGACCTTTAACGGGCTGCATTTGACCCCCGGGCCACATGTTTGAGACCCCTGCTTTACATGGAGTAAATAAAACATTAACATGACCATTTTGTTAGTCTTTTTAAGATCAGCCTCTTGTGGTTTAACGTACCACAGTCTTTTCTATAAAGTTTTCAGATGACTAAAACTTGGATTGGAATTAGTCAAGCTGTCAAGAAAGGCCAGCCTCACAGTCCAAGGGGAAAACACCCTTTGATTTCATCATATTACCAGCTCGGTGCCAAAAACCCGGCAGTCTGGAGTTCTGCCAAGTGCAGTGTGGGAGTATTCTTCCAGCTGATATTTATCAAAAGAAAAGTGACGAGATTCTGTGTTTGTACTTGAATTATCCTCATTGCTTCCATCACCTATGCTTAATAGAGAGATGCCTCAGATATGAGTTTTATCCATTTTATTTATTTTTTTACTTTGCTTGTTGTTTTGCAGCTCTGTCAGTGGTGCATGTGCTTTATTCATTGGATTGGGGTGGCAGGATGTAATAGATAGGAGGATAGGAGACTGAAAAAGAGCATCCAGAGGGCTATAGACTGGAGTGACTCTTGAAGTTGATGATGAGTAGGAGGTTTGAAGAAAGAGTACAGAAAAAGACGTGCAGAGTAACCTGATTTATCTTTAAAAATATCATACTGATCCTAGGTTTACTGTGCTTTTTGGATGCTTTTCTTAATACATATATAAAACACTTGTTGCTTATAAAACATATCATTTTTACTGTTTTGTGTTTCATTTTCAATACAGAGCGGAGGTAGAGAAGAGAGAGAGGTTGCAGTAAAGCACTTAGCAACAAGTGGGCCGCTAAGAAATATGCTGCTACTGCATGTACAGTTGATATATTTCTGTGTATATGGACATATGGTGTGTTTATATATGAATGAATGGAATTTGTTTTCCTCTTTTTTTTTCTTTTTTTTTTTTAGGGTCAAGAATTTCTCTTCCTCATAAAAGTAGAACATGCACAAAAAGAGGGACACTGGCTTTCTGCCAATAACATCAGCTCAAACATTAGTCCTGACACATCAGCACTTTCAGAATGTTCACCCCATAATTTATAGTCTGTAAAGGGGAAGACTTGCCGTGTGAAAGATATTTTCTGTTTCTCACACATCAGTTTTCAGTATTTGATATGTACTATGCAAACAGACCTGACCATGTTTACCTCATTAAAAGACCCTTACTGTGCCAATGAATATATTTTACATCTTATAAATGGAAAAAAAATAAAAAAATAAAAAAAAAAATATATATATATATATATATATATATTATTCCCCCTGCAGAACAGACCTTTGGTTAGGAATAATGTAAATCTGCAAAACGATGTGCACCACCTGAGGTGGTTCATCTTTACATTATAGATCGTGTTAACCTGTGGGTCCTTATTCGCATTTATCTTTTCCGATTTGGCTGCTCAATAATGCATGCTAATGAAGTCCGGTCCACCTTAAATATGTTAAGCAGTTAATTCCAGTCGTATCCATGCCAAACCAGTTTGCTTTAGCATTACAACATTACAGATAATGGAAAGGGTTATGGTCTGAATTGTAATGAAAGTATTACGTTAAAGGATGCTGTTTTTTTGCAATTGGGGCTTTAATTATTACGTAATTTGAATTGTTCTACTCATCCATGTTAGTTTTTTCCGATTTTGATTCCTCTGGAAGAAATGTCCACAAAATTTCATACAACAAGAGTTGGCAGGGCAGCGACGAGCAGACGCTAAATCAGTTATTTTGTTCAAATCTGTTAATATGTCCAATGTGATACAGTAGTGGTATTAAGTAGGTATATTTGTTAATATGATCGCAAAGCCATGTTAGAATAACGTGGGTAATAATGTCATACAGCGTGTAGTGTATGTGCAGTGGATGCTGTTGTGAGCATGTGCAGAATAAATGGTCCAGAGAGAGCACCTGACCAAAAGTGATAATCCCATTGCAGTCCCATTTCAACTTTGAGAGACCTGGGCTGGTGGGTTGAGCTAAAAGAAATAAGTAAGGGATAATGTATTGCCCATGCGTTACTATCAGATAAATATATACATAATACATTATCCCTGTTATTCTATGGGCTATTACAGGTTATTACTGGTACCAGTCTAACAGACTGGATACAATAGCCGTTACAACGTAGCAAATATTTACTTTCAAAGTGGCCGAACTACCAGCGGAGTGATATGGTACCGTGAATCTGAAGTGACAAAACTCTTTGGTTATCGAAAAAAATCCACCTGAAGAACACTGGGAACGTCCATTCAAAGTGAATGGGAGCTGTTGCAACATTCTAGAAGGCCATAGAATAAATAAATAAATTTGCCTTGCCACGCCGACCCTCGTTGTATGCTGTTTTGTGAACATCGTTTTGTGGATATTTCTTCCAGAGGAATCAAAATATTAAAAAAAATAACATAGGTGAGTAGAGCGATTCAAATTACATCATAAATAATTACCAAAAAAATGGTGTGTTGTCCTTTTAGCAATTGTAAAGTCTTCTACTAAAATGTCCCAAAAGACATTTAAACTTTCAGTAGAACTTTGTAGGCAGGACTCTTCAGCAGCTAATCAGATGTAACTGAATGAAAAACAGGAGTTGGAGCTACACTGACTGCAAAATAGGATATAATGAGTTCATCTGAAGTGCGTCAGCATATTATCTGTGGCATCCATTTAGCAAAAAAAAAAAATCTAAATCCTCCAGTCCACTTTGATATAAGCTCTTCTGCCTTTACATAATAAACGCGGTGATCGCGTGTTCTGAGCCAAATTAATTGCATTCCTGTTTCCCATCTTTGTCAAAACTGCCAGGAGTTGTTGTGTGCTGAAGTCACTTTGTGCTCTTCATTCTGTTTACCACCATGAGGCATTTCCCTTTGTGCTTATATATAGTGCAATGATAGATCGCATAAAATTAGACAGAATAGAAACGTGTCCCTAAACTTCTCACCCCGACTCATTATGGATTTCAGTGTTTTTAACAGTTCTAGTTTAAAAAGTGCAATAAATGCCAGTAATTGCCAATATTTCCTGCATTTCTATACATTTCAAAAGTTCTTTACATTTTATGCCGGAGGGAATGTCATATTATTCAACTGCAGATATAGGAATAAAAATTTCTGGACCATTTTATGACAGCGGGGTTTTTTTTTTTACTATTGTTAATCATTTTTGTTGTGTTTTTGAAGTGCTGTGGTAATGATAAATTATTAATCACAGCGCTCTAAGGAATAGATGAAAACATCTTTTTTTTTCTTCGAATTTAAAATGTATGTGACTTTGTTTCACCCTGAGAAGCTTCTTGAGGTGAATTAAAAAGTGAGATATTAAAAAAAAATAAGATGGAGGATGGGAGGGATGAGACAGTCTATACACATGCGTGATGGCACAGGAATTTGGAAGTCATCCTAAACATTTCACCGATGTGATGTTATTCTCCTAAAACCAAATTAACAAACATGAAATGATTTGCATAAAATCCTTAGTGACACAGATATGCATGTTAGAGCAACAGAAAAAAAGTGAAAACATCACAGTCAAAAGGATCGACGAGCCAACGAAGTGAACAATTCATTATGTCACTACTGAGATGCACACCCACACACAAACACTCCAACTTCTGTAGAGATACACACACTTACATGAAAGACAAAACTGTGGTTGCTCTAAAATCTAATATCTTATAACTGGTCTATAGATTAATTCAGAACATTACTGGGTAAAAATGTGTCAATTTGCGTCAACCGACCTCTTCCACAGTCAAACCATAAGAGAATACACAGATAAAACTGGTGCAAATTAATAAATTAACAGCCTTGACATCAGTATATCACCAAAAATAGTTGACTTTTAAAAGCTCTAATGGTCTGAAATAGTGGATAATAAAGCCAACGTTGACCTTTAGTGGATCATAGATTATTTATTATGTTATGATACACATATTTTATTTAGTGTTATGGTCATTACTGAAACACTGATTTCTATAATGTCATTCCTTTTATTGTATTGTTGTATTTTGTTCCTTTTTCAGTGTCTATAGTTTTTAATTCTCTTACATGTAGCAAGTAATAGATACTTGCTATTTTTAATGTGTGTCTTTTTACTATTAATATTGTTATTATTCTTTCACACTCTATAACTATCTCCTGTGAGAATCTTCTTTTTAGATTTTTACATATAACTAACATTTGTCAAGCTCATCTGCTGTTACTGCATGTAGGTGTTTGTGGAAACAATAACATCTATAAAAACTATAATGAGTCAAGTTTGTTCTTATTTTCTCTTACGGTGTTATAGGTATAGAAAATGTACTTAATTGTTATGCTGGGAGATACAGATAAGAATAATGGGGGGGGGGGCAAAAAATGTATTTTCAGTTCAAACTGGAGGAGACGATGAGACAGATCAAAGAAAAACGCAGAGCTTGGAACTTTAATCTCACAGGGTAATTATGCGTGTAAGTTCCCATGACATGCTGGATTCATTTTAGTGCAGCTTTATGAAAACTTGTCAAAGTGTCGAACTGTCAAATGAGTGCGCCCATCTTCACAGTATGTTTGTAAATGAACAAACATGAAAAGAGATCTTCTACATCAGTGGTCTGCAACTGTGGTCCTAGAGAGCTGCCATCCTGCACCTTTTAGATCAGAGAAGGACAAACCTGGACCTCAAGGGCTGGGATCCTACACGTTTTTGTTATTTCCCTCTTCCATCACACCTGATTCAATTAATGATCAGCTCATTACCATGTCCTGCAGAAGCCTCATAATGATGGAATGGCTTCCAGGTGTGATATAAGAGGGAGATATGTAAAACATGCATGATACCATTTACCTCCACCATGGAATAACTATGTGAACTTTAACCCTCAAAGATCCAGCGCCACGTTTGTGTCAGCTTCCAAATTTCTTTTCTCTATTTAACCTTTCTTAAGTGATTTATCACCATGTATTATATTATTAGCCTCTGAATTTTGTGGGTTTTCAGTGTCACTCACACTGGTGTATGAATGTTCAGTGGTGGTCAGAGGGGGCTGTAGGCGCAAAATGGCAGCCACGCTTCTGTCAGTCAGCCCCACGGCAACTGTGGCTTTAAATGTAGATTACCACCACCAGAGGGAACATGTGAGAGTGAATGAATAATGGATCACTAATGTAAAGCACTTTGGGAGCCTTGAAAAGCTATATCAAATCCATTATTAAAATATAAGGCTGTATATCATATAATTTGCATTTGATTTGTAATTGCACTTCTATTTTTAGTGTTTTTACTTTACATTATTATTTCAGTTATATTGTAATTTATTTTTTCCTGTTTCCTGTT
The DNA here is from genome assembly GCA_020466265.1 of Siphamia tubifer. NCBI lineage: Eukaryota > Metazoa > Chordata > Actinopteri > Kurtiformes > Apogonidae > Siphamia > Siphamia tubifer. The sequence goes on from CM035797.1 coordinate 30,789,734, forward strand.
TATTTCTGAGGAGGTATTCATTCAAGCTTTTTTTGCGGCTTCCATCCTCTCCTGCACAATGATATTATTTGTTTGTAAATTGTGTTGTTTCTTTTCTCTTTGCCATTTATGATGTGCAAATGAAGAAAAAAATCAAGAATTTCCCATTAATCTTCTGATCATGTAGATGTTCATAAAAGGTGAGGTTAAAGTTGTGGCTTAAGAAGCCTGAAAATAGTGTCATTTTTTTGTAAAATATATCATTAATTGAACATAAACTAAATGTGCCCATCCACTGCCATTGATCCAACTCCATTGGTTTAACTGGTGAATCAATGTTATTGAAGATGATGGTATTTCCACATTCAGAATGGAACTTTTGAACATCCAAATGGGTCTTATCTGACGACCATGAAAAGATGACCAACTGCATTTTACACCAGTTATATACATGTGCATATAGCTTTAGTGGTTTGGAAGTTATTGAACATTTGACATCAATAGATGATTTTGTTCACCGGTGGCTCTGGTGGTGGTTTTGGGTTAAGAATGAAAAGCTTTTTCTTGTCGGAGCATAATTGTTGGGGTCAGATCAGCTGATGAGATCCATTACCTTGATCTTCAATGTCGAGATTCTTGATCATCCACTGAACAATATCAGACCCTGAAAAAGAGAGAAACAGATGCATCCCTTTAATGAAGCTTATGTATTCACAGTACACCGACGGCTATTTTCTGCATATAGATGCAGATGGGGTGGAAAACAATGGTGTTCTCAGCCCTAACCACATTCCCTCATCATCATCATCATCATCATCATCATCACATCACAGTGCATACCAATTCCTCTCACTTTGCTCTATGTGGGTGGGTAATAGGCCATCCATTACCAAATATTCTTTTCTGACACCCTCACAAAGCCAGCTCTCCTTGGCTGAAGTCCATTAATATAAATGACCAGAGAGGTGCACTGGCATAATGAAGCATCCACTGTATACACTAACACCACTATTCATTTGACTCATCACACAGACAGTTGCAGTTGTTTCATTTAATAAGTTGATGCATCATATCAGGCATTTTTAACTATGAGATAGGAACACTGAGGTATAAACAGATGTGAATATGGTGAGCGAGGGTGGACATCAGATTTTTTTTATATATATATATATATATATATATATATATATATATATATATATATATATATATATATATATATATAAACATGAGATGTCATTTTGCATTTCATCATCTCCATTTGGGAATGCATCAGAATCCTTTTCACATCTAAGAAAAACATAACAGCACCCTCTGGCCCCAAGACATTTTCACACCCCACCACAACATGTTACTGTGGCACTTTGGCTAAATATATTTTCCAAGCTATTATTATGGACCGTCATACTGACAGGTGAAGGTGTTCTGAGGAGATGGCAGACACAGGAGGAAAAAGAAAGGTGTGAAATGGAGACATGAGGGAATTTCTGCAGCAAGTACCTATCACGCTGCCTTTCAATTGGTCTCTGTTTGGTCTTTACCGTTCTCTATGACAACACCCCCTTGTGTTCCTGAGCCCCCATAACCTGATGAGATTTCCCATGGATTATCATCATTAATACACCCCCATTTTCACACTATCACATCTGACCCACTTTCTAAGAGAGAGCTTAAATAACATGTGTAAGGTAATCCTCTAACAAGACTGTTTACTGACTGATTAATATGATGCACATAATGGACTGTGTGTGTGTGTGTGTGTGTGTGTGTGTGTGTTTACGTGTGTTGCCGTGTATCTCATTTACAGGGACAAATCTGGCTGGGGTAGGGTACTTTGGTCCAGTTTGAAAACAGAAGTCCTGTCCTGGATTGTCCATAATGTAAAGACTTTCTTTGAATATATGAGAAGATGGCGCCACAGTAGTTGCTGCACAAACTTGAAAAAAATGGTGGATCAGACTAGTTCATGTGCTCTGTGTGGAAATAAAGCCTCGTTTTTTTTCCCCTGCATGCTTTCAGAAACAGCAACACCACGAAGCATAGCAGTATGGTAAAGGGAAACGCATACAGAGAGCAAGAGTGGAGGGGGAAGTGTTCCTTCATGCATTCTGAGCCAATCAGAGACGCCTTGCCACCGCATCATGGGCACGTATGAGGAAGTACCGATAAACACTGTTGTTTGACCTCAAGTAATTTTTCTACCGTGCAAAAACAGCTGGAAACAAAGCAATCTGGGCGTTTTTTAAATGGAACCAACACACAATGTATTCAATAGCAATGAAGAACACAGCAATATTAGTGAAATGACACCTTTAAACACATGTTAATATGTGAAGAGTTTGCACCTATGCAAACTGTATATGTAACATTTAATGATAACTTACAGTGCAATAAATAATGGTTTGATTACATAGTTTGGGAACAACTTGTTTTTTAAGTAAATATATAAATAAAGTATTCAAGAGTCTGCCAGGTACTGCACAAAAATCATAATCCACCCACATGACAACGGACAGGGTTACATCTATGCCTGTGGTGCTTATTGCTTGGTCAGGTCAGGTACAACTATACACAAGTGGCAGCAGAAAGCATGCTCTGTAAGCATTTCTGCTTGTCAACAACACTGAAGGGAAAAATAAATCTAATTCGAAGGAAAAATCCATCCATAAACATTTCATACTAATGATGCAATTTTTTAAAAAAAGGAAATGGAGTTATTATTGCAAGAACAGTATCAACAAGGGAGTCAGAGACCGCAGACCTCCGCCAAGGCTTGATATGACATCAAAATATGATGTTTTAGATGTTGACCTTTAGTGTGACCTTGACCTTTGACCTTCATTGCTCAAAATCTATCTTATCTTATCTTTCGACTTTTAAAGTTGAAATTTCGACTTTAATCTCACCATATCAAAAAAAAAACATTTTCACATGTGGCCCTAATACTCCGTCGTACATGGGGCATTCTGTTCCAGACACAAAACAAAAAAAATGCCTCTGTTTTTCACTCTGCATGTATCATTGTATTTGTTTCCGAAAAGTATTTTTGTTGTGAAGGAACATTCCTTTGCCATCTAAGCTCAAGTTCATAAACTACATTAAATCACTGATGACAATTTCAAATTGATGTGAATGGAAAGAACCAGTGTATAATTTCTTGCTTCACTGTGCATTAATCAGTTGAATTTTTTACACCACATTTGACTTTAAAAAAAAAAAAAATATTTTGGGCACAATTGAACCAGCAGAAATGTACATTTGTGAAGTATTCCCATTTTACAGCCACTTTGTCATTATTTTTATCTTCAGTGGACTGTTGGCCTCATTCAACTCAACATGTTCTACAGTCTTTACAGTAGCTGGACCTTTCTGTTATAGAGTATCACTTTAACTGGAATATCTTATCTATCAGGTTGCACAGCTTGAAAATTCAATATAATCCTCTTGACATTCTGGCACTGCTGGCATGAAATGCAGCACAGACAATTCTATAAGTACTTTCAGTATTTTGTTTGGCATGAACGAAGTACTTCTTGGGTACTTAGTGGGTGGCAGCCAAAAGGAGAGGAGAGGAGAAACGAGGAGAGGAGAAACGAGGAGAGGACAGGAGGAACGAGGAGAGGAGTGGAGAGGAGAAATTAGAAAATAAATGATGAGAGGAGTAGAGAAATTAGGAGAGGAGAGGTGCTAAAGTCAAAACAGAAATCTTACCTGAAAAAACACTGGGAATCTTGGTTAGAAAACTTTTGACTGTCCGGATGGGGATGCCGTTTTTTTCATCCTGCATACGTGCTATTACTTCCTCCATCTGGACAACAAACAGAAGAAGAGGAGAATGTGTGAAGGAAGAGTGTTGTGCCAGAGTGGAACAGAGACAGAGGTAAACAGACACATACAGGTTCCTGTGTGGAACATGTCTCCAGGGACAGGATGAGAGGCGAGGAACTTGGTGACTAACAATCCCTGCTGTCATGTTTCTGCGTCCCCTTTGACAAATCTGTGATTTATGTCATTTGTCACATAAAACCGTGAGTAAGCTCCACTTATTGAATTCAGCAGCAGCGATTGAATTTTGAAAGTGTAGGAATGAAGTTTATTTATTATTATCTATCATAGTTTTTTTTGTGTCCTGAAAGAGCCTGAAGGAAAAATGTATCATGCCTCTGAAAAGACAAAAATGTAGTTCAGCCCTGGCTGAGTCACTGATTCGAACCATACGATTCTGTAAGGAGTGACATTGGCAGAAAAACAGAAACAGACAGGAACACACTCAAAACATGTGCACACAAACATCTGCACGCGTCACTGAGACAGAAATGTACTGGGAGCTGTCTCAAGGGCCTGGCAGGACAACACAAGGCAACCATGTTTCCAAGAACACGCAGACGGGAGCAAAGCAGCGAGTCAGGCACAGCCCCCATACATCAGCCCAATAGCACACCAAGAGATCTCCCCAAACCCCTTCCTCTGAGTAAAAAACTGCAGTTTAAATGCCTGCCAATGCACCAGTATTTAATAGACTGACACATACATGTTAACAAGTTTTCCTTTTTATACCCCTCAATCTGCAAAAGATTTTCTGCATAAAGGAACCAGTAATGATGCTTTATTTCCAGGTGGAGGCATTTGTCTTTGATTGAAAAATAATGCAACAGCTCAAAAACCATCAATATTACTGCAAGATCCATCTGGGGGAAAATGCAGCGATTGATATTAAGGCTTATTCTTAACGCAGAAAATCCTTAAAGTAACGATTGTTCCTTTCTGTGAAAGAGTAGAATAGAGTTGGTTTTTTTAAGCGTTTTATATGACACACATACACGTAATGAGCCCAGGCTATGCTATGTAAATGTAGATTCATTTAAGAACAGCGCTTTTAATGAAATTGCTGTTTGATATGTAAATGTATGAATATTGAGGTGTGGCATATATTGAGCTCATACTGATGCATACTTTTATAATGAAAGCTTGCAGCTAGTCAAATGCCCCTGAGATAAAAATCATCCCAGTTAGTAACTGGGCTCTAATTGACAATGACCAAGCACAGGCAAATGTAACCACGGTACAGTGGACAGGAGAAGTGAGAACCAGAACAGCTTATGAAAGAGAAGGGAAAAGAAAGCCCTGTGACATATATACATATATATATATATATATATATATATATATATATATATATATATATATATATATATAGTACTTTTCAGATTATCTAAATGATTGTGGAGACTGGTCAGCTGATTCTTGACAATTCATTAATGTGATTAAGATGCAGTATGTACTTCACTTCTAAAGTTGCTATAAAATGCAATTTCTAAAAATAACATTAATGACTCACATAAATGCCACAAACTAATCGGGAAAAACATTTGGCAGTAGTCCTGCTGGACTTAGTTATTTTGAGGATATTTTTTTTTCATTTTGTTTTTCTAAATTGACATCTAGAGTGCTCTAAAGTAGCTTCTACCAATACGGATCCACTAGTAATCCATTATCTGCACCAAATAAGGGTCTAATAGATCAAAAGCTCTGCATTTAAAAGATTGGTTACATTTTTAATAAGGGCTATTGTCACTATTATTGACTTGAGACATGACTTTCTACTTCTAAATGCAGTAATGCACTGGCTGAAAAAAACATACAACTGTACTGAAAATGATTTCATCACTAAGGGGCTAAACGGAGGGAAAAAAGTAATTTGCAGTATGAGTGTAAATGTGTAGTAGCCCTGTATTATGTTGTATTATAATAACTGTTCAAAGGTGAACTATATTGTCATATGATTATAACAGCGTAATTGAATAGCAGTCAATGCACAGTCACATTGATCTTCTCATAGGTCTCCTTATGTTGACCACATCACTGCACTGCTATTGTTTTCAAGTGCTAAACAGTATCTCCTCACATCTAATTCATTCTAATAATAATTGGCTAATTTTTGTTGTTCTTTCGTTAGCATCAGTCCTCTTTCTGTATCTGTGTTTCTCTCTGTCTCTGAGACTTAGCTTGTTCTGTGAGACACAGAGCAAACAGGGACAGCAACAACAGTGATCAATACTTCACACTCTCTCTCCTATCTTTGCAAACCCTCACCGCCTACACATGCTAAAATGCCACCAGCGTGAATATTCAGGATCTAAAGCTCTTCAAGCCGGGATAGTCTCTGGCTTCATGTGAGGAAGAGAGGAAAGTGGTTCCCCTCAAGAGAGAGGGGGAGTCTCACTTTCTGTCTCCATCTCTGTCCCCCACCCACCCAGAGCTGTCTGACTGTGTCTCTGCAGCCTCTTATCAGATAAGAGTGAGTGTTTTGGCTGCACAGTGTCATTGAATAATGATGGCACAGGACTCAGTACATATGAAGTGACTAACAAAAGCCCCGGAAATAGGCGCATGCTGTGCTTCAGCACACAGCTCCAAGCTCTTCAAAGACTATCACTGAGGGCACTCGTGGTGCAATCAGAATGTACTGAGGCACCATTTGGAGCAAAAAAAAAAACCTATTTCAAACTGGGCTCATAAATCAATGCTTGTCTCTTAGATGTCTTTTTAGGTAATGTTAAGTGCAACACAAGTCTACTTATCTGACTGGTTGTTTCTAAGGAAAGAGGGACGATAAAAGGATCATTCTTTTTAAATATCTCAAACAGGGAAGGCTATTTGGAAGGAATTTCAACTTCTTTTTTTATACAGTGCAGACAGACAACAAATTTGCAACTTACCCCAAGATTTCTACTCTTCACTTTCAAATAAACATATCACAGGCATGTTTGTAGGTTAACAGAATGACTCAACAATGGGTAACAAGGGGTAACCTTGAAATGAGAGATACCACTCCATTTGTTGATTATCGTCCACACCTACACTTTCAGTTTAGTTTATTTCGAGCACACAATAATCATCAAAACATCATTGAAAATGGTCAACATTTTTTTTTTCTTGTACTCAAAAAGGAGTGGGAAGAAGTGAAACTTATAAACTGCATTAACACACAATATATTATTATGTCCTTTATATCATTACCACAAAACATCCATAACCATTTATATACACATTATTTATAATTCACCTCATGTATATATATATATATATATATATATATATATATATATATATATATATATATATATATATATATATATATATATATATATGATCAACTAAAGTACTACTAGTAGTAAAGCATCCATTTCTAGTGAAAGTACATTCACTTTCATGACAAATCAATGACATAAACAATAATTAATAGATATATACATAGATATATCCTAACCATGATCATTTTATTGCAATATAATACTTATTCACCTGTTCTTCTACCTTTATAACTAAATATTCACTTATTCAGATAATAATCTATATTTATCCATACTTTACAGGAGTGGTGGGTCATCAGGTCCTGCCCCCCCCCAAAAAATCTCAGTCACTGACCTACATTTATACCCTTCCACACTGTCACAAAACTCCTGTTGTTTTTACAGGGAAAATGGCAACTGTGGTTACCAGAACAATACTGTAAAAACACAACAAACTGAGTAACATGTAGATATAAGTGGTGAATGAACTGCACTTATAGCACAGTTTTTACACTTTAATGGTTCACAAAGCTCTGTACAAACCACCAGGTTCTACTGGGAGAACTTTAGCGGTCAGTGTCTTACAAAGACCATTTGACATGTAGACAGACAGGATTTGAACCACCAACTCTTCAGTCATTGGACGACCTGCTCTACCACTTCAGCCATATCTGTCCTTTACATGTGTTCACAATGTCACGTTTAGTGTTTACTTTTTATATATATATAAAAAAAAAGAAAATAGGTTATTACAATAGAAATAAATTGCAGCTATATTTGATTTAATAATTGACACAAAATATTTTCAAATACTCCACTTTGCATTGTATTTCCACTCACAGACTTTTTGGTGTTAATTTAAATTTTTTGCAGTGCAGCGTTATTAATAGTGTTGTTTTTCATTATACTGTAGCTGTGTTTTTGTTTGATTTTCCTTTTTTTTCTCTAATTCAGTTAGTTGTAATTCGTCTTTAGACCAGATTTTTTTTCCCCCCTAAATGCTTAGTTTTAGTTTTTTCCGTTTTTTAAATTTTTTTCTTCCTTGGTGTTCTATTCAAAGAAATCTCATACAGAACTCTGCTGCTTCCTCCCAACTTTAGTCTCCACATTTCCAGGTAGAGTGGGGATGAGAAGCCAACTAAATGACAAGTGACAAGAGGTGATGGAGTGTGACGTTCTGTATGGTACCACCAGCTAAAATTGCTCAAGTGAAAGAAATCAATTTCAGATCATTCCAACATTGACAAAGATGGAAATGAAGGGAATTTTTAAAATATATTTTGTTAGTTTTGGAAGCACATAATACAGTTTTGGTTACTTCCGTTTTTTTCTTTTAATTATACTTATTTATTTCAGTTAACAAAACTGTATTATTTCCATTTCATCGTTTTCAATAGTTTTCAAACCCATAAAGTAAAAGTTTGGTGGTGATCGGGGGGGGGGTCTACCTTAGGTCTGCACTCTCAGATTGCTTTTCTAGGTTGTTTATAAAACAAGGGGAGGCTTTCAATGACCCCATTGCATAATATAACATCTTGTCTCGTCATCTGAACTTGCTGTATCCTCACTAGGATCACATGGGTCACTGGGGGCCTTATCCATCTACAGTGGGTGAAGGTGGGGTACACCCTGTATGAGTCTCCAGTTCATCTCAGGGCTGAACATATATAGACAAACAATCACTCTCACATTCACACCTATGGACAATTTAGATTAACCAGTTAACCTATCAGTGCATGTGTTTGGATGGTGGGAGGAAACCCACACAGACACGAGGAGAACATGCAAACTCCACACAGAAAGGTCTGGTGTGGGAATAGAACCAGGGACCTTCTGTCTGTGATGCACCAGCGCTAACCACTCCACCACTGTGCAGCCCTATAATAATATAATGTAATAATATGACATATTCTATTATAAATGCACCTACCCTCATGTGCTATCTTTATAAGTTCCCATTAATTTGAAAAGTATTACTTGTTCATTTCTGATTCTTTCCATTTCTTCACAGTCTTCCTCCAGGTCTCCTCCTCATTCTCTCCCCCCCCCCCCTTCCATGCTGGACTCCTCTCTACAGCTGTGACGGACAAATTTATGGAAAGAATGGTATTAACTTGAAAGTGTTATCCGAGGCTGTTTGCATCTACCCAAAGAGTACAGCGCAGATACTGCTCTCAAGTCATTGCATAAATACACACTCATACATACAGCATATATGACATACAGTTTATAGAATATTATAGAAGCTTGTGAACCCGGGGGTGGAGATTATTATATTTTCAAAAGAGTAACGTCAAAATAGGTGAGCAAACCCAGTACTAGTCTGGCTGCCTAAGGCACTGAGAGCAGTCTGAAAAGAACCTGTGGGTATATAGCATGACAGCTCTGGTAGATAAAACAGTCTTTGCAGTTGGTTGATCTCATTTCCCTCTAAACTGCAGTTCTTTGCCCCATGTATGAGACAGAAACCCTGGTGGAGATTGAGAAATAACCTTTCATACTCTGCCTAAAAAAACATGCAATAGCACACAACTCCAACACACACACAATATCCAGTTAAAGTTCATTAGCTGCCCAACACACATACTAATACAAAAGACGTTTACAATAAGACTGCTGGAATATTCTCGGCTACAAACATCCGTAACAACCGCCGTCAAATAAAAGCAGCTTAAGACGATACCAAGACCAAAACAAGGACTGTATAAAGGTACATTGAAATGCTACGTCACCACAAATGCATCCTACATCTCTTTCATTCAGGCTAGAGAATTTGCATATGGGGCGAATTCAAAAACACCATGTTTTTCATGTCATACTTTAGGGGATAAGAACAGGACAGTACAGGCAGAGCTTACTGTTCATTTTCATTTCAAAGGGATGCACTTTCAGCACAGCTATTGTTTTTAATAATATCATTTCTGCCTTTGATAGATAATACTCTGCCTGTTTGTATACATTGCTGACATACTGAAATGACGCATGTTCTTGTTCGTGGTGATCTACATTGAAGTAGAAGGAAGATTCCCTATCGTAAGACTTGATGAACTCACCCACATTTTCAAAAAGCCTTAATTAGATTAACACCTCTTATATAAGCACAAAATCTCCACAGACAGACAAGAGTTTATCTGTGACTAAAGGACTTTCTTTCTGCACTTGTCAAGAGGCTGTAGATAGATTAAGGAAGTAAATGTTAATTATATCATTCCCAAGCAATCCGTGTATCATTCGTTCATTCTTTTTTCAAAATAAAAGCAAAGATAAGACGATGAAAAAACAACTTGTTTCTTCATTATTTGTTTCCAAAAGCAAAATGAAAAAACCAATAATGATGCGTTTGTTTTTTTTGTTTTTTTTTTTTTTTTCGGTTTTCTTTTTTGGGTTTAAATGAATAATAGGGGAAAAAAATGGATAACAGCCATTTTCGGTTTTGACCTGAAGCAAAATGAGTAAACAGGAAATGAATCTTAACAACCCAAAGAAACATGTCCACTAGATTTGAAGATCATTATGGTACGATATGACACCAATTTTCTCCATGGTCATATCTTCAGGTCCCCAAATAGGACGTATAAAGTTTACATCTTTGTCACTGCAGGTCAAAGGTCATTTCCAGTTTACTCAACTTGCTTCAGGTGAAAATTGGATAAAATGGAAAAGGGCCGTTATCCATTTTTACTATTATACATTTAAGCAAAAAAAGGAAAACTGAAAAAAATGCATCATTATCTGTTTTTTTCATTTTGATTTTGGAAAAAAATAATGAAGAAACGACTTGTTTTTTTCATTGTCTTATGTTTGGTTTTACTTTTGAAATTCGAAGCCAATGTCATGTAGAGAGGTCAAACCATCTTATTTACAATCAGACCAAACATACATCTCAAGAGTACTTTGCAAACATTAAGGTCAATGACGCAAAGTAAATAATTTTTTAAACATATACTGTACTATCATAAACATTATAAGACCAAAACAACAATGATTAAGCAATAAATCAATTATATCACTACACGTTTCTGGATATTTTTCACAGGCTATTCTAGCTGCATTGAAGTCTAATAATAAATAGAAGAATGTTTGTAATAAATTAATACAATAATACATGGATTTGCAAAATCACTGAATCATGCATGTGAATAGATAACAAAATATACTGCAAATTCTTACTGACACGTATTTACTGACAATCACTATAACAAACATCCACGCCAGATACTATAGAACAAAAAAACAGACAATATTTAGAGCGAATGGAACTGTTGAATCATGTTCGTGTTAGATGATCAGACACACCACACATACACCATTACTCCATAAATACAAGAGGTGATGTAACTCACTGGGTTCCGGCCTACAAGGTTGTTGAATGGATGTCATGAATCCTAAGTCTCTTCAAGGTTACCATACATTTGTGAGTTACCACAGTAACACAGGTTGTGACCACTATCACAAGGACGTTTCACTACTGCTCATTCAAAGGAGAGGAAGGCATAAAGAAGTGATGTATGCAGAGGTGTATGAACTGAGAGAGAAATAAAGACGTCAGTGGAGAGTTCAGTTGGTCAAACAGTTGCATGTAGAAGGGAATATGAAGCCATAATAAATAAAGGAAAACAAACATTTATTGCCCTGGAAAACATTACTAATATTTTTCCCTTTTAAACCTGTTCAATTTGAACACAGATTGAAGTTATAAATATAATTTAATGTGCAGTATGTCTTTATTAAGTCTTCAGTGGAGGGGGGGTGGTGGTGTCACTTTCATATTTTTCTGTCATTATAACCCTCCACACACACACGCACACACACATTTATATGTGTTATGAGGACCAAGTTTAGAATCAAGTACCCATTGGGTAGTGAGTGTAAACACATCTTTTTTTTTAAGAAAAAAAAACAACAATAATAATAAATGTGAAAATTAAATAAAAGAAAAATAAATAAACAATTTAAAAAAAAATACATAAATAAAATAAATATTAATATAAAAATAAAGAAATAAAAAATGAAAAAAAAATTTTTAATTCATTAAAAACTAGAAAGCACTCTGAGAGCGCAGACCTCCACCAAGGTAGACCCCCCCACACACACACACCGATCACCCCCAAAATGAAATCATTTGTTCCTGTTCACATTTCCAACATGTCCTGAAAATTTCATCAAAATCTGTCCATAAGTTTTGGAGTTATCTTGAACACAGTCAAATGCAGGCAAAAACATAACCTCCTTGGTGAAAGTAAAACGTAGATGCACCTTCAAACCTACGACAAATACATGTTTCACTTTGCATCCATTTCCCCCATGCTTTATGGGAACTTCCTGAACACATTAACATATTTATATGGCCACATCATTTCTATTTTACTAGTGCGGACCTTTATTTATGTTAAACCCTCGTGGGTCCCCATAGTGCGACTGTGTAAACATAACCATGTCCCCATAAAGATAGGAATACAAGCTTCATACACGTGCACACACACTTCTCATAAGAAGACTGATAGATATTGGACAGCAGTTTGTTTCACAGCAGGCTGCGTTCATACAACATGAAGAAAGAACAGATGCCCAGGTCACAACATCTCCTGGGGTGAAGGCAGTTACTCCATCCAAACTAAAGACCTCTCTCTGTGTCATTAGGCAGTTTCTGCAAAGCAGTGATTAGCCATTTAGTAACATCTGCAGTGGCGTACTCGAAAAGCCTTGCTTTCAGTAGTATTCATCAATACAGTTCTGGCTCTGTGTACAGATCAGGCTTCATTAAATCGATCTAACAATTTTTTTCTTTTCATAGGTGGGGGGGTCACTTCACGGGTTTGTCTGTCAATCCATTCATTTAGACTTGTTTTCCCTGCATCACATTTTGCATGACATATATATATATATATATATATATATATAAATCACATTATAAAGACAGAGGCCCAAATGCCTTTGGAACTGTCAATCAGCAAAATAAAAATATCTATACATTTTAAAAGCTAAGATTCAGATGTGTGTCCTCATACCTAATGTCCATAACATGCATAATATATATTTCATGGTGTACTATGTCCATTATTTATCTACAGTAATAGATGACTGTGCTAACCCTAGTGCCTTTCTGAAACATTTCTGCTCTCAGCAGCAGCAGCAGCTGCAGTATTACCCTCAGGTAGTCAGATGAACAGTGATGGACAGCTGTTTTTTTTTTTTTTTTTTTTTACTTTAGACCTTGGTTAATTTAGATCATTGCAAATGGATCTCTTCAACCCTGACTCCCCTTCAGCTTTGAATCACTCCCCAAGGTGTGATTGAGAGTCTTTTAATGGCTTGATCTGATGTGGTTTGACTTGTTAATAGATGAAAGTGAGACTGATGTTGACAGACAAACACACACATCTTTGATTCTCTGTAGTCAAGGTTATCTGGCTAGCATATTGTGGTGATATTTTCTTTGTGATTTTTGCAATTGGTCTATTTACAAGGTAGAGCTTGCAGAATGATTAGTATTCATAACAATTTAAAAAATAAACCAAATAATATATTACAATAATGACAATAATGAAGGATCAAAATAATAGTGAAAAAGTGATCTCCGTTTAGCTCAAATAGAATCAAATTTAATTTAAATAATTTTTTAGTCAAGTGATGAGCTGGGGATAAATTCAGAGTGTCCCCTGCATCCACCCACTGGTAGACAGGACCCTCTCCAGGATTAAGTAGTTTGGAAAATTAATGAATTTAGAAGTAAATCCTTTTTTGTGTAATATGCTGATTACATAACCCTTTAGGTTAAGAGTCTATTATGTGGGACATTTCTTATTTTCTTTGTCTGGTTCCTTTGTTTATTCATGTGAGAAGAAATAATTAACAACAAAAATAATAGTCTGTTTATAGTACAATTCAACACACCAACTGTATCCTTTTTAAAATACTTTAGCAGCATCTGAGAGTTCTAAAAAGCCCAGTAACAGCCTGCCACTTTTAACTGTGTGAAAAAAAAACTAGAATATCCACGTTTTACAGAATCTGGCACACTGTCATAAACTCATTCAAAGTGCTTGAAGATTCACTCATTACTCAAGTGTATGTCATGAGCTTGGCGTGAGGGCCAATGAAACAAATACTATGGTTGAAGATGTCATATTGATATCTGATGTCAACTTACATGCATGAAAACACTGCATTTGCCTGCAGCCTCCGAGCATCACAGTGAATTAAATTTGAAGGGAAACTTTTCAGCCAGCTTGTTCAACTTGAAATGAAATCGGACTCGATGTTTTACGTAACACGCGAGCTTCTTTATTTGCATATCAAGCTGGGAAATAAGATCTGATCAGGAATGACGTAAGACACATCGGACGACATGTTCTAATTCCAATGGTTTATTTGAAATGAGCCGTTTGATTTCACACATATCAGCATTGATAGGAAAGTACAGTCTGACCATAGTCGTAATTGTGTCAGTGTTTCTGACAGCGTTTACACTCATCGATACACAATTGTTGTAGTACGTAAAGGAAAAGAACAGTGAGGAAGATGAGGAGAAAGAAAAGCCCAGATATAAACACAGCACATTTCTGTGTGTTTTTGAGTGGGAAAAAAACCTTAAATTCTTCAATAAAAATGTTTACATCTACATCACACAAATAAATATGAACAACCTGTAAATTATTAAGAAAAATAAGTGCAATGTTGACTATATTATGCTTTAGTTTTATCATTTATACATGTGCATCATAACTTACACAACTACAAATATACACAACATTTATTAACAGGTTGAATATATAAATATATTTCAGGTTATTAAATTTTTTGTTGTAAAAGGCTCATGTTTTTTGTACTTAACATTACACTAAAATAGAACTGAAAATCAGTTTAAATTTGGTTTCCATTATTTCTAGGTTATTATGATCATGTTTTACTAATAACATCCACTTTAGATTGAGTTGACAAACTGATTTGAACTTCCTTGTTTGTCAATATCTTCAGTGTAATTTTTGCATTTCACACATTCATCCCAGGGGCCAGATTGGACCCTTTGGAGGGCCGCATTTGGTCCTCAGACCTTATGTTTGACACCTGTGTTAATGTAAATTATATGGGTTTCTTTCTCCACAGGCTGTAGTGTATTAAGTAGTATGCTAAACTTGTTCCTAAACTTACCAAAGGTCTTTGTCAGATGGTTACATAAGTCACATTCTTATACACTCCTACACCCAGAATAGAGCTGTAGAGTTTCGCTTTCTGTATTAATAACATGCACTCAAGAATAATTTAAGCCTAGAGAGAATATATTACATAGGAATTAAATTTAAATTGGACATCTGCATAAAATTAATCAGCAGTGTTAGGAGAGGAAAGTTATGCAGGTATCACAATTTGGCCAAAAATGAGACTTAGGCAATAATGCTGAGGCAAACGATTTAGTTCTTCATGTTCCAATAAGTTTTAGTTTTAAAGAAATGTACAGTATTTAATGGAAAGATTCATCCTAATGTCTTTTTTGTAGCTTACATAAATGGGTATTTCTATGAAATTTTGAAACCTGGCACTTGTCCAGCTTTTTAATAAAAAAATAAATTTAGATATACCCCCCCCCACACACACACACACACACACGCAGAGAATGCAGATTTTTATTTTTTTTTATAAAATATAATGCAAAAATAATGTAAAAAATTATTTTATCTGGAAAAACAGTGTATTATCTCAGTAAGCATTTGTATTTAAAATAGACCCAAAGTGCTTTCAAACTGGCTTCATAATATTAGTTTACATCTGGTTTGAATGTTTAGCCCTTCTGTCCTGTTTTTAGGGACAGGGTTAATAGAAGTACCCAAATCCAGTTAACTTGTACCTCACTGCCTTGTCAAAACTATGTCTAAGACAGCCCCATATTTTAAGATGGGACTCTTAATAATTCCATGTTATTTGAAAATGATGCAGAGGGTTATTTTTTAGGCTATAATATGAGAGTGGGACGAAGGGTAGTTTCTTCACTTTGTATGAACATGAAGTAATGAGTTAATCCACCTCCCCTCAGATACTACTGTCGGCGCTTTAGCCTTAAATGCTCCTCACAATGTAATAGTTGTTCTTTGAAATCTGTATTAAACACATATTGTTATGACATTTCTGAAACAACAAAAGCAGCAGAAGCAGATTTACCTTCTGTTTGATAGACAGATTACATAAATGCTATCTTTAAAAAAAAAAAAAAAAAAAAAAGTAACATTTGTCATATAATTTTCGGTCATGTCCATAACCTCCATGTTCATAGTGTTTTCATTAACTTGTGTGGCTTATAGAACAAAGTGCTGTCTTTCTCCTCATGTCCCCAGAGAGTCAGTGTCCCCGGCGTATGGCTGCAGAAGGATGTTCAATATTTCCCCTGACTCCTCAACATCTCACTCCCAAAGGGACAACCTTCTACTAGAGAGAAACAGACAAGCATTGAATCATGGATGAGAGGTATTCAGCTGGCGATGTCTGCTCTCTGGAAAAAAAAAAAACCCTGGCATTTATCCTCGTTTGACATTGCTGTGGTTAATGCAGTTGTTATTCTAAATATTCCAGCCAGTAGGTTTGTGCCATCTCATGCTTTATGCAACCACAGCACATTTGAGACTATCGCATATTTCCCAAAAGATTTTTTGCATATTGGATTCTTGTGCAGATGAAAGCTCTATGTGGTGATTTCATAATCATCAAAATTTGACTAATTATTCACTCATGATTTAACTGACTCTTTCAACATTTACAAAGATTCGTGCTTATAATACTGGTGGACTAAATGCTATACTGGCACAAAAATGTTGCATGGCAGAGAGTTCTTTTGGATAATAATTAACAGTAATAATTGAATTATGTCCACTTTGAGCAACAAGCCCTGAACAGTAGACTCACTAATATTCTACAAAAACTAATTACATTTAAAAGGTTGCAGATGCAAAATGTGAATCTCACAAATGATTCCAAGTCATCATGTTGAACTAATTCTACTGGAATGAATCCCTTAATCAGGGGTGTGAACTTGGGGATGTTTTTTTTTCCACATTATTTGTTGCCTTTATCCTCCATAAATTCTGTTCTTCAACTCCTTTAATCTTATGTTGTGGGACATTTTTGCTATTTAGAAAGACATTCTGCAGCACTTTTAAAAAATCTGTTGCAATAAGCAGCACTGGAAGAGCAACACCAACTAAAGAAATAGGGTCGGTAGAAGCAGTTTCAGAGAAATAATGGTGGTCGTAAAGTGTTTCTTTTTATTAGCTGGAAGCAGTAGCACGTTTAATGCTCAATTTGTTGTGTGGGAAAAGTCCTCCTAAAAGTCAGTGTACTTTTGATATATATGTCGATAACAGTATCAAATGTAACTCAGCTTGTGCAGTATGTGTGACTCAGCTGACCATCTGTTTCTCTCTTACGTTTGCATTAAGCTCATCATTATTTCATATCAGTTTCTGGTTCATGTGTACATAGCACTCTTTGGGCAAGACCTTTTTCACTCTTTTGTCTCTACCTTGCTCTGACTCAGTTTTCTAGACATCGATGTGCTCCTTGTGTACTATTTCTAAACCTACTATGCTATAGTGTTCCTGGCTTGTAGTGGGATAGTATTCCTAGGGCAAGGCCTCTCTTTCTCTCTCTCTCTCTCTCTCTCTCTCTCTCTCTCTCTCTCTCGCTCTCATCCTTCAGGTGGGCGGGCAGTGGGCGCAGTGACTAAGCCAAGGTTGGCCATGTGCTGGAACATAATCCACTGAAAGCCAATATCCCTCCTGCCCACCTACCATGATTTTATCACCCAAACAGCATGCAGTGATAAATTAGTAGATAAAGGAAGAATTAAGCTGCATTACCAAAACAGATAAATTATGCACAAGTTCACAAAAAAAAAAAATCTGTCGTAGCTTTTCAAATAGTGTATGATTAGCTGTTAGAAGCTAAGAAAAGTGTACAGTGTTTAACTCATTATTATCAACACTACTGACATATTCACTAATAAGCAAACGCCATTGTTGATGCTGTTTAAAAAAAAAAAAAAAAAAGGGCATTCACAGACATAAACAAAAGCCTATGTCATCTACTTCTCATTTCATTGTATAATTAAAAAAAGGAAAAACAGAAATCATACCTATTTTCTGCTTTTTCTTCAGTTGGTACAAATGGTTTGTTTAAGCCATTGTTATTTAAGATGATCTAAGGGTAGAGCGTAAAATTGTCTTTTTTGACACTGATGAAAATGTAAGAGCTAAGCAGCAGCTAATGAGCATAAACTTCAGTCACATATTCATTCTACTGGGAGCCAATAATATGAGTTCTATGCTGTCACCTAACATTAACTAGCATCAGTGTTAGGATACAAGGACATAAAAGTGTAGAGTATGTGTGATGAGCTACAAAACACTGTAGAAAAGAGTTGGCTAATCCCAGCTCCAAAAAGTAAAAGTCCTGCCATGTACTGTAGTTCTTCCAACCACACACCTCCTCATTCAGGTAGATGGATATTTAATGTAATCATCTGTATGAAATGAACAGGAAGAACCAATACATGGCAGGAGCTGGGGTGACCCATCTCTGAAGGCTGTAAATTAAAATACTTCCCGTCTCATAAAATACCACAAGCTGTTAAGTGATTTACAATATGATCATTTTGTTCCCTTTCAACCTCATCAGGTGACGTCGTTCATTGTTACTCTGTGGATAACATGACAAACATCAAAGCTAAGGTAGACTGTGTTAAAAAAAAAAAAATCAACTGTTATGAAACCAACTGTCTTTACAAAATGGTTTGTTCAGGCCACGTCTCCCCTAGGACCCCCTTCAAATAGAACAGCCTCTGGTCTGCTTTTGAAAATGCAGGAGCTGGCATGTTTACACCCACAGTTAATACTGTCTTTAGTTAGATCACTAGTTATAATTTAACATCTGGCTCACTAATGTTAAAAAAAAAAAAAAAAAAAAAAAGTGAGAACAATTTCAGCATCAGTTCCTTTTAACAGATGTACTACCTGTCCCTGATATTTAATGAAAATTGGTGCAATGCAGAATGCAAAAAAACACAAACATGTCAGAGTGTAGAATGT
This sequence comes from Siphamia tubifer, assembly GCA_020466265.1. Lineage (NCBI taxonomy): Eukaryota > Metazoa > Chordata > Actinopteri > Kurtiformes > Apogonidae > Siphamia > Siphamia tubifer. Next base: position 30,808,860 of record CM035797.1, read on the forward strand.
GGTCAGGGGGCTTTGGGATGGGTGGGGATGGGGGGTACTGTAGCCCCTATGGTTAATCTTTCACCTGAAACACTGTCAACAGTGTCCAAACTGTCTGGTATTACACTTGAGGAGTCTTATCATTAGACACCAGAGAGTGTGTTTACGTAGGCCAAACAGAGAGACAAGGAGGAGGAGGGAAAGGATGAGAGGAAAACAGAGAGAGAGGTGGGGGGTGGTTGGGTATGGAACCAGAGATGCACTGGGAATAGAAAAGAAGGGAGGGTGCAGTCTATTTTTAGATCCAGATAACATGAGAGAGGGGGGCTTCGCTGCTCTCCTCCTCATCCCTTCTTTTCCCACATTCCTCCTTGGCACGTGCAATAGACACTCAGGATGGCTGTCTGTGTCCTGAATACCAATAAGAGAGAAGCAGCTGGCTACTGGCAGGCTGACATTCTTCTGCCTTCTGTCTGCAGAACAGAGACAAGGACTGGGTGTCTGACAGGACACGCATACTTGGGACAACGCGGTCAGGGTAGAGAGTAAAGCAGCAGACTGGACGTAAGTGACGCTTCAACTACGGAGCAATGAAAATGATGCACGACAGGCTTTGGTAAACCTTTCAAAAGGACAGCGGCTTTAAAAAGTATCAACTGGTAGGAGCAGGAAAAAATGGTGATAGTTTAGAAATAGCATTAACTATGAGGACATACTGTAACGGGACATTCCTTAGGAAACAAGTATTTTCCTACTACAACAAGCGGATGCTCACATTATCATCACAACTTCTCATCCCTGTAAAAATGTGTTGATTGAGTCACTGATATTCAGCTGCAGTGGGAGATATTTTACATAACCCTGACACAACCTCTATATTTTCCCAGAGACTTCTGCTCAGAGGCAAGAGAAGCTATTATCAACAAATCAAATCAGTCTGTGCCAAGGAATACCCTTCGCATCATATCCTAATGCACTGGTAGATCTGACCTTGTCTTTATTTAAAATCTGCTCCAGCTTGGGTAACATATTTTATCCCTGTACCTGGCTCAGATAGCAGGAAACAGGAGACATGTACAACTGAGGGTAAGCAATGTAATATCACAGTAACAGAATATCTTACAATAATACACAGCTTCTATTCTTTCACCAAATTTTTTTTCCTGTCGTTTAGACTTTCAATACAAAAATCCCTAATGAGAAAACATAAGTTGCACATATGTTTTAGGGTGAAAATGTATGCAATGCGCAAACACTTGAGTTTTCTGTAGCATATACTCATCTTTGATTCTAAAAAAAATTATGCAATAAAAATAAGCTAAAATGTATGCATAAAATATAAATGTTTTATTAGACCTCATATGATTATTCAATTAATCAACTCAAATTAACTGAATTGAATAATAGTATTCGATTATATTATATATTCTGATTCAAAGCTCCACAACAATGTTGTGTCATATTATTTGTATCATTTGACTTAGTTGTTGTTTAGAGATATTTTTATATATCATTTCACTTACATTTTGTTGTTTCAGATTCTGAAGTAAAGGAATTTTTTTTAAAGCAGTATCAGTTTTTTTTTTTTCAATTTTTTCCACCTTTTCAAACAATCAATTATTAGAATCACATTGAGAAAAGTAATCACTAATTGATTATTAATTGCCCAAATGTAATTGAAGACGCCACACAGTTCCGACGGTTTCCCACTGGTGGATGCTACATTGGATCAGCCGGACGGACGAGGGGGTGGGATGGGGGCAGTGCTCAGGACATTTCATAGTTCAAAGAGGATCGTAACATTCTTAAATTGTAAACGTAATTTCACATTTTTTAAAGATGACAGCACTGTTGATCTTGAACAAAAATTGTTTGTGCAATGCTCATGGAATCAAAAGCATTTACCATTTATTTATTAGTGGATAAATGACTGTTTAATATAATTCAACAGAGGTTCTTAAATATAAGATAAGATAACCTTCTGTGAATAATGGAGTAAGTTAGAGCATATTCACCGGAGGTCCTGAGCCAATTAATGGACAGAATAAAGAAGAAAAGAAATAAAGGATAAATGATTGTCTTTCACCAGGAAGGCGGCTACGAAGTCCCACAACATCGTGTTTCACCTTAATGCAGAGTGAGAAATGCACCATTTTAGCTGCTTTGGTTCTATCGTCTCCTTGTTTTTCTGTGTTTAAAAGAAAGAAATGGTGATATAAATGTTATGAGTGAACTTAAGTGAATCATGATGCAATGTTTCTTAACATATTTACGGTTTGGTTGTCATTTTATTTTCATGTATGTGTATAAATTAAAGGGGAAGTGTTTTATTTTCCTAATGTCAATTTAAAGAGAGAAATGTCATATGTTGTGGTGAATGTAAAACAGTTTATTTGTGCTACAGTATGCAATGTATTGAACACATTTATGCTACTCAACTCAGTTTAAAGTAACTAGAGGGTAATCTTTAGTGCATTTGTCTTTCATGAATAGCCCCATAGTGTGAGAGTAAAGCACACTTCTATAATACCTCTATTTACTCATGGTTGTGATATGGTTATGATCAATTATATTTGGATTGGTAATGCTTACTTCTATTTGTATTATTGAAACACTGTTCATATGATCAGGAGGTAAATGTGTGAAAAGTTTAATGTTTAGTCCTCATAAAAAGACTGAATGTTGTACGACTAAGAAAGAGATTTGAGAACTCAATAGAAATGAAGATTCACGTCAGAATGTAGATGTAGATCTTTTAACATTTGAAAGATGCATCTGAGAATAAATGGTGTTGGATGGAAACTTGCCAACCTTGTTTATAGGTCAGGGTTTGTGTGTTTTTTGTTTTTTTTTGGAGGGCGGATATGATCCATAATGAACTTCTTGCTGAAACTGATGGCGAGCCAAGTACCCTGAAGAGAGTCCAGCACCGAGGAGATGTCCACGTACACACACATTGAACACTTATAATACAAGGATTCCTTAGAATAAGGTAAACTGCAGTAACTCTACAACAAATAAACCTGAAAAAGGGCCCCAAAAAACACGTATTTTTTATTTTCTTGTGTGCACATTATTATATATTTTTTTTCCTTTTCTATCTATTTGGGTTATTTTGTATTTTGTACAAACACATTTCTTTATCTACTGTTAAAAAATTATAAGAGTGGCTACTCAACTGTTACTCTCGTGGTCGTGTCATTATTGCTGTTCAGTACCAGTGCTTCTGCCGAATGTAGCATTTTCTGATTCCGGTCCAGGTTTAATTAGTCCACATCATTACTAGTCTAAGTCCTCACTATAGCCTACTGTAATTCAGTTTTATATCTTTAAAATTGATTCCACTCAATGTTGGTCTAAAATTTTTCTCATAATGGTCTAAAAAAGGTCTAAAATTTTACTTCTTGCAAGAACCCAGTGTAAAGCTGCTTACAAACAAACAAACAAACAGAACAACAAAAAACTGATTCAAAAACAATACAGTGGAGGGGTAATAATCCACTTTGCATTGTATGTTTTAATTTAACATTTTACTGTTAATTCTACAGTAATTTTTTTATAGTGTACAAGTCTGTCAAAACTGTACCAAACATAATATTTTGTGGACAGAGATTCATTGTTTTATTTATCTTGTTATAAGTGAAAGATGATGCTGAAACAGACTCTGTATGACAGGGTTTCATGGATTGAGCAGCATCTTTACGTGTGTGATTGTTCACTTGCTTAAACAAATGAATTAGCACTGGAAATACACGAAACACACATACACACACAAACATAGACGTATCCCGTCACTGTGTTAACTCGGGGTGCGTTGGACACATTGTTGAAGTGTTTGAGATAACAGCGTTTGACAGACGGCTGGTGTGGTTGTCATGGGGATGCCAGCAGAACAGCCAAAAGCCACCACAGCAGAAATAAAACGGGAGGGCAGAAAAGCACAACCATACAAGACACTATGCTCAGGAATGTTATCTTCCAATTACGAGTGACTGCAACCAGGAAGTACTATCTGAGAATCAAAGGGAAGAATGTAGTAGCACATTTTAAACATGCACAACATTTATAAAGGTTCATTATGTAAGATTTTGTGCCAAATAAATATTTTAGTTTCCATCACTTCTTTTTCAAGTGTATATATAGTAAGCATCTGTAACTATGAATCTTTGTGTTTTATTTTTTACCCTTCAAATCTGCATAGGAGACCAGTCTAATGAACTTTGGCAATAGGAACATAACCTTGCCTCTCAATACCCTTTGGTTTTTTAAAAGATGTCTTATATTATACATCATAAAAAGCATTATATGATCTGGTCATGCTAAAAATTATTTTATTTTCTGAGTTTGTCATGTAGTATAGTAATGTAACTATGAACTAGCTAGCAGTTAGAGGTTAATAATAATAATAATAATAATACATTTTATTTATCAGTGCTTTTCAAAACTCTCAAGGCACTTAACAAACAGAATAAAAACAGTATATAAACAGGTCTAAAAACAAAAACTACTTGGATAAAAGCAGGTGGCTGTGGCAGAAAAAATAAATAAATAAGATGAAGTAAATGGAAAGAGCGAAGAAAAAGAAAAGTTACAGGTTATCACTTTATCAGTTGCTATTCCATCAAGGGAGTCGACCAATCAGGACAGATTTGACTTTTGCAGTGACCTAGTTTCTGGTTATTACAGGAAGCACGTAAATATGCAAAAGTAAATTGCCATCCGCTAGCTGATACATGGGGACTTTAAGGAAAGGATTTTAATATGCGTCGTACTTCCCAACTATATTAGCAGAGCTGTAATTAATCATCTTGTTTACATGTGGCGACAATCAGGACAGGGTTTAAATTCAGTTAATGAGGTCAGTTTTCCTCCAGTTACATCCTAGGTTTTATGGCTCCAATAATTCCTTCAAGTGCACCTCCAAATACAAGAACTTACTGAAATTATGAAGTCTTTTTGACCTGCTGTAAATCAATTATAAGCAAAATAATAATAAATAGTTTGACTCCCTTTAATATGACATCAAACTCTATTATAATTATATTCCTGAATTAAGTTTTATTAGCGGGTACTTTAGGAATTAATGTTTAAAGACTAATATGGAAATCAACAAAAAAGTTCTTTGCAAACCTAAATTGCTGAAGGGATTTATTTCAAATATATCCTATTGTTTTGTTTTTCTGTCTTTTAAAATAAATTGCTTTATTGACCAAACATTTAATTGTAAAGGAAAATAATCATCAGCACAACAAATGATAAAGATCATTACGTTCATAGCCGAAACCACCAGCAATAGCCGCATTAAAAAAAAAAAAAGGTCGTCTTTTACGGCTCACTAAGCTGGAAAACACATTTTGAAATCATTATTTTTGCCACATTTCAGAGAAGAAAGAAGCAGCAGCAGGTTGAGTCAAGATGGCGCCCGGGGTTTATAGGCTCCTCTGCTGTGGATGGCTGTGCTTGCTAAGCTGAACTAATGGTGTGAAGCTGTGAGCCTCAGTAGGCTGCAGGTGGAAGCTGCTCAGCACACTATACAACCTGCAAGCTCCGAGAGCGCGTTTACTGTACGTGTATGTGTTTAACTGTTAGACTGATGGGTTGATAAGTGAACAGTTTTGCACAAAGGTATGCTTTTATTCTAGTTAGGAAATGAAAATATATGCCTGAAACATATGAAAATGTACCCTTTGGAAACATAGCTGTTTGACTTTTATTATTTCTGTGTTATTGGATTTACGCAATGGGACTCAGTCATGGAAGGTTAATCACTAAAACATGATTGCGTCTGGGAGAATGACTCCTCATTGTTGAGAGAGCCACCGAGCTGCAGGGGGACAATCAGGCCAGCACTCTCAGTTACAGTTCCAGTCAATTTGGATGGAAAATGCCACATCCAATAGTTGTTTGTTTAGAGAGAGTTCCCAATAAAGCTATGAGTCACAAGTGAATCATTTCACACAGGAGGAGAGATGACTGTGCTTCAGCAGGATCTAAATACATTCCTCTCTTTTTCTCTGTGTGAGGATAAAAGCCGACTGGAGCGGCATGGGCTCTGACGACTTCAAAGAGCGGAGAGGGATATGAGAGGAGGGGACATGGAGACAGAGGTGGATAGATGCTTCAGTGGTAAAGAAGTACACATGGGAGGGGGGGAGGGGCGGGAGGGGGGGGGAGGGTGAGCACACGTGTGTCGAGGTGAGATAGAGACACAGGTGGAGAGAAAGTTGGTCTTATATTGTGAGTATAAGAGAAACATCAAAGATAAAAAGTGAACAAAAGAGGCCGTGAGAGTGGGAGGTAGAGGGAATGGGCAAATAAAAGAGATAGAAATGGAGAGGGCAAAGTGTGAACACGGGAGCAGGAGACACTAAAGGAAACTAGGTTGAGGTCTGAGAGAAAGTCTAGACAGACAGAGAGAGATAGAGGGGGGGGGGGGGGGGTCTACCTCCCTCCTTCAAGCTCTGACAAAATGTACTGCAGAGAAAGGAGGTAATGCATGAAGCGCTCTGTAGAGAAGATAACAAGGTTTTTCATTTCTGTTTACTTTTGAAGGCTCTTGACGTGCAAATATGAGTTTTGCTTTGGCAATGATGCAAGGCTGATATAAAATATACAATCGTTGCATTGGAGGATGGCACACTTCCAATTATTCACTTTTATTTCAGCAGAATGCCTTCAAGTCCTCTAACCTAGATCTGAGAGGCACTGATCCTTTAAAATGTTTCATTTCTCAGGTGAAATTGTTTGTTATTTCAGATTGACATAATGGATGTCATACCAAAGCATTTGATACTATTTATTCACACCCCTTCACCCTCCCATGTAATAAATTATATTACATACTGTATAGAAATAGACCAAGTAAAGCTTCAACTCCTGGTGGGTTTTTTTTTTTTTTTGCATCATTTTATTACATGACTTTCATCATATTATTATTCAAGTGATCTGAGAGGAAAGGAGAACTCTAACTCCCTCCCCGGGCTCTTTTTTTTTTTTCAGGTTGCAGATGACACATTCCCATCATACAAGGTTTAGATTAATCATAGGTGTCTTCAAGAGTCATCGTTGGGTTGTGTACAGTATTCACTTGACAGATTTCAATCAAATAAATCAATTTGATCAGACATGACTGTACTGCTCTACTCTGTGACGCACATAGAACACAGCATGGAACACATCAGGTCATGTATATTTATGCTGTTTTTACTCTACTAAGCTGGATCAAGAGTAATGACCTGCAGAAGAACTATTTTTTTCCCCCAGATTCTGGCATTTTTTTCCCCCCCTGATGCTGTTTCCTGCCGTGTCCGCTGGCTAATATCAGGCTCAAAATGTAAATGTAAATGAAAACATCAAAATTGACCTAGACTGCTCTCATTTTTCCACAGGTAGTTTAATGTTCTGCTTCAGATCTCTTCAAAAAAAAAAAAAAAAAAAAAAAAAAAAAGGTAACACTTTATAATACCTATGTATTAACCATTTATTACCCATTTATAAATGGTTGTTCATTATGTATTAACCATTTGTTACCTATTTGTTAATGTCTTGTGAAGGTTCATACTTGTGTCTTCCAAAGATAAATGTAAAATGTAATTATTTTTAACAAACAGGTGCAGTGTTTGTATATTTGTTTTACAGGTAAACAAAGAAACAGTTGTAAACACTGCACCTGTTGGTTAAAAAGAATCAAATTTTACATTTGCACTCGTATGAACCTTTACAAATAGGTAACAAATAGTTAATACATAATGAACAACCCATTTATAAACAGGCAATAAATGGTTAATACATAGTGAATTGTGTGTAGGTATTATAAAGTGTTACCAAAATGAATAGTCTGACTTACTTTTCAGTTCAGCTGTTTTTAATAAAAATCATTGTTGTCATTTTTCAACAGTGCCAGTTTTTCCAGAGTGTAATAAAACTGCTCAGTTAATCAGTTCACAGCATTTTTCTGAAAATCTACCATTAATGTTTCAGTCTTCATAGCTTCTCAAACCTGTACACAAGACTAAGCAGCACACAGACACACAGACAAGCCAGCAAGTGAGAATTTACACAAAGTGGATTAACTGCACGAAGGAATGAGACACCAGCAGAAACAACAAGGGAGTGTATTAGAAGTAGAAAATAGACACAGTTGAAATGCAGATGGTGTGTGCATAGATGGAGGGTCAGCAGAGAAGGGATGACTATGTAAACAAGGAGAGAACAAGGACAAATAGATGTTTTTTGAACGATGTAAACCCAGTGTGCAGCAAAAACAAAGAAATGATCCCTATCTCATTTTGTCTCTTATACTTGATTCCTAAACTGAGCGTTGCTGGCCTCATTAAGACCATCACGAGATGGTAAAGGGAGTCATTCAGAACTGTGGCTGCATTTCTTCTGTAATCTTTTACTAAATGACAAATTAAATGACCATACTGTAGTAAGGCCTGAGTCAGTCCCTATCTTAATGCCCAGGCTTCCTTAGACCCTTACATAACCCGAACAGACAGCACTAAAGACTCCAGCTGTGGCAGACATTCACAGAAGAGAGCTTAGAGCAAGAAGGGACTATTTTTTTTTTTTTTCATTGACTTCACTGAACAGTCAAGACCAAGCCCAGTTTTTTTTTTTTTTTTTTTTTTTTTTTTTTTTTTTTGTTATCTGCAATTCTCATTCAAGGGTCTGGCCATTAAAGGCAAGGTGAACTGTGTGAAAAGAAGTCTTATGCTTCATATTTTTTTCATTTTGCTGGGGTTGAAAGTAGCCTCCTGCAATTCAGCTCATGCCGCAAATGTGTAATAATAATTTATGTGTACTGCCAAAGCATTACTATTGCAAGAAGTCATGTGATATTCATATACGCTAGCACAGAATTTGTTGCGCTAATTTCTGAAGAAGGCATTGAGCTTTTCCTATGAAAAAAAGAGCAGAATTCATATTGTTATATTGTAAATCTAATACTCCTGATTGTATTTGTACCTCTCATGTCTTCTAAAGTGAGTGGATTTCAATAGTTAAAACTGCCTTACATTGCAGATTATGTTCCATAAAGGCTAGCTCTTGTTATTTTAACAACTTTTTGTTCACTCCTACACTTCCTCTTGTCACTCTTATTTCCATCTGAAAAGTTATGTGCTGTCTTTGCACTATTTGCATTCAGTAATTTTGTTTAATATGCAGCCTTGAGTGTTGTTAAGCAGCTGTCAAGACAATATATTGACAACGTTCTGTTTTGGAGCAAAGGTTTTCCTTGTGTGAATGTGCTAATTAGAAAGGAAGTGTGTCAAGGCTGGAGTCTGGCAGAGCTAGCAATGCTCAGTGTGTCATTGTAATAATGTTAGTGTGTGTTTATATGGGACATTTTTCTGACTGTACTGTAATACACAGACATAGTGAGCTTTTTGTGAATGTTTCTTTTCATTACAGCTAGAAGGGGGTGCTGTTGCATTGCTGTTTTCATGCTATATTGTTGAGATTTCCGTTCCACAATGTAGAGATACAGTAGACACTCAGAAATATCACAGAGCATTGGGTTGTATATAAGGTGGATGAGGAGCAACTATGATGAAAAACACCAACATTGTCCAAATGTAACAATGAATGCAATTCAGAATATTTTGTCTGATAAAATGGCTTTCAGGCATGAATTGTAGCTCCACTGTATCCTGTAAAAGATAATACCAAGCATTGCTACACATGCCTCAAGACTTTTAATTTGTCTTTTTATCTTTGTGTTTATTCTTGGCACTCTATCTTGTCTTGTCATAGTCTAAACTAGGACATAAGATCATTAAAAAAATAATAAAAAAATACATTTGCTACTAGTTTCATGACACTTGCCTGGAGTCACATGTTATATTACATTACACAGCACAGGTACATAATTGTAGCCTGTAGTAGTACAGTACGATGAGATACCGTAACTACTCTACGATCAACTGTAACACGTGTTACAAATGTCCGTTCTCTAATTGGTTCTTAGTTATTGACGTCAGCAAACACATGCAAAATGGATTAGTTTGAAAAGCACAAAGCCCTAAATGCCAATTTTCCAGCTAACAGTGGCTGCCAAACACCCACACTTTCTCTCAGTGGTGTGTGTGCAAAAAAGAACATGTATGTTTTCATACAGAGGAACAGAAACCGCCTGGCTGGCAAGCTGACATACAAAGAGCCCTACTTCACACACAAAGATTTCTCTCTGATCTGGCAATTATAGATCATCCCACCTCAGCCCCCTCTTTCTGCCTCTTTCTCTTGGTCTTACTGAGCTTCTGATTGCAGATTGAGGCAGACAGGCAGTACAAGAACCCTTCAATCTGACTCTCAACTGAGGAAAAGCTGAAGATGTATTCAGTTTGTCCAGTTTATGGCTCAAGAACAATGAAAAATAGCTGGAAAATGTATTGATAACACGGACGGGTGATATAAGGTGGCTTTAACAGATACACATGAGATATAACTTACAGGACGTTTCCCAATGATGAGATCTGTGCTGAATTGAATGTCTAAACTGTGCCTCGATGCATTAATAATAGCTGCAGTTGTGCTTCATCTAACAATACTGTATTACTGCTGTGTTGCAGTGAGGAGAGGGAAAGTCTTGTTCCTGCAAAATGATCCTTTGTACACAACCATTTAATCAATTGATAAATCAATACAATGCACTAATACCTTTGCCCTGTTTGTTATTTCTGTTGGCTCATTACTTCGTTCTTGAGTCACACTGAGGAGAAAAGGTTCAAATCTCACAATGCAGCAACAATAGTATTCCCCAGAGGATGAAAAAAACAACAACAAAAAAAAAAAACCCAAGTCCCTGAAGGTGAAAACCCTGAGAGAAAGATGCTCATAAAAATGATAATAATCTTTTTGACTTCACTGTCTGTTCTTTCATAGTAGCTATATAAACCAGACAGATGTTAAATGGTTGCCGTGGCTGTGTTTATGTGTAGGCTTTGAAATATTGTGTCATCTCATTATTGTACAATAGTATTTTGACATAAATTAGAAATGTAAAAAATTAAAATTAAAAAATTAAAAAAAGCAAGATTTGTTTTGTTTTGTCAGATTTGTGAAGAACTGGTGGCATGTTGCCTATAAATAGTTGGGATGTGCTCCAGTGGTCTCTATGATCCTGATGAGGATAAATCTGGTTCAGATAATGAATGAATGAATGAATGTTTTATTTTTTGCTGGGTTTTTTTGTTTCTTTCTTTCTCTCTCTCTCTCTCTCTCTCTCTCTCTCTCTCTCACTCTCTCTCCTCTCTCTCTCTCTCTCTCTCTCTCTCTCTCTCTCTCTCTCTCTCTCTCTCTCTCACTCTCTCTCTCTCTCTCTCTCTCTCTCTCTCTCTCTCTCTCTCTCTCTCTCTCTCTCTCTCTCTCTTTTTATTTCTTTTTACAAATGTCTATGACGATGTAAGATTAAAAAAAGAAGAAGCAGGTGGTAAAGCAAGTCTATTCTCAGGTCAAATATCCTCACATTAAAGTAGTGATGGAGGCATTAAATTATTGGAAAGTAACATAATTTAATGTATTAATATATGTACTCTTTATAGATAAACTTTAAAAATAACAATAATAACCACAAGAACCCTCTTTTTTTTTTTATATCACAGGCATTTTTAAATGTCACCAAGGACAATTGAGCTCAGAGATACACAATAGGGACATCTATAAAAGCACCAGAATATAAAATAGTAATCTGCTCTGGTCTTTATACCCAGTGAGGACAGTAAAATAGGAATATATAGAACAGGATTAATGGGGGAGGCAGAGGCTAAACTGGCTGCAGAGGAACAATTACTGGATATCCATCAGCCGCTCAGATGTAAATACAAGTGACCAGATCCTCAGCCGTCAGATATTACACCACAGGGAAAAATCCGATTCCAATAGTTGGAGCATAGAAGGGGAAAAATGACAGTGTGATTGTTTTCAACCATCAAAAATGATATTCTTCAAGAAAATGTAAAAAAAAAAAAAAAAAGAAAAGTTAATCAAGGGCAAATTTGATTAGATTATTAATATTATGTTTTTGATCAATGTTTTCAAAAGCATCTGCAATGTCTGAATAATTTGTGAAGTGACATTTCATAACAAAATATACAGTTAAAAGAAGCATTTTTGCAGCCGATGTTAGGAACATTAGACGATTTAGAGCAGGGGTGTCAACAGGGGTATCTACATTCAGCCTAATATGGTATAAAGTGGGCCGCACCAGTAAAATAATATAAATAATAGGATAAAAAAAAGTATAAAATAATGTCAATGTCAAAAAACTCTGTTTTTGTGTGAAAAAAAAAGCTAAATTCTCCAATAAAAATGTTTACGTCTCCAGTAACATGAACAAATATGAACAACCTGTAAATTCTTAAGAAAAATAAGTGCAATGTTGATGATATTATGCTTTATTTTACAACTTACTGATAACAGTAGATCGACAAATATACACAACATGAAGTAACATGTTTAATATTAGTAAAATTCTACAAATATTTCAGGTTATTCACATTTTTTTTGTCAAAGGTGAGTATTTTTTTTGTACTTTATTTTACACTAAAATAAAAAAGGAAAATTAGTTTAAGGTTGGTTTCCATTATTTCTAAGTTATTATGATAATATTTGACTAATCTCATCTACTTTAGATTGAACTGACATGAATGGATTTGAACTGCTTTGATTATTAATATCTTCAGTGTAATTTTTCCATTTCACACATTCATCCCATGGGACAGATTGGACCGTTGGGCCACATTTGGCCCCTGGGCCTTATGTTTGACATCTGTGATTTAGAGGAAATGTTTTTCTCACCAAGTTTGTTTCGTGCAAGAGAGCATTTAGTCTGAAGAAAATGTCAAAATATGGTTTTAGTACCTCTTAATAATATATTTTAATTTACAGTACTATCTTTTCCTTCTCATGACTCACACAATTAAAAGCATCATAGACACCCTGTTGAGCCGCATTTTGTAATAACGGTGCATTTTGTAATAAACATCCAAAATGTATTAACTTTTTCATTTCATTTTGTAATAATTTATTATATTTTGCAGCAGCAGGTGCTTTGGTGGTGTAGCATTAAAACTCAAGGAGCTATTTGGGAAACATTCCAAATAGTTTATGTCTTGGCTGGTAATTAGACATATTAGATATAAGGACAATTTGAAATTATGGATATATTTTGGAAGTAGAAATGTTGTGTGTTTAGCCTTTTGAGGCAATTTCACATTTGTTTAAAATAAATCTTAGTGGATAAATTATCTGGTCACAGCAGCTCTGTAAACAAGCAGAAGACACTTACGTTGTTTAAGCCCCAATGGGGTTTTCTGGTAAATTCAGCCTAAAATGTATGCCCAAATTAAAGTAAAATACAATTAACAAACAAACTATGCTTTAGAATTGTTATCACATTATGCACCACATAATCACATTATTTTCTAGAGAATAAAAAAGTTGTAAGTACATTTTGTAATGATCTTCTCAAAATCTAATAACTTATGACATAATGCAACAAAATGTATTACAAAATGCAGCTCAACACACCTACAGACATACACAGACATATGTGACGAATACATAAAAAGTGCTGGCTGATAAGAGAAGATGTTTCCCCCTCATGCTGAGTGGCTATGAACTTCACCAGAGCTGTTTTAGGCTCGCATAAAAAATTCAGCACTCTCTCTCTTAGCAACATTCGCCCTACATACAGCATACACACATGCTCACACATGCATCACAGCATAATTCAGAGCACACATGTGAGTGAGCATGAAAATATACACACATACAGTACAGTATACGGCGATGATATAAGCCTGACACACTTAATCAGTGAGCAGCAAGATATGACAGATGCTTTTATACAAGAAAATAACATGTAGACCCTCAGACATGCATATACTACTAATACTTATGCTGATTAGCAGTTGTTAATTGGACCTGGTGGATGTGCATTTGCCAGTTTCTTTCTTGATTTCATATTTGATCTTAATTGGTTAGCACTGATGGTGAAATTTTCACAAAAAAAAACTGCAAATGTAGTGAATAAATTCCAAAGCCAGCTACATGTGCCTGTGTAAAAGTCAAATTTCTTATTTTAGCATTGTCCGAGAGTAGCGTATTAATATATGAATGAGCATGACGAATGTTCATACAGTGTGCATTCATTAAAGCTTGGTGCTTGTGTATAGACGTCCTTGAAAAAACAGACGTTTCTGCACACATCTCCACAAGCAAGCAGGCCAACACCTCAGCCCACCCATCCATTTTCATTAGACATTAATGACAGAAGTGGAGGGGTGAAGGGGCGGGTGGAACAAAGAGAATGAAGGATTGAGAAAGTGAAAGGATATACTGTAGTTATGCTCCCAGTGGGAAGACTATCAAGGCACTCTTCACTGTTCTCAACCATAAAATTCCTGTTACATAATTCCTACATGACACATAGCTACCACATTGTTGCATAGATTTGTCGCCTGCTTTAATTACAACATTTTTTTAATATAAAATTCCACAGCATTTTCATGAGATTAGTGCTCGCAGCTTGTGAACAGCAGCAGCAGCAGCAGCAGCAGAAGCAGAAGCAGAGATACTAAAATTGTTTTTCTTTTTTTTTTTTCCACTTGGAATTTCACTCATCTTAGTCTGTCCCAATCAGTTTGGTTTGCAACACTTCTGCCAAGTTGTATCCATCTGAAAAACATTTGGGGCACCTGTTCATTCTGGCTGTATTCACATTTCTGCAGAACGCTGTGTCTCTTCCAAGTGGATTGTAGCTGAAGTCACTCTACAAACACATTTCTATCGTCGCTGACTTCACCATGTTCTTTCATTCTTCAGTGTATCTAGGTCAGTCAGTGTGAAAAGACAAGCTATGGTCATGTCTGGTCAAGGGGTGATAAATAAAGAATTTCATGATTTATTAATCATTCTGACTGGAATTAATATTATGGCTGAACATTATGTTGCATTTTTATTTTTATTTATTTTTATTTTTGCATTGATTTTGTAGTGTAAAAATAAGCACTCATGTTTGGAAATATATAATTCTACAGCTACTTTGTGGAAAAATGGATAATAACCATAACATCACACAGATAGAAGAGCTCCATCTGTAAGGTAACGATCCAGCGAAAAAGATATACAGACAATCTGCATATTAATAACCAACTCCATCCAATTTATTTTGTACAACATTTAGATATTGTAAGATATTAAAATTAAATTCGATAAGAGGCACAATTTCCTCTACTGTCTCTGCAAATAAAAACTAACAGGGAAAGACAAAACCAGTCACATTCATCCATCTCCATTAGGTTAATATTTGTTCTACTTTACGAGCAGGTTTGGGGTCTGTCATATTGGCTTTGAGAAGATCCAGAAAATGGTCCACTGTCTTCTCCTACAAACACATTGTGGATGCTATAAGAGAGTGTCGACCTATGGTATCATGCTAAGCATAACCAATTGCTGGTGCGCAGAAGCTGCCGCAGATGAAATGGCAGCATTCATGGAGAAAATGATACTCAATGAGTGAATAATAATCCACAAGATGAAAAAATGGTCACTTCACTAATAAAATATAGCTTTTCTTATATTGAAAGGATACATTGACATACATACATGCATACAGCTGCTGCTGCTTTAGTGTGATGCTGGATGTTTATTAAATTTGCAGGACACCATAAGCTAGAATCCAGCTGCACTTAATTATGGAAGAGTGAAAGCTAAGAAAAGTGGATTAAGCACTGGAGTTTATGAGCAGAAAATAACACGTATGCCGGGGGTTACACTAAAGCAGATCAAAAAAAAATGTCTGATGACTTTTAGGTAACGGCAAATACCACCTGGGAGCATGGCTGCTCTGTGAGAGAGTCTTATTTTCATGGTTAATAGAAAAGTCCAACCAAAACATGTCTAGCAGTGCAAGTATCCCCAGTATAGGTGTTTAAGGTTCTATATGGAATGTAGTTGTAACATTAAACAGACATTACTGTTCTTCAGATTAATACTCTGTTAATGAGTGTTGTGTCATAGAGCATTCCTTCCATTCCCCGTCCTTTCTTCAGTATGATAATACAATTACAAATGAATAAACACACCACTAGCAGTGCAATGAACATTGTTTATTAAACCTTTGACTGTCTTTTTCCTACATTAAAATCAGTCATTTAGAACTCCATGCAACAAACAAGCTGATGGTTTTACTAAAAAAAAAAAATAAAATAAAAAAAATAGGTGCCTGTGTATCACTGTGTATGGTTTTCTGTGCAATTACCATATCTACATTACATGTCATGCATGTGGTGGGAGAAAAATCACATGTGCTCTCCATGCCCTCATCAAACTGATGTAGCATTAAAATCCTAAATCAACCATGGAACAAGAACGCTGTCTTGCCATTAGTTTTAGCAATTTCCATAGCACAGCTCATCATCAACTAAATTGATACAAGGGAAACACACACTCCTCACACACGTGCACACAAACTAAAAATAGCAGCTACCATACCTTTCTGTACACTATCATGTTGGGGGACTCATCCGCTACCCCGTTGGTCCCCTGCCCTCCACTGTTGGTCTGTGCCATGATCCGGTAAGTTAATCTGCCACAGGAAATGTCAGGTGCTCCTGTTGTAGACAGAATGGATATTTTGGTCCATCAGAAGAACAATGGAGACTGAACATGACTTGCCCTTACCTTTCCAAGAAGGGAACAATTTACATAACTTGTGGCCTGGATCACGTTTCAACAGATTTGACATTTTCACATAGGAACAGATGTGCACATCTTCAATTGGACTCCACGTGTTCATATTTTCACAAGGTCTTGACAAGGACATTTTAAGAAAAACTACTACTAATGACAATGAACTGAAAATACTGTTCAACACAAGTCCACCTGAAAATATTCAAACCAACGACATGTGCAGCGATTTCTCCAGCAGTAGACTACACTACTGTATGGATTCTTCCGTTTTCAAACCTACATTTCTGCAACAGTGATCATCTTTTGACTCTTTGTTGACATGATCTCACATCTTGTATGACACCATAAAAACCTGATGACACGATAAGGTGAAGTGAAGACCCGGACCTTGACAACGGTAAATGCAGTAAAACAACACACCGTCCCTGGAGGAGGTGGCTACTCTACAATGCAGCTTAGACACATCCATTCTTGGGGGGGAAAGCAGCCATAGTCACACACACACACACACAAAAAAAAACGTGCAAGATTGGAGGGGGGGGGGGATCATATGCATGTTGCGACTTCAACATTCCGTCTTCCCCTTAAAACACCCACACGACATCCTTGGCAGGGATTAGTCTGCAACACTAAATAGCTCATAGCATGCAAACAGCGAAGTCATGTAACCTGCTCTGCACATGAGGCCGTTGAATGTATCGTACTGTGTGTGTGTGTATGTGTATGTGTGTGTGTGTTTTTTCTCACCACGAGCCACTACCCGTTTCAGTACCTTGGACAGCTAATGCAAAACGCCCGCGTCTGTCACCGCTCCGTCTCCTTCATCACGAAATAGTCCATAAATACACAGACAAACACAGCGACGTCGGTCACCGGAGCAGGAGGAGAAAAGGGGGGTCTTACCTGGAAAACGCGCAGCACGCTTAAGGACTCCTGGATCCTTGCAGAGGTGGGAGTCTATTCCTCGGCGTTCACTGTGTCAACTGGCAGACATAGGAATGCGAGGACAATTCATTGGCAGCGAGAAGAGGCAGACATTCGGTGGACACTTGGTTTGGTACAGCTCTCTCTGTCTCTCTCCTCTTCTCTAAATGATGCTCCCAAGCACGGGCGCGCTACCGCATCCGTGAGCCGTGAGCGCGCATCGATCCATGGCCAATAGCGTGTGAGGAATAAATTACAACCCGTTTTGGAGACATACAGTTATTTTTTTTTCCCTCCCCAACTCAAATGTGTACTGTTATGCACTGCAGTGAAATATAGATTGTGTTTTTTACAAGGAATTAAAAAAAAAACAACAGACCGTAACTTAAGTAGAATGGAGGAGAGAGGTTACAATATAGATTATTATAGTTGTTTTTTTTTTGTTTGTTTCTTACAGTTAGTCATGATGAGTTCCATAATTTGAATCTAAATTACATCAAATTAAGATGTTATGTTGGAATATATATGAGGTGAAGGGGTGTGTAGCTCGTCTCAGGGGACACAGCTCTGATATTCAGTTAGATGCAAGCTTTGCTGACAGAGTAATGTTACCCAGGATGGATGAACAACAGGCCATCTGGTCGAAAATCTGACATATTATTTGATTCACATGATTTTCTATGTTCCCAAGATCAGTTTGCCATCAGGTCTACATCAACTACAGTTGTGTTCACTGGAACATTCACAAATTGATTTAAGTCATGTACATTATAGCCCATATAAACTATGTATTTATTGCAAATGAATGTGAGACTAAAGTAAGGCTCCTCTAACATATCTCCATCTGGTCTGACCTGAAGCAATATGTCCAGTATTTACATTATGTCTCTGTGGGCTTACAGATGAACTGAAAATGACATCTTCAAACTCAATTCTGTGTTTATTTATTTATTTTACAGTAGATTATTATTATGCAAAAAAAAAAAAATGTAACTGACAGCCGGTGCAGTTGTAGCTATGTTGAGGTAGAAGTGTTTATTTCTGCACCAGCACCACATATATCATAAATAAATAAATAGCAGTTTAATTTGCTGGAGTTTGTGGCTTCCAGCTATGCAGCAGTCCAGGCGTGAAAGATGACAGATGTGCCCTTTTCCCCTATGTATAGTGTCTGTCTCTACGTATCTGTCCTCCATTCCCCCCTCCGCTTCCTCAGGGCAAAGCTGTGTAGAAAGTGTACCTAAACATTTAATCCAATGGGTTTTCCTGCAATGTGCATCATCAGCAATTTGGTAATATATAATGATTACCACTAAAGTAATGCTACTATATAAGTTCTGAAAGATAATGGGTTACCAAGTAAAATGGAAAGAAATATTACAGCTATAGAAGTTAAAAAAACAACAACAACTGAATAGCCTATCTTAATTATTTATAACATTAAATGAATAGAGGCATTTTGTAAAAGAAAAATTTACCAAAATTCCTAAAAAAAATTAATTTAACAAAATAAACAAATGAATAAAATTTGCATTTGAGCCAATGATGATTATTAGCATCTTAGCTGGGGGCGAACAAAGTTACAAACACAAGAATAGAGAACCAAAGGGACCAATTATATGTTATCAATTTGGCTGCAAACCTTTCTTTTCAAATCTGTTTTAACCCGTATCCATATTATGCAGTTGTATAATATGGACACAAACCAGTTTTAACTAGCAGTTGTTTTATGACAGACCTTCTTTTCAATTGACAATATTGCAATGACAGACAGCCACATTAGTTCTACCATAGCCTATAATAATATTAATTACATAGTGACCCCATAAACAAAACTACCGCTGTCTGGATGGAAATTATGGGGCCATTTTTCTGACATTAACAGATCTGAGTTGATCACTGTGACATGCAAAATCTGTTAGGGGTTCATTCTTGTGCCATTTTATGTAACCCTTCTATAGTTGCATAAGGCCGTGTCCTTCATGCTAATATAATTGCTTATTCCATTCTTCCATCCAATATCCATAACCATTTATCCTTCTAGTGTTGTGGGAGCCTGGAACGGAGCCCAGCTGACATTAGGCAAGAGGTCAACAGTCTGCTACTTCATCACAGGGATGACAGATCAGTATAGACAGCATTCACACTCACATTCACACTTTATTCACCTGTTAACCTCTGAACCTGCGTGTCTGTGGACTGTGGGAGGAAGCTGGAAGACCTGAAGTTAACCCACACAGACCTGTGGGGAACATGCAAGTTCTACACAGATCAATGGTCAATGAATCCATCACAGTATTTTATTGCTGAGAGGTGACAGGAGCTACTGACTTTATCACATTCCATAACTAATTACTAGTGACAGAAAGAATTCTGGAATTACTTGGACATGGTGCTGTAAGAATGCAGACAGCAATAATAATAATAATAATAATAAAAAACTATTTTAAAACTTTAAACTTCCTCTCAATTTTTCCTACATTTCTTAATAAAGTCAACTGAATGTTGTTCTTGAACCATATTAATAACATGCACTTGGTGTTTGCTTATATTATACATTCAATTCAATTCATTGTTATTTATAAAGCCCCAAATCACAACAATGTCGTCTCACAGGGCTTTACAAAAACACAATCAACCACAGAAATAGATAAAGTCCCAAGCATACCCTGTCCTTAGACCCCCCCCCCCCACACACACACACACACACACACACACACACTTCTCGGCAAGACAAAACTCCAAAACCTAGTGGGAAAGAAGAAATGTTGAGGAGACCCACAATTAAGGAAATATCCACTCCCATAGATGGACAGGCTGGGGGGTGGATGGGGGGGGTCAGGTCCATCCATCAGATAGGTGAGGGTGTGGGAGGAGGTCTGGGGTCACAGGTCAGCACAGGACACAAGTGAGTCACTGCAGATCCTGTTGTCTATAGCTCCTTAAATGAAAATATTAAGATGAAAACTGGGATATTGGAGGCAGATCCTGTTAAATGATACAATAGATATAACATTTGTGGATATTTATTGATGTTTTTATGTGTTTTGGATGACATATGGACTATTTATTTTTTTGGCTTGTTTTGGATGTTTTTGTTGGACTATGACTGTTTGTTGGAATATGGTTCCTCTGTGGATAATTATGAGACATAAAGATTAATATCTGCTGTTTGACATTTGTATTTTGAACAAATGAGTGATTTTACCTGCTGTGAATATTTGATCTGAAAGTGGTTTATATCTTCTGATGTGTGAGAATCTTCCATCTCAAACTATATTAGGTCATGTGACATTTGGGACTGGTTTGAGTGGTTTGATTAACATTTTTGAGAGGCCTATATGTGGACCCTTGGAAGTTTAAAGTGTTAACAATAGTATATTAGAAACAATGACATATTAATGTAGACTTTGAATCACTTTGAATCAACATAAGGACTAAAACCCAGGTTGAAGATGAGGTAAGACTCAAATCTACAGCAACAAACTGCAGAAAATATGAGTATTAGAAGTTATTTTGTGGCTATAGTTACAGAGAAACTAATTCAAGTGGCAGCTCAGCATGGAGAATATTTTTGTCTGGCCGTTCCTCTCAGTTTATGAGAGCGCAGTAGAGTTGTCATGAGTACTGGGCTCTTTAGAAAGCAGTCAGCTACTACTGCCTGAAGTCACAGCCAAACCTAATGAAAAATGACTTCTATGCTACAGACTGCTAATTACAGATGAATGTTGTCCCTTAAATGTGCATAACTTTAGGTACGTTTGAAACTAAATGACTGCTGTCATGTTTTCATCTATTTATAACTGATTGTATTGACATCTGAACCTTTATTTCCTTCATTGGCTATTATAGTTGTTTGGTAACAGATATTGCTTTGTATTTTTTTAATCTTTGTTTTATATGATTTCATCTCTCGTCATTGCCTTGTATTACATTTTTCATCCGCAGTAGATAGATAGTTTAAATGCTAATGTATTGCTTTTGGCTTTTATAATGGTCTTTGAACCCCCCCCCCCCATGTATCCTTATGGAACAATACAAATAAAGAAAGCCATTTTGGCCGTATTTTTTTAAAGCAATATGCCATGTTGCTAATGATGCCATCCATCTTCCTTCACTCTGACCCCTTAAAAATGATCCAATGCATACAAAATTGTCATAGCCATTACTCAGACGCAGGATTTGTATGGTAAAATGAATTCACCATAGTAAGAAACATATTTTTTTAGTTCTTTAATCAGTAAAGTGGTCAGATATTAAACATCCCATCACATAATCTTATATCATAGTTTGATGAAGGCAGATGGGTTTGAAAATGTTGTAGGTTTTACATGCTATTGCATAGAACCAAAAGTATATAGTTACATTCCTCTGTGCTTTAACTGCAGTATAAGGCCATAGTTTATACGTCATTTGAATGCACTGTTTACGAGATGATTTATTCTGTAAATATAATGAAAAGAGACCTATAGAAGAGGTTAGATCCAACTAATTGAATCATACAGTAAAACATAACAACACAAAGCTGAATGTTTGTCTAGAGGTCTCTGAAGCATTCAGTTTAAGCTGGGATTAATTCCATTAACATGTCAAGAGGTTACATTTAAAAGTGTACTACTAGAGTGAAAAATATCCCAACACAAATTTAGCCGTGCCTTTGTATCTAGACTATACACAAGAAAGAAAGAAAGAAAGAAAGAAAGAAAGAAAGAAAGAAAGAAAGAAAGAAAGAAAGAAAGAAAGAAAGAAAGAAAGAAAGAAATGGGATGAAATGCATATGTAGCATTTAATATCTAATAATTCTTAATATGTAACATTAATCAATGATAAAATTATATATTTTTTAATCTATAAATTATAGATTAAAAAATAATAATTTGATAGATTATAGACTATAATCTATGGGCCCATTACCCTCTTGACTATGTTCTGTGACTGAAAAAAAAAAAATAATAAACGACGAAAATAAAATAAAATACAATAAAATAAAATAAACAACCTGTATCCTGTCACAGTAACTTTAGCATATAATTATGTACATAAATGCGTATAGATTAATTATATTTCTGCTTACATTTTAGTTTTCCATTTAAACTTTATCTTTTGTCTTTGAATGTGACGAAATCGGACCGTTTCAATTATCTGACTAAAAACTCACTTTCCCATAATGCACGTGTTCATTCTTCCTGGTAAAACAAAACACAAAAAAAAACGCGGAAACAAAGAACTCAAAACAAAGTGCATCGACTGTATAAAGTGTTGCTTCGGTCGACAGCTGTCAAATGTAACACACAGCTGTTGTATTCCTACTTTGACAGCTTCGCTATGGCTTTGAAGAGATTACAAAAGGTATGAATTTTCTCGGATATTTGTGACGTTTAGAAAATGTTGACACAAACGGAAGTGTCCTTAGTATTGCCATGCTGTCGTTTTAAAGTCTTATTAGTATTATCAGGCTTTTATTAGTAATATTAGTGATATGCTTAGCTGAAAAACAGTTGAATATTAGGTTTTTTGGCTTTAAAATGTGTGGGTGTTATAGGTTAATTGCCTTATATGACAGCTTTATTTACAGCATATGTTGAGGACATTGAACACATCAATCCATTAATTTGATCAGTGTCGGTGCTTGTTTGGCTAATGTGATTATACTTTAATTTGATTTCAAATAAAGTGATTTTATTTTTGTTTGCCCCCCCCCCAAAAAAAACAAATTTTTTTTAAATAAATAAATAAATTAGGAGTTAGGTGAATTGCAGAGAGATCCTCCAGCCAGATGTTCAGCTGGACCTGTTGGAGATGACAGTAAGTATAAACTACTATAATATATAAAGTTTTTAAGTTAAGTATCTCACAAATTACACACACATTTTTCTTCTCTTTTTTTTTTTAGTGTTCTCTTGGCAGGCCACCATCATGGGACCAGTAAGTTTTTTCTGGATTTCTTCTTCTTTTTTTTTTTTTTTTTTTAACTAAGTGTTTTCTGGATTTCTAAACAAAAGAGTTTTATGTTGACTTCCAGTCCCTCTGTCCTGTATAGAGAAGCACCAGCCGGCAGCCTCTACCACAGTGCTGTACCCTGAAGCTTTATGCACTACCATAATAGAAACGATAGGGGGAAATACTCCAGTGTCTTAAATGACAATTATTCTGCTTTACTGCCTTTGATGTAAATTAAAGATGAGTAATGACTCACATGGTAGCTGCAATATACAGTCTAATCCATCAATGTACAATGTTTGGTCACAAGATTAATAGTCCATTCATCGTTTTAATTGTTTTATAGCCAAAAGTAGCTTGACAAATAATGCAACATCTAAATGTAAGTGTCTACCATTTGAAGGCAGAAATTAACAATACTTCTTTTTTTTGTAGAGTGACAGCCCATATAACGGAGGAGTGTTTTTCCTAAATATTAATTTTCCTACTGACTACCCATTCAAACCACCAAAGGTGAGTTTTGTTGTTATTTGTATGGGGACATTGATATGTTTACACAGTCACACCATGGGGACCTCTGACACTATGGGGACCATAATTCAGCTCCCAACTACTAAAATAGTAATGATGTGGCCTTATAAATACATACATTTGTTTTTTCTGGAAGTCCCCATATAGGATGGGGGAAACAGGTGCAAAGCGAAACATGGATTTTTCAGAGGTTTGAAGATGTGTTTACTTGGAAAAAAGAACAACAAATATTTTATTTTATTATTTAGTTATTTATTTATTTTTTTATGTTATTTTTAAATGTATTTGTTTTTGTTTTTTTAAATTTAATTTTCTAAATATTTAGGGTTTTTTTTAAATCTTTTTTTTTTATTTAAAAAAAAAGAAGCTGTATTTACACTCATTACCCAATCACTACTTGATTACAAACGTGGTCCTCATGAGACATGGAAACAAGTGTGTGTGTGTGTGTGTGTGTATGTGAGTGTGTGTGTGTGTGGTGATGGGGGAGTTTTTTATTTGTTTGTTTGTTATCTTGTTTAGAGAATGATGAACTGGAATATTCTACGTTGCTTTGTTTGTGTCCTTTGACCTATTTTTGCTGTGTTTATTGTTTCCATAGGTATCCTTTAAAACAAAGGTCTATCATCCAAACATAAACAGTGATGGTGGTGGAATCTGCCTCGACATCTTAAGGTCACAGTGGTCACCTGCACTTACAGTTTCAAAAGGTAAAACACTAATTACAGCTGTATATATCTTGTACACTTCACTGTTGTATACACTGTATATTCAGGGCTGGCAACATAATATGAAAACAGTGTAAAGACAGTATCAGTGATGGACTAATTCCATTTTAAAGGCAGTAAAGCTAATTACATACACAGTTTGTTGTGCTGTCACAAAATCTGGACTCTTCCAAATGAATGATTTTTAGCCTTTAGGAGCAGAGGAAATGGGATTTTGACACTCAACAGCCAGAAATAAAACATAACACACTTAGCATCTGTGTCACTTTGCAAATTGTGAAATTGTGGATTTCACACTGTCAAACTGGAGACAGAAATAGAGACAGAAGTGTTAAAAGAAGTGTTGAAGTTCAGATTTTTATAGTTAAAGAAGTAAAGTGTATTAATTCTCATGTAAATAAAAGAATATATTTTCTATAGTGATATATATATATATTATTTAACCCCCATGACCCTAGTGAGGATAAAGTGGGTTCAGATGATGAGATATATAATATATATTGATGGCTGATAAATTACCAATATGTGAGCAATGTTAATGATATGCTAACATTTCTTTACTCAGCACACATTCCCCCTATAGTGAAAACACTAACTGAGAGAATGTCTTTTAGAACTGTGTTCACACTCACTGTCAACTTCACAAACTGTAAAAAATTAAATAAATATATAAATTCAGTTCTGAAGCTGTTAGTGTTAGGGTTACACACTTTTCCATTATATTTACCCCACTCACCAAAGGGGAGAGGGGTATTGTGTTCCAGTCGGTGTGTTTGTCTGTTTGTTAGCACGTTTATGCAAAACCTACTGCACCAATTTCCATGAAGCGTTCAGGAAAAGTGCAAGGTGGTCCAGAATAGTTCCATTAAATTTTGGTGAATGAAGGTCAAGGTCACAGTCACCAAAAATGTGTTTTTGTGATGATAAGAGGATGAATTAGGTAGAATATGGTTTGTTGTGCCTGGCACCACTTGTTAATATTAGTGTTTCCTTTCATTCCTCACCTATCTCTAAGTAATTACATGATCCTCGTAGTGTATGTGTTTAGACTTGTTCTTCTTTCCTCCCCCAGTTTTGCTGTCCATATGCTCTTTGCTGTGTGACCCCAATCCAGATGATCCACTAGTTCCAGACATTGCATACATTTATAAATCTGACCGACAAAAGTAAGTATTAAAAGTTGAACGATTTGAAGTGTAAGAAGATGTTGACTTGTATCTAAAAGTAGCACATGTTCAATCTTCTGTCTAGGTATAACACAATGGCAAGAGAATGGACTCAGAAGTATGCCATGTGAATGTGAAGACCTTGTATTACATCTGATGATCCTTAATTTCATGGATTTATATATTACTATGAGTAGTAGTAGTAGTATTGGATGTGGTGTTGGATGGCTTTATAAGAGATTCATATTATAAAAAGTTTTATTTTGGTTTAGTTTGTACTATTTTGCACTAAAAATAAACACATACTTTCTTGACAATAAACATAAATGAACTAACCATGGACCTCTGACATTTATTATGACACATTATTGTTATTATTCCTATGACCACTAGGTGGTGCCAGTTACTTTTTACTCTCCAAACTCTTCAAGAAAGATAGTTTCCATCCTGGACAATTTAATACTTATGTGTTACAGATCATTTAGACATATTTGCTAAATGAATGGTCATTTTAATTTTGGACACAATGTTCTCATTACCACAATAACATGTATTATTATTATTATTATTATCGCCTCTGTTTCTCTGTTGAAGTTAGTGGTTAATTAATATTGCAGCAGTCACTCAAGCTTAAATGGAAATTCATTATAGAAACATATGGGCCTGTTCATTCATGTATAGATGTTACCAGAGGCAAACACACACACACACACACACACACAAAACTCTGCTATGCTGAAGTTATGTGACAAAGCAGGGTTCGTTATCAGACCCTGTCCTGATAGTTTAGTCATGCATGCAGACCCTCCTGCTTTCTAGAATTTCTGTCTGATAACCTGTCAGGAGGACATAGTGAAGGCCCAAAGTTATTACTGTTAGGTTGATTGTTGACAATTTTACCCCCAGATTATACAATAGCTTTGTAACCTTTCATGAGGAGCTCTTGTCAAATCTGATTTTACTTAGAAATAAATTCCATGTTTGTTCTTTTAATTAAAAACAACTTGTCAGACACATGGTAATGTTCTGTTCTCGTCCCAGTTTCCTGGATGGAGGTGGTTTTTATTCAGATAAACAACAGTGAATCTCTGGTTATACTGCCACAACACATTTGGTGCCTTGTTAATGAAAGCTTCAGTTGTTGAGGTAACCTTAAGTGTCTGGTAATGCCTGGCAACCCAAACACTTTACACATCATAAATTTGTTTGAATAGCAATTTAAAGAGTAACGATGGTGTCAAAACAACCTCAGGCTTTAACAACATTTATCATGACATAGACATATCCACGTAACACAAAGACTTACTAATAGAAACGACTGAACCCAGAGAGTGTTAACAGCTGCAGGTGACTCAAAACATCTACTAATCTGAAATGTTTAATAACTTTTGAAGCACTTATTCTATCAACACATATAAATAATTTGGATTAAATGTTGATCCTAAACATTTCAGTTTCATCCAATAGGACCTATTATGTTCAGAAGGTTTCTAATGAACACAGAAAAAAAAAAAACTAATCTGTGACACTAATCTGACAAATGACATTAAAACAAATTTGATCTGAATTGGGTCAAACTATTAAAATAATAACATAATATATAAATAATGTCAACTCCAAAAAAAAGTTAAATGATGTGATGAAAATGTCCACATCGACCAACTGTCCTTTAAAACAATGTGAATAACATGAATAAACCGACACGTTTTAAGAAAACTAAATGAAATTTTAACAAGATTCTGTCATTTACACATCAATTATAATGTACAGATTATTTATTAGTGGATCTATAAATACACAAAACATTTAATAACAGGCATAACATTGTTAAACTTAAACTTCAGACATTTCAAAATGTTCATATTTGTTCAGATTATTCATGTTTTTTGTGAAATAATAGTTTGTTTTATTGTAAATACTGTAAAATGACATGAAAATGTTTAATTAACAAAGAGCAAAATGTGGAGTTGTGAGTATTTATAGGTTATTATTATGATAGTATTTTACTTATCTGACCCATTTTGATCTGTATGTGGAACCTGAAATTAAATTATCAGTATATTCACTGTCATTTTTGGATTTCACAAAGTTATCCCAGGGGCTGGGTTTGGCCCCCAGGCCGTATGTTTGACACCCCTGTTTTAGATGATTGTTTTTATGTTCAGTTTATGACATTATTCACTTTATTTTTCCCTGTTTCTCTACAATACCTGGAAATTTACTCTGGACTTTTATCAACATCAATGTATCTTATTTTAAAGATTAAATCATTTGGAAGTCACCACATAAGTAGTAGTATTTAATGGTTAAAATATGAATTTAGAAAACCATAAATCATCCAAATGTATTTATTACTCAGACCCTCAACATGAAAGAACTTGGAATTTACTCAAGTTGGAATGCAGTTCTATCTAGATGGATGTTTGTGATGATTTTGGGCACAGTAGCGCCAGCATCATATAGAGGGTTTCTTTCTTTTTAGATTTTCTTTAGATCCTGTCTGGCATCCTTCTAATGTACACACATGCACCACATTTGTTTTGGTTTCTCCTTCCTGTATTGCTTCCCTTTTACCCACCCTCAGGATGTGTAGTGTTTCCTGTATAAACCAATAAATTTCTATGGGGCAGTTATTAAAAACTGCGAACACACATGAAATATTAGAATAAAAACATCTTAGCAATCATGAAGTAATAGTACAGTAAAGTATTTTTAAGGTGCCATTTAATATAATGTTTCATTTTAACACTTGTATTAACCCTTTAACCTCTGATGTGTTCTGAATAGATGGTTTGATTTAAAAATTCAGAATAATTCAAGTTTTTAGTGTTATTTTAATGATAAATTTGTTCATGGAGCTGATGTACAGGTGTCGAAAATCAACTGATTTACAAAAAGAAAAATTACAACTCTAGTAATTTATTCCTTTTTTTAACTTTGCCTTTTGGGTTTTTTTTTTGTATTTGTGAATATTTATTAGTTTCTCTTGATGTTGTTGCTCATTTTTCTTTATTTTTTCTACATTTTGTTCATTTTATTATTTTTCTTCACTTGTATTCTGTTAGTGTTTTACTTTGTTCATATTACACGTTATTTTTTCAGTTTAATACTCATTTTTGTTCCTTTTTTCTGATCACTTTGGTAGTTTTTTTTGTTCATTTTGTTGCTTTTTTTTTTTTTTACTGTGGAATTGCTTAAGTCTTAAGTTAAATGGTTAATTTCCTCCTTTTTGATACATTGTGCAAAATCAAAATAGCATGTTTTCTTTCTTATTTACTGCATTTATTAAGGATGTGTGTATATTGAAGTTGAAAGTTGAATACAGGCATGAAATGAGAGTAACAGACACAAGGTGTGAGGATGTGTTTATATCATATTCACTTTTCTTTTTTATTTATGTGGATCAACTGGTCATTTCTGACCAGTATATTAATTTTCTTTATTAAAATATGTATTATTATTAATATTATTGGGCATGAGCGTATGGTCGCTATGGATGTGTACGTACCAATATTTGAATAGGAAATTACATGACATTTGGGAAACAAAAGATCACTGTATTTTCTGGACTATAAGGTGACACTTAAAATACTTTAATTTCCTCCAAAAACCACAGTGCACCTTATCTATGAATTAATTCTGGTTGTGTTTAGTGACTGGGAATTTTGACTTTTTGTCTCATAATTTTGACTTTTTTCTCATGATTTTGCCTTTTTATCTAAAAATGTAGACTTCACTTAATGCACTATATATAAATTTATAATCCAGTGCACCTTATATATGAAGAATCTAAAAAAGTGACTAAATATTGTCGTGACAAAAACAAGACCAAACTAGACGTAAATGTGCCGTCTTGTGACGATAACTATAATTAAATATACAAATGACCAATGAAAACCAGACAAAATGTGGCTTAAGAAAAACAAAAACATTCCTAAAATGTCTCTTAGTTTTTGTTGACAAAAACAAAATGAGACTTTATTTTAATTCTTTTAGCTGTGTTCTTTTTTATTCATTTATTTATTTATTGTTGCTGTCTCTGGCGAGGACACTTTTGAATTCTGTCCCCACCAATGTCAATATCATGATTACTCTTAGTATAAACCTGGGGAAGTGAATGTCTAAAAACTAGTAGAGGAGAAGAGGTGGGATTAAATAAGTGTTGACTTCTTCTCACTCCTTTTTTGAACATATTTATTTAGCCTCTTTTTTGTTTTTCTTTTGTTCAAAATAAAAATAAACGTCTATTATCAACATCAACCAATAGGGAATGTTGTAAAAGTTCTGATGGTCTTAGAACCCAGGGGGAGGCAGATGCTTAAAAAACTGCATCTGGGAGGAGTCAAGGTTTTTTTTTTTTTTTCTTTTTTCCTCCAGGATGACACGTGAAACTTTCCCCAGAAGTTGCTTGGTATGTTTGCAGTGAGCTGTTGGGTTAACTCTGCAGACTGTAAACCTCCACCAGTGGACCAGTGTGTGTGCGTGTGTATGTGTGTGTGCGTGTGTGTGTATGTGTATATGTATATGTGTGTGTGTGTGTGTGCCCCTGCCTATTTTTAGAAGTCTGCCAAATGGGGGAAAACGAAGGGGCTTGAAGAAACTGCAGAGGAAACTACTACTACTACTACTACCACCGTGCTGCAATGAGCCTGCACAAAACAGAGGAGTGACGGAATAAAAAAAACAACAAGCAAACAAAGTAAAGTTGTCAGAAGTTCAGCCCTTTTTTTTTTTTTTGCTTCCAACTCAACTCGACTTTGAATAAAACGCAGTGGCCGCTGGAGAAGTTGCTGCGCAGCGCAATGGCTGCCCAGTGCGACACTTTAAGCGGATACTTGCAGCAGTCTGACCAAGGCTCCAACAGTGAACGCAGCACAGACTCTCCTCTGCCCGGATCTGAGGAGGACCTGAGCGGACCACATCCGCTGCCAGACCCGGAGTGGACAGAGGAGAGGTTCCGAGTGGACCGTAAGAAGTTGGAAGTCATGTTATTAGGTAAAACTTCAAGTTATACATAAATATTGGAATTAGTGATAGTTTTGATTAGTTTCAGTTCACTTTTTTTTTTTTTTTTAATTATTATTATTTAATGTACTATTTTTAATCTTGTTCGTCGTCGTTTCCAGCTGTTGCACACTTCAGCAGCGGCCTTTGTTTCCCTTATATGTTAAAAAAAAGAAAGAAAATTGTACATTCTGTGCAATGCTACGTTAATTTGGATTTTCCTTAGTTAGACCCAGGGCGTGGAAACTAGAACGTGTTGTGCGCGTGATCCGGAACAAATCAATTAAGTCAATTAAGCGGAGTCAATTATCTGGGCCCCTTCACTTAGTGTTAACCGGTTACCTCTAGAGCACAGGTGTCAAACATAAGGTCCAGGGGCCAAATCCGGCCCACCCCAAAAAGGGTCCAACCTGGCCCATAGGATGAAGTACACTGAAGATTTTAACACTCAATGGCGTAAAAAATTATTTAAAATCAGGATCGACATACAGAGTAATTAGATGTAAATAAGGTCAGACCAGTAAAATACAATCAGAGTAACGTATAAATAATGAAAACTACAGATTTTGTCTTTGTTTTAGTGTAAAAAAAAACACACAAAAATCTTAATTTTAACAAAAATGTGAATAACCTGAAAAATTTGAAATGTCTTAAGAGAAGTTAAGTGTAATTTTACCA
Organism: Siphamia tubifer; assembly: GCA_020466265.1. Classification (NCBI taxonomy): domain Eukaryota; kingdom Metazoa; phylum Chordata; class Actinopteri; order Kurtiformes; family Apogonidae; genus Siphamia; species Siphamia tubifer. The sequence goes on from CM035797.1 coordinate 30,840,511, forward strand.
ATATTCTGCTTGTTACTAAATGTTTATTGTAATAGTAATCTTAGTTGTAATTGATGCAAACTGAGGCTAAATATTGTTTAAATTGTACTTATTTTTCTTAAGACATTTTAAGTTATTTGTATTATTCAGTTTTTGATAGAAATGTAAATGTAAACACTATCATAATGTAATTTTATTTTTCACTCTTATTATTTTAGTGGTCTGTCCCTTTTCAAATCATATTGGTCTGAATGTGGCCCCTGAATTAAAATGAGTTTGACACCAGTGCTCTAGAGCAAGAAGAATTAAGAAACCCACAGAGTGGAAATGATGCTGAGTTTAGACACATGGAGGTTTTTGAGGAAACACTATGGTGATCACATAAAAACATAGACTTATCTGTTTACTAGATGCCAATGTTCTGTAGGGATGGATTAACGGCTCCAAAAAACCATATTCAGCCATTTAAAGTAATAAATAACCCAGCTTTAATACCCTTAATCTTGGGACATAAAACACCTACAGTTTCTAAGATTTCCCGTTACTCCTGATCTGAAATAATACGATAAATGTTGATATTGTCAAAAATTATCAAGATAAATGTCAACTTCAAACAGATTCAGAATACTTTTAATACCATTTGCTCCATGCAAGTAGAAGTATTATGAAATCAGTATTATTTATGAGTTTTAGAGGCTGGTTTTCTTTCCTAGATAACAGTTGAAGAAGTTCATCATTCACTGAGAAAGAAAAAGTTGGAAAAAAACAAGTAACTGCTTCCTTACTTGTGGTTAAAATTCTTAAAAATGATCAGAATATGGCTTATTTCATAAATATATAAGTGGAACATGTGACGTATCGTAAAACTAATTATAATCATAATGGCACATTGACGTTGAGTAAAATTAAAAGTAAAATCTGTCATCTAATGTTTAGCATTTACATGACTTTGAACGAGTGAGTGCAATAATATTTAGAATATCATGACATTTTTCATTATTGTTTGCTAGCCCAGTCCACCTTGTTAACAAAACACTTAAACTGACCACGTCCTAATGTTTTTGTCTGTATATTATTTTTGTAACAAATGCAGCCTTATAAAACAAAAAAAAAAAAGTCCTAGATATATATTTGTGCTGCTATGTTGACTTTCCTGTAGAGCACCACATGATCCAAATGTGGGCTCTATATTGTGTTGTTGTGATTTGCAATGTGATCACTCCTTTAATGACGTGCAACATGACAGTGAACAGTTAAACAAGTGATGACAGACTCGTAAAGAGAGGCCAGGCAGCCTCCAGTTAGAGGTCCCCTGAAGCTGAGAGGTTGAGCTCATTTTATCACATATTTCAAAACACAAGAGTCTGAAATATTATAGCATTAGGTAAGTGGGCTGGAGCTTTTATCAAATCTAATAGAAGACGCTAAGTCGCCAACTGTAATGCAGCAGCGGTACAGGGTTTAAAGTGAGTATCATCAGCCACAGTTCACATATATTTACTCTTGTCAATTTGATGAACTTTCTAAGTAATATCGAAGTAGCATCTGACCTCAAAGTCACACAAACGCACATGTCCGCACACACACATACTTCCTCTTGAGAATGTCCTGGTTGCTGCCTGGCTGCTCGGTACATTCCTCAAAGCTCCATGTCATCCCCAACTCTTCCAGGAAAACAACTTAACCAGAGACCAGCCCTAAATCTGAGACTCCCGAACATACCGCTTGCCACGTCACTCGGTGTGCATAAGTATTTGTGTACATTATGTCTGATGTATCCAGTGTCAGCTCTGTAGTTTGTTAGAACCAGTCTATTATTTGTGCATCTACAATTTCCAGTTGTTGTTTTATGACATTGTGGCTGAAGTTGCTGTGATATAAGAGAGAAACTGCTGCTGTGTTAGCCCGTCCTTCTGGTCACTTGTAGGTTCAGGTTTAAAGACTGCGCTATCTGAGCTGTGAAACTACTTTAACCTTTGACCCCTGGGCTTCAGAAAAAATCTAGGATGGCTATTCATCATATGAGGCTGAGCTGTTTCTTTAGTTTTGCACATGATGTTCTAATCACCAGAGGAAGACACACGTTGTCTTGCAGTGTTTCATGTCTGTGGTGTAAATATAATATGATAATTGTCTTCATTGGTCCATTATGATGTCCCCAAATGGTGTCTTGTGTCCAAACAAGCTCAAAACTCAAAGTAAAGTAACTAGAGTTAAATGTGATTGTAATGTACATATAAAATTCTGCTGTTTAAGAATCCATTATCATCCATTTTCAGTGATTTTTATTTTTTTATTTAATTTTTTTTAAAGATAGTTCCAGCTCCACATTCTCCTCCTGGTCTCATGCAGTTGGCTCTTTTTAAAACTGTAACATCTGGCTATGTTTTGATTGGATAAGCCTGAGATTTGAATGTGGTACATCATGTCCTGGAGGTCCAAGTTCAGATTTTAATGAAATAATTTTATGGGAGTACAGTATATTTTTACTCCAAGCCTTATTGTCTTTGACGGTATATTTTTCACCTCCCTTTCCTGGAAGATAAAGTGGGCTCGACCGCAAAAAAAACTGTTGGTCAACTTTTACTGCAGGTATTTTTCACCATAATTTGGGGAATGTATCAATAGGTTGTATTTTGGATGGCATCTTTATTTATATTTCTACCAAAGATTACATAAATAAACCTTGCATTTCATAGTCGGTGATAAAATTTATTGACCGGTCAGTTAAAGGTCTTCTAATTTAATGCTTTGGTTTTGCTCCGACAACCTCTGTTTAAGGTCTGTTATGTCACTGGCTAATCTTTAAGGGAACTGCTGCACGGCAGATGATGATTTTCTTGTTTAATACTTAACATGCGTTCAGGCCAACACATTCCTGTTTTAAGACATTCATAAACTTGGGAGTTAGAGATGTTCCCATGGTGGACAATAAATCTAAAAATAATCAATAATCAATGTAAAAAAAGAAAACATGTAGGTTAGGTTTTTAGTTTTGTTGTGGGTTTTTTGGGGGATTCTAACTGTGATTACGAATGTACTGATTTAGACTCTAAACCTAATGAGAAAGTTTTAACAGTGTTGGTCATACCAGTAAAATAATAGTGTCATTGAAACGAGTGTCTGATCAATATCACGAATATCAGATGCTAACAATGTCCTTCTGAAATGTCACATTAGTAGGCGTGTGTATTGGTAAGAATCTGGTAATATGATAAATCACAATTTATCACAATCCTAAAGATTATTTCCTGAAAAATGTCATTATACCACAAATACTAAACACATTTTTATTTGATCAGAACAGTTCTGCTTTTTCACAGAACTTCCTTCTGTAAAACCTAAAATGCTGGAGTTGGATAAATGTATAACATGAAGCTCTACCAGTCCAAAAAATAGAAATAAATTGATAAAATTATGCTTTTAAGAGCTGTTTTTTATTTTTAATTTTTTACACCCTTACACATATTAATGTATGTTTGCAAACCTTAAAATTAGCCATGTTAACAAATGTCTTAAAATCCTATTTACCAACCTTTCTGTGGGACAAATGAACAAAAATGAACACTAATTGAACCTTTTTTCTTACTTAAATATGTGAAGCTACTGTATAAATGCTCCTTCTGAGATGGTGAATTGGTACAGTAATTATGTTCCAGTATGTTTTACCCATATTAAGGTTAACTAGTTATAGACGTAACAAATTAAGGAATTAAAATGAGTTACAGAAATCCACTTGATTTTTGCCAAAATGAATGTAAAGATAGTTTTGAATGTTTCAAATGCAAAGTTTATGAACTATTAGGGCCTTCCCTAAAACACAAATAAAAAAAACAAAAACAAAGAGTAATAAACGTAGGCTTAGCAAAATATAACCCCTACAAGGAGGAAAATGTGTTTGTGGAGCAAAATTTTAGGTATTTTCTTCTTCTGGCAATTTTATCAATTATAATCATGATGCAGTACTTCCACTTGTACAATTACAGTTATGAATGACAGAACGTCTGTGAACACTTTTTACTGCAGCATCCTCACCAACACCACCCTTTCCATATTTCATAATTGCAGCTGCCACCCACCCACCCACTTGGATTTTCACTGAACATCATCTAAACTTTTACACCATTACATTTCTAGTCCTATGTTTAAGGTTTATGTTTGATGGGTTTTTTTTTCCTCACTATGGAGTTAGTTGCACTTTAATTTAGTTTTTGTATTGCATTATATCTGACAGAAGATGCTTTAACTTCAATCTTGTGTTCTTCTTATACAATGGGAATAAAGTATTGAATTTAATTTACACAAAAAAACAGTCAGTTTTAGACATATTGTTCTATTTTGCAGGTAAACTGCTTGACATTGAAGAGAGACTCATGAATAGACAAGTGCGACAGTTGAATCTAGTCTCGTCATCTGAACCTGTTTTATCCTCACTAGGGTCACAGAGGTCGTTGGGTTGAATATATTACTATTTAAGCAATAAAACACACGTTTACTAAATGAAGTAGATAGTGTTGTTTTGATGCGTAGTTAGAATTTCATTTCTACATCTTGCATCGATAAGACTGTGTTAAAGTAGTGTATTAATGGTGCTTGTACAGTATTAACCAAGTACTTTATAAAGGTTTGCATTCAGTTGTTTTCTTCTTCATGGCCAACATAGAATCACTAGTTAAATATCAGATCAGAAACATAAAAAAAATGTTGCTTCTACTGTATGCACAATCAAATAACATATCTGCAGTGTTTTCACCATGGGTCAAATAAGGCCCAATCTCAATTCACCTCTTAGCACCCCCCCCCCCCCCCCCACTTGGCTCTTGAAATGCAGCTGCAAGGGGTTGAAACATTCACCTGTGAAATGGGACAACTGTTGATGACCTGTTCCATCCTCAGCAGTCATAGATGCTGCTACAGTATTAACGGATATAAAAACTTTTGTTTCCAAAAGTATTCACCGTGTCCTTAGTAGCTGTAACCATCTCTGTCCCATGGGCTTAGGGCATCTTTTTGCAGCTGTCAGCCATAAACAACAGAAATGCGATCTGTTACACATTGAAACAGCATTAAACGGTCGATCAAATGATTAAGTTGTTTATGAAGAAAATACATTTGTGTGTTTCTGTCATCACACTGTCACATATTTTTGGCCGTTTACCTCCATTTTGTCCTTGATGAAAACAAAAAATTCTGGGAAATTTCTCCTACTGTACCTCTCCGTCTTGGAAAATTTCCATTTCAAGGTTTCTACAGCCCTCTGCCATAGCCCTTATCCTCCATCTAATTGACAATGAAGACTACACTACCCGTTCATGTCTATGCGTAAAACAGAGGAGTGAATTGGGATTCAACATAAGTCTAGTTTGTCTTTAAACCAGAAGACAATTGATGTAATCCAATATTTGTCCTTTCTTTATTCACATATGAATCCACTGTATGATAATTATAGACAATATCCCACATTTGATTTAATTTTGATGGATAATGGGTACATTACACCAGCATGAATCTAATAGTTTTCCCATGTACCTGGTTATACTCTGTCTGTCCTTGAATAAATACTATCAGAGGACATCTCATCACTGAGATATGAGTACGGGGTTGCCCAGATGAGGCAGACTAACATCAAACCAAAACATGCTGTGCTCATTAAGACTGTGACTCACAGCAGGTCCGCACACAGAAGTAAAATCCCACTACACACACTTAAACAAGCTTCTATTTGGATGAGCCATATTTTTTCACTCCGTCAATTGGGCACAGCTTGCGTCAGGATAAAATGGAAATTATGAACTGTGTAGGATTTACACATTTATTGTCTTCTGCATTGGCAGGCAGGTAGGTTCCTGGGCTCTGATCATTAAATAAGAGCTTTAAGTGACAACAAAACCTCACCCTGACAGCCATTTGGGTTTACTGTTGTACTGCTGGCACACAGGAATAGAACTCCCAAGTTAACGGCTTGGAGACCTTGACAGAGGCATGAAAGCTTGAAAGATAGTTTTATGTGCACAAGGAAGCATCTAAGAGAACTCTGTGCCTCCTTTTACATTCACAATGAGACCAGGGCAAGTGTGGGAAAGAAGTAACATTTTCTCCAAGTCCAGATTGACTGTGTTATCATGTACAAGGGCTGTGAAAGCATTGTGAGAATTTCTAAGGTAGAGGGCTGTGTAATGTATAAATATGGGTCAGTTAGAAGAGCTGTGGCTGTTGGTGTTTTTGCTCACACTAGTGTTGTTCTGACTTTGGTAGTGTCTGTGAGTGTGGCCTCCTGGTGGGCCAGTGTGTGTGTGTGTGTGTGTGTGTACGTCTTAACAGCATGTTTGCCGGGTAACTGTGCCAACAACCTGCAATTAGGCTAAGTGAATCATTTTCTTCATTGAACTAATTTGTTTTCCTTCTCTCAAACCACAGACTATTATTGGGTAGCTTTGTCTCCAAACAGGAAAAGAAAAACAACTTATGTACGGTTATGAGAAAGTTAAAAAAAAAAAAAAAAGATTTTTTTTTTTTCTTTTTACAGAAAATGTCAGTATGTTATTGAAAGCTTTTAGTCCAGAATTATACTGTAGTGTGTAGCTAAGGCTGAAAGGGTGTTAGGAATGCCATAAAATGTTTTCTCAGATTCATATATATAAGCCACATATCCTGCAGATCTTATTAGGGACATGTTGTTTTGAAAGCTGACGAACTCTTATCTTCCACTGAGAACAGAAACTGACCCTCTGGTAAAAGTGTGCGATTGTTATATTTTGCAATATTTTTCCTGTATTGTTCAAAAGAATAATTTCTTTGGCTTTTACGTCCACATAGCACAGGGAGTATGTGTGAGGGCCTCATCCTCCTCTTCCTCCTGGGTGCTGAGTAAGACCCTCAGACAGGAAGTGAGTGTCTTGTGGGGAATGTGCTGCAGGCTTTCTCCTCTCTTTTTTGGTTCTCCTCCTCTGTTGAGCGTTCAAACACTGCTCTGTTGTTCCAGCTTCCATCGGATCCACTGAGGAGTCATCAGACTTTCCCTGGTTGTTATCTGTACATGGTGACCTTACTTCATGTTTTTTTTAACCCGATTAAAAGCAGACTGAAAAGTGTATTTCAAAACTTTGATTAAACATTAAAATAAGTTAAGGTCTTGGTCTGGTAATGTTTAGTGTTGAAGCCATTAGAGTGAAGGTGGAGCTGCTGTAGACTGTAAGGCAGTACTTGAAAACATCATGAGTTCCATATTAATTATGTGTATGTTATAGAACTACTCTGTGTTTGACTAGTGTGAATACAGAGAAAGGATGGAGAAGTTGAAGCTTCCCACAGACCACCTTTGGAAAATATGCAGTGCAGAGTGGAAAACAATGGGTAGAGCCAATGTTAGAAAGGAAAATCCTTTCCCTAGGCCTAAATGTAAAATTCATTTATTCCCACTGAGGGGATTGTCATCTGTCACTTGCAAATATTTTAATCTTTAAACCACATTTCAAGCGTTTTATAGTTTCTGTGCAATTTGCATCAAAATTGTTAGTTGGCACCATGTATGAAAGTAGTATTTTAGTTTCTGTGTCATTGTGGAAGCTGAGGTTCATGCCACATTGAGAAAGGATGGAAGAAGAAATGAAATAGAATAGCGTGTCCTGTCTGAGTCAGTTAAGTATTTGTTTTTAACTTGTAAAAAAAAAAGGAAGACTCTTGCATGCATTTTAATTTAAGAGTAAGGATTCAGGAAGTATTTATTTGAGGACAAACTGCACAAGGCTACAAAAGTACGAGAAAATGTAAGTGTTGTACAGTGAAATTGGAGTCTTAGCGTATACACCATCTGTGGTCTGACTGTGGCATGATGCAAGAATAATGAAGTCTTTTTATGACATACATATCTGAGGAATAAAAAGTTTCATATTGTTGTTACATCATTTATTCACCAAAAGACTGACCATGAGAAAACATAAGAATGCAGAAAAATCAGACGTTTATACTTGTAGATGGTTCAGGCAATGAAAAGTGAAGTGTCAAGATTAATCAAAAATGTCGAGATGGATAAAAATCACTCTTCTCACGGTGCTGTATTTGCGTGTAAGACAATACCTGCAAAGTACATTTTCCTACACTTCAGTAAGTGATCCTAGTTGTATGGCGAGCGAACACACACCAGAGCTACTGCTGTGAAATGATTTAGTCAATTCAGTTCCGTGCTGGGCTGGATCGACTGACTTTCGCCTTTTGCCACCTTCTCTCTCTCTCTCTCTCTCTCTCTCTTTCTGCCAGTTTGACTGAAACATGCTGATACAATTAAACAATTCTATTCAACTTTGCTTACGCATTGAATTCCTTCATCCTGGCCATGATGAAGCTTTCAGGAGCTGTAATATAATTGAGCTTCAGTCGGCGGAAAAACCTGTAATTCATTACTCAAGAAAATAAAACCAGGAGTCCTGTTTCAACGGTCCAAGTAGAGCCCAACGCTTTGACCCATTTCTATGCTCCTGAAACTGTAAATGGCCTGAAATGAATACCTGTTTTTCTATGTCCCTCAAAGTTCTTTTTCTTCAACTCTTTTCAAAGTGCAGATTTACATTCTGTCTGGTTTGCGGTTGCTATTTTAGAAATGTTTCTTGGGGGGGTCACTCCCGACTTGTCCTGCACACATGCGTACTTACCACACACACACACACACACACACACACACACACGCACACGCACACGGACAGTCACAAGTGCACATCCATGCACACGATCCAACCCTCAACCCCCCCCCCCCCCCCCCCCCCCCCAAGAGCTTTCAGTGTTTATCTTTGGAGAACCTCTGGGTTTGGTTTGTTGTTCTCTCTTCATTCAACATCTAGTACAATCTGCCTTTTCTCCACTTGTCGTGATTGGAGGGAAGACATTTTTATAAGAGTACCTTTTGGACCTAGTCTTGGCCGTTGTCTTTGTCTTCACTTGGACAAAAGAGTGAGGGTGGAAAAGAAAAAAAGGAAGGAAAGAAAATGTCTTTTGCTAGAGTAAAGAGCCTTAGTGAATTAGATGAATTTCCTATGAGCTGTATAGTTATAAATAAAATGCACTTGCTTTGACATGTTATTGAATATACTGTAACTGGGTCTGATTGTATAACCACCAGCTGCAGTAATCGAGGAACAGGCTCCATATTACTGCACAGGCCCCTCATGTCTTTAAAAAACTAGACGTATAGTGCTATCAGTGCTATGCTGATGAATGTAAGTTGTCAGGGATTTCCCAATTCAGAAATGCTATGTTTACTCTGCAACTTTCGGCCAGTTAAGTGAGACTGACTCCCTGTGCTCCATGGGGGATCCAACACAGTAGATACCAGGCACCAGGAATGTACAGAGTTGTGTAATGTACTGGCAGCTTTTACACAAGAGAGAACAGGAAGGACATGATAACCCAAACATTTTCCTAAAAGCACTTTGACTTTCAGATGCTACATTACTTGGATGCAAGGCCAGCATTATTTATAGTAATAGCATGTAAATAACATTTTCTGTTCATGTGAAGCTTTTTTTTTTTTATGAGGATTTACACATGTAAAACAGAATTACCCTGGAATATTATTTCAAGACTGGGTCATTGTTTTAACGATGACCTCCAGGCAGTGAGTGTAGTTTCTTTGGCATGTTTTCATCTTTGTCCACTGAAAAGCAGCATCTGGCACTTAATGTACTTATTTGAATGTGCAGTTGCTTAGCAACTCTCCACTTTTAAGGGAGGGAAGCAATTTTGTATGTAGGACAGAAATAAGATATATGGGTAGTGAATTTTCAAGGGGTATTGCCCATTTTTACAGAAGGTAGAAAGGTGACGATGACTTTACAAGATCACACCATGAAAGAAAAGTAATTCACATGGTGGAGAATATACAGGGCTGGGTATTCAATCTTATTGACATGGTACATTTATTGGTATATATATCCCAGGTAATCAACCATTATGTGGAAAAAAACAACTAACGACTATTAATGATGAATGAAAAAAATTTCTTCAAATATAAATACCCTTATAATCTCCATTTGGTAAAGATAAAGATAGTGCCAGTGGCCCTGTGCTCATCTGGACTTCACAGCTGTGATGTCTTGCTATCAATAAAAGGCAGTCATTTAATAGATCATCAAATTAGAATTGAAATCGTTGAGAATTGAGGGAGGAGCAGCGATTTTTAGTGACAGGCTGGAAAAATAAACAAAGTTGTAAAGAAATTGCTTACAATTTTACATTTCGACAAAGTGATACGTTTTGTGCCTAATGCTTAGATCTACTTAATGAATCAATCTGAATTTAAATCTGTTGAGAACTGAGGGTGGAGAAGTGATTTTAGTGAATTGTGGACGAAGCGCAATGGCAATGGTTCATCGCGACTTTGTCCAGATGAGTTAAAAATAGGCAGTGTTGAAAGGTGAGGATGTTTCTCTGTCAGTGTTGATAATAAAAGAGCCAGTTGTATACTCCCTCAGCCTTTACTTGCTGATTTGATACCACTGTAGTCGTAGAGAAGTAGTAGAAGTGTTCCTCGGCAGCTGAGTCTTTTGTTTTGATGCCAATGTGTGTAAAAAGTATGTCAAAGCGTTTCAGAGAGACTAAAGAGTTGGCTTTTGTGTGTTTTCATTTAAGAACCCAGCCCTATTACTGCCAGCTACTTGTCAGCTGCAAGGTGATACACTTGTAGAAATACCCCGTCTTTGAAGCGAAGCATTAAAGCTCGACTGATGACAACGGCTCCTGTCACTGAAGAAAGGCCTGGTATTCATTGTGCTGAGTGCATTGTTTTTCTTGGAGTCTAAATTTATTTACCTCGCTAAAGTGGCCCTGTATTTAAATTACACCATTGTTTTTCTTCACTGTGAAGTATGTGTTTGTGTGTTTGTGTGAAAGGGAAAGAAATACAAGCCATACCATTTATGTCAAACACTGAAATTCTACATGAAATTGTTACTGCTGCCTGAACTAGAACTGCAACTTATGCTTTTTAATGAAAGTTTTTCTGGTAGAAGGTATAAAATATTGGAAAATACCCACAATACCTGTTAAAATGTACTTTAATACTGTTACTTTACATATAAATCAAGCCTAATCTCAAAAGTAGATGCAGATAAAATATATTAATCCTCAGAGGAATTCACAATCTCTCATCTTAGGAAAAGAAAGTAAAATCTAACATATAATCAGTGAGCTGTAGTATTTACAACATACCCAGTCTTCAGTCTCCATGTATTTGTCATCAACTAAGGTGTTGTTGATGTTTTTGGCATGGGTTGATCTACACAAGGGCAAAGGGAGCAGCTGTTCTACTAACTTTTATCTTCTTAAAACTGTACTGGAAAAAGTGAAAACCTACTCTATCTGAAACTATCTTTAAGTTTTGAAACAAGGAGTGGATTAAAGTCATGATGTAAAAGTATTCAGATGTGGTTTATTCATCGCCTTCACTGTAGTGGAAGAGGAAGTTGATGAAAGTTTTTACATTAGATATTTTATTGTAATAGAATATTTTCATCTTGATGTGAATTTAAGTTTAGGTGTTAATTGTGTTCTGTGGTGCATGTATAATATGGAACCAGTTTGTCGATAGAAACATTTGTTTAAGACTTTCTTTTTTTGTGGATTGTTTGCTGAATCCCATCGAACATCCTCTAATGCAAAGACCTCTTTCTACTGCTTTGTGATGTCATGTCAAACAAGTATTCAGAGAACGCTTAATCTCACCCCTATTCAAATCTATGACAACCTGTTCTTAAATTAGAGCCAATAATGTGATTTTGACCTTTCTGCTAAATGCGACCTTGACCTTTGACCTTTTGAAATATTGATAATTTTGTTATATGTATATATGCGTGTAATATTATAATATATCCAGTATTGATTAAGTTATAGCGTGATATGTCTATGCTTGACACAAACAGTGTTACACAAGTTAATTTTGCGACGTGTCACCTTTGAACTCCAGAGATCTCAAAAACTAATGGTCGTAGGTGATAACACCAATTATGAGAATTGTAGAAATCTTCATTCTGCATTGTTTCGGACCAATCTGAAAGTTCTGTGACCCTCTTCGTTTTAGTTCATTGTGACCTTGACCTTTGACCTTTACTCAAATTGGTCATTACATCTGATGCACATTAACTATATGTATATGCCCATGTAATTTGATGGTGATATCTCAAGTATTCATTGAGTTATAGAATGATATGTCTCTGCAGACACACACACACACACACACACACACAGACTCTATAATAATCTCTCCCAGCCAATATTGGGCCAGATTAATTATGGCAGTGGGCATAAAAATGTGTAATGTACAGTCCTGCGTCTTACTGAGGTCAGTGACCTTTTACAGCTGCTTGGGTAGAATGTGTTGAGTATTTTGATCTAAGAAAAACATTCAGTTTCTTATCAGATAAAGAAAATCCTAGCATTTTCTACGTTTCAATAGTGTGTACTTTTCTTCATAAAAACAACTCAAATACATGTTGTTTGCATTGATTGGTTGTCATGTGTATTGCATGTGTTTGTGTTTTTCTATGGCTCCCTGGGGCCGTCTCATTAGCTCCATGTTGAATCAGCTGAGGACGACACTGGAGGGAAGGAACCAAAAGTATGGAAGCAAAGAGGAGAAAAGCTGTTTTTTTTTTTTTAGTTTACACTTTCAGTCCAAACTGTAGCTTTGCTGATCCACAGTGACATAGCTATTGAACAAAGACCCATCAATGTCATATTGAAATTTGTAAAATGTGAAGATAAAAAGATTAATGGAAAACTTTAGTGTTTCTTGAGGAGGACTTTCAATCTATAATGGCAGCAAAATTGCTCTGTTGCTGGGCAATTGTTTTGTAATGGAGCAGTATGTTGAGTTTGGTAAAGGTAAGCTGATGTAAAAACATTATGGTGACTGTTTTATTTTATTTAAAAAGAAAAAGGAATTGTCGTTCTTTTACAGGAAGTCCAATTGAAGTAGGCCAAGAGTCTCATCAGTATGGCTTTAATATTAATCTATTCTACTTTACTGTGGACTGAGACGTCAAACTCTGCTCAGATCGAAGTTGTCAGTTGTTATGAAATTCCATCCAGAGAGAAAAAAAAAAATTGTGTAACTTCTCGTATTTTAATACTTGGGTAGATTTTTATGTGAATTTCCCAAGTTTTACCTTAAGCTCACTTTTGATTATTGCCAGTGGAGGATTTTTAGAAAAAGCTGCTTTACAGTTTTAAAAATTTAGCTTTTGCCTTTAGGGGGTTCCCTCTGCCTTTTTTGTAAAGAGTTCAGTTCATATCTTCATCGAAATCCTGCCTGGAAATAATTTCCCTGCATTAATTTGCCTCAGTGTAATTCTGCAGCATGTGTAAATCCCCTGTTCTCATGCATATTATTCAGTGGTATTTGATTGACATTGATTTAAAAAAAAAAAAAAAAAGAAAAAAAAAGGTGAAGGATATTGGCTTAACATCTAAACTGTGAGATATTTTTATCCGTGTTATTGGAAAAATAATTATAGATGTCAGGCGCACCGGGGGGGTCGTGGCGGCGCAAACAAATGACACTTCACTGTAGATTTTATTTCTAGAAGTGATTTATTAGACTTTTAACAACCAAATGGTATAATGAAAACAAACAAAAAATAATTCAAATTAAATTTTAATAATAATACAAAGTAAATAAATATCTCAGTGGTAAAGTTTGCACCCAGGCTGAAAGCACCGGATCTTTCTAGGGTTTTTGTAGAAAACGTCTCAGGTTCTTCTAGGCCTGACCCATTGGTACTGAGCAGCATCCAGAACATTCCTATAGGGACAGAGTAACACTGAATTAATTGTATTTAAAAGAAATGTTGGCATGTAGCTATATTATGCAAAGTAATAATGGGGAAAACAGTTCAACACTCACCATTGTCTGAAATCTACAGTTTTTTTTCACCCATTTATGGTCCCAGTCTGTATTTGACCTTTCACCTCTTCTTCCACTGCTCCTCCCTGACTAATGTTACTTGTTACATTTAATTACAAATGTGAACATAAGTTATGATAATCTATGACTTAGTAAAAGGTTAATGATACCTGTCTACGTTCATCCTCGTCAATGTTTTTCTCTTTTTTTGAGCTGTAGTTAGCATTAGCTTGTGTAGATATTAGCTTACTGCTATATTATGAATTAGCTTAGTTGGCACCGCGCACAATTAAGTTAAGCTGTTATGTTACCTAACATTAGCTGGCTATTAATATTTGGTGAATATCTATTTAACTTTCAGAAATGATGAGTTATCTTAAACTACTGTAATAAGTCGACCTTTGCAAAGATACTCGTCCTCCTCTGACTGTCTGATCAGCTGATCTATCACTTCCAAGATGCGCTCTCGCAAAGAATATTCGTTTCAAGATCTTCATCTGTAGTTCAGGCTACTTTTGTTTTTGATGCAGTGATGTATTTGCAACAAACATAAAATTTATAGAAATGTGAAGAAGCCCCCCCCCCCCCCCACCCCACCGCCCCATACTAAATGAATGAAGCGGAAACACACTGGATGCGTCAGTAAAGTGTCCTTTGTTTAACCAGCACTACTCAATCACAAACCTTCCATAATACCTAGACAGGCAGTGGAGGACTGAGACTTCATGTTAAAAATATTCCCATCAAAAATGTGATTGGATTTATTAGAAGGCTGGGTTTGTATTGTTTGCTGGCTGTGGATTTGAGCCATAGCTGTAGAAATCAACCATGTTTACATTCCTTCAATGTCAAAACAGCAGAATCTCCCAGAAAGTCACTCTCCACAAAATAATGGATACCAGACCCTTTTCCATCTGCTAGCTCTGAGTGTTTTAATGCCTTCCACTGCATCTTCTCTTAGTTCTATATAGTGACAGTAATTAGTTACACTGAATAATTTTATAGCGTGAATTACAGGGTTACTTTAATGGGTGTGGATATGATTAACTGTGACTCTCATATTTATTTTGTCTCATTATTAGAGTCATCGTGGATCACTACACCCAAATTAGCAATGTTTTACTCATTCCACCAGTGGACTTTAGTGGGCTTTGTAATGACTGTTTGAGTATCTTGTGTCGATTCCCAGACTTTATCCCTTTTACGATTTGCTGTACTGGAGGGGATAAAAGCACTGCATTGTCCTCATGTAACCCAAGCCAAAAGCACACTAGCAAACATTATTCAATAAAAGATTTATGTCTCAAAATCCTAAAATAATGCACTGTAAATAAGAGATATGCTCCTCAATTTGTGCCCTACCATCCAGTCTATTTGTTCTAATCTAAAACAAGGTCTATAATTTTAAGTTTCATGGTTGACAGGCAAAATAATAGGTTTCTTTTTATCGAAGTAATGTGATGTAAGCTATGTATTTTTGAGGCAAAAAAAGGACATTTTTCAAACAAATGCAAAATGTATTCCTTTCTTACTATACGTTGTCTAAAAAGATGCTCTGATCTAGAGGCATAGATGTTGTGAAACGTGTGATGTGCGTTTTGATTGGAATTTAATGTGGTTTTTGCCTGAAATGCTGCAGTTCACTAGTTCATTTCAACAGGCTTGAGTTTAAACCAAAAATTCAGGACAGCCGGTGATGCACTCCTCAACTCTCAAGCTTTATACAGTATGTTGGTAATTAAATGTTTTTCCATTGAATTGATTGGAAACAAAGGATGCACTGATTACAAAGCAGGGGGTTGCCAATATTTACAACAAAATTTTTTGTTATTATTTATTTCCTCTTTTGTTGCATAGAAACAAAGACGTCTTCAGTGTAAGAACATAGCTGATGTGTTTTTGCCCTCGCTCAGAGTCAATCCAGTCAAACCAACTTTGATGTAACACAACAGACAAACATTGACATTAGAACAAAGTCCTTTTTTATCCACTGGATCCAAAACTGTGGAAGTGTAATAAATCTCCAACTCGGCAATATTCCACAAAGATGATAAATTCAACAATTGCCTGAAGACTTCAGTATTTGTCCATATGGAGATTAAAATATTATTTTTCATTTTTAAAATTTTTTTCCGTTAATTTAGTCATCTCAAGAAATGTGTCTTTACACCAAACCAATGAAAAATCTGTTGTAAATATGCCAGGTCTGTAAGTGTCGCTGTGATGCATTAGTGGGTCTGAAAAAGAGGCATACAGGTGATTTATTTTTAATTGTCAGGACCCAGTTGCAAAAATTGGTGTATATGGGCCCCCAAAAATCAAACATCCATAAGATTAAAAATAATAATAATAATTACAAATACTCCTGAACTCATTTGAACACCCCAGAGACGCTCCTCATTTTTAATATTAGAATCAGGCTGTATCTTGAGGAATGAACACAGCATTGCCTCTGTTTTTCATTTACCCATTGTGCTGTATTAATGTAGACCAGGCGTGTCCAGTCGTGGTCCTCCAGAGCTACTCTGTGTTACAAAGCAAAAAGGCAGTAACTGCATTTTTGGGGTGAAAATGTTTTTTTGCGACATTTAAATCATTCTTTGTCATGTAATAAAATATCTCATCTCAAATGTCTGTCGTTTTGGAGAAAATTGGTGAATGTTTGTACAGTAACTGCAAAAAGTACTAGTAAAAAAACAGTAAAGACTATTACTGTGTTTTTACCTATGTAGTTTATAGTCAATCACTGTATTAGACTGAAACAGATTATGTAATAACTGTATTTTCCGCACTATAAGGTGCACTGTCAATGAATGGTTTTTATGAAGGTTTTTCATATATGACACATAAAGTGAAGTTAAAATCGGGAGATAAAAAGTGAAAATTATGAGATAAAATCAAAATTCCCAGTCACTAAACACAACCAGAATTAGTCCATATATAATGTACACTGTGGTTTTTGCAGAACCAGTTAATATACAGTAACAATAACTGCCTCATGTTCAATAATCTACAACTACTGGGGCTGAGTAACAAGAGAACTTTAAGGTCATTTTTCTCAGTTTGGTGTCTGTGCAGTTACTGCCTTTTTACTTTGTAGGACAGTACTGTCCTGAATGTTTTAGATGTTTCCCTCTTCCAACACAACTGAATAAAATGATCAGCCTATCACCAAGCTCAGCAGAAGCCTGACAACAACTGTCAGGTGTGCTGGAAGAAGGAAACATCTAAAACATGCAGGATGAACCAGGATTGGACACCCCTGATGTAGACACTGTGGTGCCTATAGCTCATTGGACACCCTGCTTTATCCTTCCTGTCTGCTTTGGATTCTCCCACGACTGGTTTACACGCCACTTATGTGCCAACAGGATGTTTTGCTTTCAGCACATGGCTTGTGTTTTCACTCATGTACCGTATCAGATTCCTCTTCAGCTCTCGGCGCACATGCCAAAAGTGATGTTCCACTGTTTCTGTTTGACAGATACATGGCTGAAAACCAAACTTATTGTATGTTTCCCTTATTTGATTGTTCTGTTTTGTCTGTTGAATCATTCTATTAGGCTCCATTTGACCTCATTGTTTGCAATTACGTCAGTATTTTGACTTTGGTGGTTAATATCAGACAGTCTAACACAGCAAAGGTACTAGAGCAGATGGTTTTTGTGTTAGTTGGCCATTCCTATTAAATACCATAGAGTCACTGGACCAAAACTAAAGGAACAAACTAACTACTGCATTTTTCACCATAGGAGCACAAGTATGTAACACATCAGTGTGTGCATATGGAACAATGTATTTATTACCTCTACCAAGTCTGTCTGTTTGTCTGTCTGTTTGTCTGTCTGCCAGGAGGATTATGTAAAAAGTTCTTAACAGATTTTGATTAAACTTTCAGAAATTATAGATAATGGGTCAAGGAGGAACCCATTAGATTTTTAGCAATGAAGGTCAAAGGTCAACAGCTAAAACACATCAGTGGTAATATATCAGGATTCAGACAAGATAGAATCTTGCAGTTTTTTTTTTTCATTCACATCATCTCACCTTCGGATATCAGATGGGTCAACACCTGTGGCTCCGTCACGTCATGTGTGAATGAAAAATCACGCCTTGGAAGAGGTCTGCTGTGTCTGACTGCCTTGTTTATTTCTTTGACAGGGACAATGCAGTCAAACATGGTTTTAATTTTGCTGCTGATGTGACGCATATAGAGTTTTCTCAACTATTCCACATCATTACAGTAAAATATAAGATACACATCATTTAAAATGAACGATATGACTCACTCACTCACTCACCCACCCAATATACACAATATTTACAGATGAGAACAGTTTAGTTTTAGTGGGGAACATTTTAAACACCGAGATGGATTTTATTCTTAAGCGCAGTCATTTCTACAGTTTAATACTTCCACTTAATTAAATATTTCAATGCATTTAGTAGTTTATGGAGCATTATAAGTGTAATTGTTTTCATTGTGCACAGGCTCTACTTTGATGCTGTATAAAGGTCATACATGATGTACACCTGGACAGTTAGATGTGGTACAAGAGCTGCAAATCTTCACATCATGTCACTTTATTCAACAGCAGCATCCCCATAACTACAGCTAACATACAGTACTGAAAACTGAAAATGTTTCCCTTTTGCATAATAAGAATCCATGATTTGATTGTGCACTACTCATCCATTCATTAACATGTCATCGACTGGTTCCCAAAGAGATTTTTGTTTGCTTCACTGCTACAAAAAAACAGTGACATGTTTACTTATTCAGACTACTGTGGAAAATAGCTTTGGTGCTGTAGTTGTCGCTCACATTTCTGTTTGTTTTAGTTCTTACAGGAGATATTAACAGTAAGAGTCTTTCATGGTTTTAGACAAAAATGAGAAAAATTGCGTACTTGAGGCTCAGTCCCATCTGTCCAACTGAAAAACTAGATGTTATTTGCATTTTAGGATGCTAAAAATAAACAAAATGTATTATAGATCTATGAATGTCCACTAGGAGCATATGAAATGTATACGTCTACACAAATGTTCCAGTTCTACATGTGATATACATGGTTATTTTTTTTTTAATTAAAATTGTCTAAAACCCCACAATAGAAAATGACAAGTGCCTCACAGAGCCAGGTCTGCAGTTTCTCAAATGTGTCTAATTCACAACATGACAAGATGATAGAAAATCAAACACTCGAGATTAGTTTGGAAACTGTGAATAGCTAATGTTAAGATGTGACATGTGGTTAATCATCACATAAAAATGCCAAGTATTTAACATTTGTTGCAGATGAGATGCTTGTAATTTCCATCTTCCTCTGTGCTGCCGTCATCTAATTACACAGAGTATTTGGCAGTATGCCCACTGCATCACTATGAGCATCAAGATCTTGCAAAAATCTCCCAAGTTTAGACAGAAGTTAGAGGAACTGAAGAGGCTTTTGTGCAATGTTTCTGTGACTTTATTGCCTCTTCTGTGAAATTTTCCATCTGCTAATATTACTGCTTCATCAAACTACAGCCTTTTATGGATTATGGATTCATTATAGGTGTTCAGTGTTAATGAAATACACAACCATGATAATATGAAACTGACTGATACATATTTGTGTTATAACTAACTGCACTTTTGAGTTATAGATGGAAAACTGCTGCAACTGTTAATGCAGTAAATCTATTATTTTGCTTTACAGTCACTGTGGTTTTGAATATACATCATCCTCAGAGTTCTTTATTATTGCTGTACAGACTTAATATGATTACAAACAGCATAAAGAATTCATGTGTTATTGGTGTAATGGGATGGTGAGTACTAACTGTACACAGACTGAGTTGAAGTAGGCTTTACCCACTGAGCCAACGCTTCTACCTCTTCATAAACTGCGGTCTGGACTTGTATACAGGGTAGCCTCTGAGAGTATAAACACATGTTAAAGGCCCATCATGTGGCCATCGCTACATAGCCAAAGGGCAAAACGAAAGTAAAACTGCACACTCAGCGAGGGTTTTAATTTTCTTTGTTTGTGCCTCAAAATACAGCATTGATGGCAGAGGTCAAAACAATTCATTTCACACCCAGGTCTGTCATTACGTTGTGCACTACATTTACTTTAAACCCCAGGATTTTTTTTATTATTGCTGATCTAGATTAAGATACGTAATATTAAAGGTGCTGCTTGTAGTAACACAGCTGTGAACATTTCTCTGTCTAACCTACAGGGCTTTAAAACATCTTTTATCTCATCTTTTCAGGTTTATAGCTGCAACTGTAGTATTTTAGTTCTTTCTTATCAGCAGAATTTCCAGCAGCAGTAAAAAGGTCTGATAAAGCATCTTTTGGCAAGACTAGATGGTGAGAATAATTGAGCACTGAGCAAAATTTAAGTACAGACTCCCTCAGGAGGGAGAAGACCAAAAACGGAGTTGAAAAGATGAGAACTTGGACACATATTCATCCAATGGACTCAAACATACCTGAGAAAATGTTGACTGATGTCTGATGGACTATCCCAATAGGTTTGTCAACTGGCACCGTTAGCGGTGGGAATTGATAGGATTTCATCAATATCAATCCCATTGTCAATTCTGCTTACCAGTCTAATTTCTACCAATTCCTCAGTTTTGTTTTTGTTTGTCTTGTTTGTTTGTTTGTTTTTACTGGGTGGGAGTAGTTTAGGTAGGATTTTTGGACAGAGTGTACATGTTCTAATCTGAACGCCTGCCCATGCTACATCATGGTAAAAAATGACCAATGAAATGCTCCGTGCTATAGAGTGAAAGTTGACAGAATATGTGAATATGTTGGCCTGGTGGAGGCTGGAACTGGCAAATGTTGAACAGTGAGCAAAGTTACCAGTGTAGTTCAAGGGAGGAAAAAAAATAGGCATATTTAAGCCGTACTTCCCAAAAACAAGACATACAATGTCATAGTATTTTTAGTACAGGGTGCCTGATGTATGCCCATGCATATCTGTAGTTAAAAGCCTGGACACAGTTTTCTTCACCAAAATCAGCCATTTTAATTTGTCCAAAATTATAAAATGGACATATTCTTCTTGAAGATACTGAACAATAGGTCAGAACAAAATATAGCCTAGCAATGTTAGCACTCGTATGCAGGTGGCCGAAATAAAAAAAACATATATATATATATATATATATATATATATATATATATATATATATATATATATATTTGTTTAATTAGATGACAATGTGAAACAGTTGTGTCCATGCGTACGCAGTTACATAGACAAACGTCAAACAAAATAAACAGAAATGGGCACTCATGTTGACATTATAATTAGCCTCATCATTGATCAGGATCAACTATTATTGAATGATAGTAGAGAGAATTTATTTTTATCTTTGCATATTCAGAGAGAATCTACAATAATAATAATAATAATAATAATGCTGCATATTTCTGGTAAACGATGGCAGACATTTGTCCCTGGTTGTATTTTGTTAAACCCTTGGCACATTCAGAAAGTTTTATCAAAAGGAAAATCCAGATTTGCAGAAGTCTGTTTTTTTTTTTTTTTCCAAAGGTCTTGGCTAACTTCCTGGGTCTAAAGGGAGTCCACAGATCATGGCATCTGAAACATCAAAAATGTGATGTTTCTAAAGTTGTTTTTAGTTTCCACAAGTTTCCAGGCTGTTTAGATATTAAGTTAACTTGGTGTAGGTGAATTTGAACAAGAACTGTAAGATGTGATGGAAAAATTGATATTCTAAATCTGATAAGTGTATTAATAAAAATGTGAATATACTGTAGAAAACCACAGTCGGATGATTCATTGATTGATAATTTTTTGACTCATCAACATTATTTTATGATGCGAAAAATCTAATTTCCCCATGGGTACCAAGCTGGTTTATTTATCTGAACTGGTTTTGTTATCAAATATACTGCTTACTTTGAAATGTAAATTAAAACAGAAACTTAAACAGTAAAACATCCACAGCAGCTTCTTTTTACACATTTTAAACCACACACTTCTGTGCTCAGCATCACTGAATCCATAATGTCATCATCTTTAATTTGGAGCCATGGAAAGTGTACATGTATAACTGCACAGACTGCTGTTTTAAATGGAATTCGATTGATTGCTCTGCTGAGAATGTGTTATAATAAATAAAAGCTTTCTACTATAATTTCACATGACTGGAGTAGTAAAAGTCTGAGTGGGAATACTTTAAGATGGTGTGTATTTACATTTTCAACCTCAACTACATGTTCTGGATATATTTTTTGGTTTTGACATTATTGACAATAGTCATTTAAAGCGATAACATGTTTTATACGTGTAGCCTTAAAACATATTCCACCCACTTTTACATCGTATTTCCAGCTCTGTCCAAAAAAAGCTATGAACCCACGGTGTCACAATATAAAGAGCAGTATTTTATTTCAACTTTGTAATGTTTTCTACTCAAACTAATACACCACTCCTACCAATTGAAGTTCCTTTTCATCATTTCTCATATATGATGCATGTTTCTCATGTTTTCTAAAATAAAATGCTTATCCATTTGACATGAAGCATCGTGGGACGTCATGTCCATTCATCATAACTTCTTACTTTGAAGCCTGTGTTTATGACTGAACTGTATGACCCATATGGTGACTGCTGCTGCTTCTGACCCACATTTGCACAGATCCATCTTTTTTTAATGTTGGCTGAAATGCATCATTAAACCTTCCTGTAGTCCCAAATGACAGAGGAACATGAGAATTCTCCTTGGAGAGCAGATATGTATTTTGCATCAACGGGGCTGCCACACTTTGAAGAACTTGCAGATGTGTCGGAGAGACTTTCGGCTTGACTTGCTTCGCGGTCGGCTGCTGAACCTTTTTTTTTTTTTTATATATATATTTAAACTAAGGGAGTTCCTTGGCAATCTCACCTGCTTGGAAAATACCGTAAAACACCAAGCTACTCCTGTTAATGTTCGTTATGTTTACAGGTGACATGAAGTTGTGGATTTTGCAACTCTTGGGTTTTTCTACAACGACTGTAGTGGTTGAGAATCAAAGCATATGATGACAGACAAATGTCAGAAGCGTAAAAGTGCAGAATTGACACCAGTTGAACTAAGTGTGTTATGAATAGCACCATTAACAGCTACTGTAAAATGCTCAAATATTTCCACGGTATCCATCAATTTGTTACACGGAAGCTGTATCCATTCTCTAGGATTATAGAAAATGACTTGGAACATTTTATTCCATCCGTACAAATGAGGAGTATCAATAGCTATGCCAAACCCAATATCCAAAGAAATTCAGATCCACCATAAACACTGTTCTGACTGAAGATACTGTAACATTTTGAGGAGACTGGGTAATCTGTGCATGATTTGGCTGTGTTAAGGTTACCTTGTGTATTTAACATTGAGTGGCTGTGTGTGGTTTTTACAAATTTATTTTTTCTCTTTTTCTCAGCCGCCTCTGAGGGGAGAGTCAACGGCGGTGAGGATTTCTTTCAGAAGGTGAGTGTGTAGTCTGCACTTGGATGGTGTTTGCTTTGTCTTTGGGTTGCGTTCAGACCCACTGAGGAAGGAGTGCTGCGCTCTCAGTACGGGAGCAGATGTCAGGTGTTTTTCTGGTCGCTCCTTATGACGAATCAAAACAAACACAAACAACGGAATGATACTGACGTTAAGTCTCTCCAGGACTCCGGTCCTATAATGCAGCTGACACAACACTTTCACACTTGCATAAATGACAGGGAAGAGTCATGTGCACTGCTTAAAATGAGAGTGAAGGGGTACTTGATGTACCCTGTAATGCCTCAATGACTTCTTTTGTCGTCAACATAATTGGTTAATGTCCTGAAGGCTCATTATTTTCAGTAAAACAAAGATTTGCTCCAGTGCTTCTAACTGATTCCCTTTTTCCTATTTGCATTGTGTTACTGACAATGAATAAAGTCTGTCTTGCTTTAAACAAAGCAATATTTTATGTCATATTAAGGCTGGGTGATATGAAAAAAAATACATATCAGGATAATTTGTACATGTCAGATGATATCAATATGTAGTATGCTATAAATCAAATGACTATTTTTCCATAAGTCATAATTTGGATGCAAAGACATTAGATGGTTGTTTTTTTATTTGTATATCATTTATTTTCTGTCAGAGGTTGAACATGATAGATGTGCTGAAGGATGTTATAGAACTGTTTCAAATATAACAAGAGCATATTGTGTGTGTGTTCTGCTTCAAGGTTCGTGTAGAAAGACAATAAAATGGAAGTGTATGTACATAAATATATGCATTTCCACTGCGAACATGTAAATAAAGCTTGATACAAACAATACATCATTTGGTGACACATTATATAGTAGGTCCTTTTAAATACAGATGTACCTCATATTATATTTTGTCTAATCTACCTATGATAGGTGCCCAGTCTGAGTGGTATAGTTAGTGCAGAAGAGTGTGTGAAATTAATCTGGTACCGTTTCACTGAGTAGAAGCAAAGTTATTGAATTTTAAATGTATAGAAATTTTCCAATTAGCACTTTGCAGACGGCCTCTAAACTCACACTCACTAACTGGCTCCATGTTGGAGTCTTTTATGGATCATTAAGGACCATTTGTTTGGATGAAAGCAGGATTGTAGTTTCCTCCATTCAGCTGTCATTTGGGCCTAAATGATTATTGACTGGTGATCTATTGAGCCGCAAAGTGTTAATCTGTGACCCTCTTGTCAACTTAGCCACATTGAGTGTTAGCATTCTTCGCATAGGCTACATGTATTTGTATAGTACACCTCCGGAATGTACTGAAAGCCCCAAACCCAAACTGTTCCACCCTACTTTTCAGTAACCCAGTCCCCCAAGTTCTCGATTTAATTTCCTCCTGAGGGAACTCTCATTATCTCCCGTTGCAGCCTAAACATTAGTGTGTGTGCAGTGGCTGGTCTTATGCTTCTGCTGCGTGTCAACCTAACTTGATGTGGCTCTAGTTTGATCAGTTCAGTGCGACACTACTTAATTATGATTGGCTGTCAAAGCATGGGCGAAAGAACCCTATCGAAATTATATTGAGTATGTCTCATATAGCGATCATTTTACAAAAATACGAGAATTAAGTAATTTTTAGACTTGCATGTTTTTAATTTTTCCTACCAAATACTGTCTGCGCACACATAACTAAAGCTACAGTGAGCTCTTGTATTTTATTTTTGTCAAGTCAATATTATTTCAGTGTTGTTGCAGGTAGAGCATTAGTAGTAGTATGCGTTATTGTATTGTTTAAGATGTCTAATGGAAGAAATGTCTATTGATTTTAGTAATGTTTTACACATTTCAATCATGCCCTCATCCTCTTTCTTCAGTGGGATTTAATGGATGGTAAATCAATTGCAAAAGGCAAAAAAAGTAGCTTGTGTGACAGTGAATCAGAAACTTTAACATTTATGATTAGCCCTAATTGTTTTCTGTCAGCAACTATGTGGTACTCTTACTGTACATGCCATAAGTGAATTCCTGTTTTAAGTCCACCCTGCTGAATATGCTAAACTGGCTCTGCAGAATGCTAATAGACTATAATGAAATAATTTAATGGACGGTGGTTTGTTTTCGTACCAACTATTGTCTATTTTCCATATTTGGTTTTGGAGGTTAGGATTCAAACTTAAATGTCAAAGAAGGAGGCAATTTAACTGTCCTTAAAGCAGTTTTGCAAAACCAAGTAATGCAAACCAGGCGCTTTAAGATTCCCCTCTGTGGAACTTTAACAAGAAACTCTGTGCTTAGTCTCCAACTCATTTAGTTTGGGTAAAACAGTAATGTTCAATGTTTAAGATAAATAGCGGAGGTATACCTCGCTCTACAAACCTAATCCGCTGTTAGTGCCTTGCATTTGCCAGTGTTGGTTGTTAAAGCATCTGGGTTAAATATTGTCGCAGCTCATTCAAAGTACAGTGGCCTGCATAGGTTAAATCGTCAATTAGAAATTAGTGTGCAGCTATTTATGTTGGCAACCTGGTAAGGGACTGTGAAGGAGGAGTGCTAAAGTCATGTTTTTATTGTAGAAGTTCCATTTGGATAACTCCATATAGTTTCCATTTGATAGCGTGATCACCATACATGCCCAATTAGAGCCATGAAAATAAACACTGAGCTCAACAGTGGAATGGCATTGTTGAAAGAAAATGGATGAGGTGTGTAAAATACCTTGAAGTTGATGAAAATGGAAACTCGTAGTTGGACTGCTTCCTGCCTGTTCCACACACCCATGTACCGCACACGCTCAGTGAGACTAATAAACTACAGTATGTACATAGCAACGTACCCACCATCTTCCTCACATAAGGAAGCAGAATTAATTTTTTTGGTCACACATTTTATGAAGTAGACTTAGGGAGTAGAATTTGTACTGAGTTAAGTCGCTGACGAGAGTAACATAGAATGGTCCACCCCCGCACTTTCTCCCCAGGCTGAGTTGTTGCGGTTGATCAAAACCCTCTTACTCACTGTCTGCTGGACTTCCTCTGAGTCCCAAGCAACATTTTGTAACCGAGAGCAAACAGCCCACACTCTTCATGTAGTCAATGAAAAGGGAGGCGGGCTACAGTCGAAGTGGGACCACAGGAGGGTGCCACAGCTGGGAAATTAGCTCTGCAGCTCACATGAGGAACCCTTCTTTCTTTTGTCTTTGTTTTGATGTTCTGTGTTTTCTTTGCTGCTTTCCCCTCCCACTGTTGTTTCCTTCTCGCAGCCTAATAAACCACTGATGTGTCGATTGGTTTCAACAAGAGGATTTCTCTGGAAATAAGCACTCGATTGTTTGAACTTGAACACCACTGGCCATTTACTTATGCTAGTGCTGTGAAGGTTTTTGGCTGTTAAATGTTGGACTGTCGCATCATGGCACAGAGCAATCGCAAAGCTGTGCAGTTTGATCTGAGGGACTGTAAGGAGCTGGTTGGTTGAGCCGATAACTGCACACCACAGAGGAGTTGGAGTGGATTTGAGTGGAGTTGAGAGATGTCTTTGAACCTCTCGCCAGTTCATCCCTGATTCCCCTTCCATTTCTCCTTCCCAGTAGTTGTGGTTCTGCAAATAATGCCAGGCGTGATACATAAGTGCCAGTGCACTCAGATCTCAGGCCAGAAGTAATTCATTTAGCTCGGTTTATGGCATAGAAGAGTCTTGTATTTCACTGTGCTGACACAGGGCAAGTTGAAAAAGTGAAGACTGTCATAATGAAATATTTGGTTGGCATAAAATGATGGTATGTTAAAAGAAGTAGGTCACAGTGAGTGCCATCACATAAAAAAAAACAATGTTTGCCCTAGCTTTAGACTAAAAGAAGTCAAACTTGTGCCAATGAACAGATTACTGATGAGTTTTGACAGTTTTTGTCACATACGTACATCACATAGGGCTGGTTGTAATCCAAAGTATTCAAACATATCAATATGTAGCAACTGTAGGAAGAAAAATCAAAGTGTAAAAATGTAAAATACAAATAATACTGCTGTTAGAATAGACGGCCTCTGAGTTTTGCTCTCTTCAGTTTTCTTATATTCTCACTAAATCCAAAATGTAATGCCATCTAGGTCTGGATACGACAAATTTACTTGGGATTGAATCAACCTTTTTATGACCTGGGTCATAGAGCATTGTGATGTTTGTTGCTGTTTTGCCTACCGCCCTATTGATGAAACTCAGCTGGACCAGCTGTGTCAGTCTTCAGTCATATTCCGCTGTGACTTAATTGCTGTCAGTATTGATTCATTAGTCATGATGTGCAACCTTTCAGACAGTGCTGTGGGGGGGAGAAACCTGGAGACTACAGAATGGTAAATGGAAGCAGTGCCAGTGTATTCAATGTAGCTACTTTTGAATAAAAACAGATTTAGAATACGAGATAGAGATAGAGAAATATAGAAATAGATATAGATAGAATTTTGTCTGTCCCAGAAGGTGACAGAAATTCGTCTTTGACAGGCTCAAAAACCACACAATACACATTCATTAAAAAGACCATTGGACATTGAAAATCCACAATAAAATGAACAACAGGACCCTTATCAACTGTTTAAAATGGCAACTGCATTTGGAACAGTGTGTGTTTTTGTGGGCCAGGGGCACCTTATAATGCCTACCTGATGGGAGGGGTCCTCAGTAATCTGGGTAGCCTTCCTCAGCAGTGTCTCGGTTGTTTGGTTTTTTTTTTCACTCCAGATTCAGATCCAATAATCAGGTTGATTAACCCTTAATATGTGCTTTTTTTAAAGTCATGATTAGTATTATTGTCTCCCTAAGGTTAGAGGGTGTTTTCATTAGTAGTTAGCACCCAGACTGTTAACAAGCAAGGGCTGAGACTGTAGATTCTCAGGGGATCAGTTGAGTTAGTTCTGTGAGCTCTCCTTCCCCTTACACCCCCAAACAGCCCTCTCTGTGTCCCCCTCCCAAATACATACACACATGCATAAACATTCCAGCTGAATCAACAGCTGCACCATTGCAGTGCAGGGCAGGAAGCAGGTCCTGCCTCTGCCATGTTGATTATGTCTGTATGTGTGCACATATAGTTCAGCGGCAGTCACGTGTGTTGAGCACGCGTGCCATCTTTCAGGACTTTGCCTTAATGATATCCTGTTTGATTTTACTTACAGCTCTGCACACGTCTGCAGACTACCATCTGCAGACCTCCAAAACCAATCATCATGTCAAGGTTGAGCTATGAAACTGATCAGAGCCATACTGAGATATGTATTTATTCATTTCAGAAAGGGTGGAGTGATGGAGAAAAGAAAGGCTGGAACGTTAAATGTATAGGTAACTTAATTTGCCCAAATATCTTGACCCATTTGAGAGGTATTTTCTAGCCCCCTTCATAAAAATAAACACACCATCCACCCTTTAAAATGGTGTGTGGTCTGTCAGAAATCAGTCCCATCTGCAGAGCTCAGCCAAGAACAGCAACACTGGACAGGAAACAAGTTTTTCTGAACAAGAGCCCTTTAGAGGAAAAAATGATAGTGTTAGTCATAGAGTCTGGAGATGTTAGGAAAGTATAACTGCAGACCCCCAAGATATGCTTCTTATTATCTCATTAAAGCTTCATTGTGTCTACTGTGTTTCCATTATGTTACTAGAGTATATTTTATATGAATATTTTCACCGTACTGTAATAAGGGGTGGGCAATAACAATAACTGTCACAATATAATGTTCGTTAATATCGATATAACAAGATGGATGGATGAAATTCCAACGTTGCAGCAAATGGAAGTCTATTTTGCAACACGTATGCATATGCCACAGGCCAGAACAGGATGGTAACACATTTGGTGTAGGATGACAGAAATTCTGGACATATCACCCAACGCTACAACAAAATGTAAATGTGTACTTTGCACTCACAATCACCCATCTAACATCGGTTCGCCTGTGTAATTAAAAGAATATTTCCAATTATAGGCTTGGGTTTTCAGATGTTTTTAGCCCATCTTTAAGTACTATAAGCAGTTAATATCCATGATGATCAGTGTAGTCTAGTGAGATGAAAGCCAGGTTGCACATAGTCTCAAAGGCAGTAATTCTAGCAACAGCACAGATGCAGGTCATTACTATAATCTAACAAACACAGGTGTGGGCTTTAGACATGTTTTTCTTGGGAAACAACAAAGAAGAGCTAAGAGAGGTTTTCTGTTTTAGAACGCAGGTTATTAGTGGATAAATGTAACTATTTCAGTGGTTGAAATATTTTAAAATCACAATGTCAACCATATTTGCAAAGGTTCACCTGAGCACTACTGTGGGCACTGAGGTAAAGGCGGCAAAGGGAAGGTTATGTTCCACAGTAGAGGATAAAAAGACAAGATGATGCATAAAGGAGACGCAGAGGGGTCACAGCAGCTAACATTATCTGCTGCACTTGTATTTGAGGTCAAACCTGACCAGTACCTTACATTTCTTCATTACTGTTGGAAGGTTCATAGCTTTTAACATGTAGGCTGCATAATCTGTATGTGAATTTGTTTTAATAGAATGTTTTTTTTCTTATGTCTGACTCTATGAATGACCACACAAGAGTTCCTATGATGCCACAGATGGCAAATAAACTTTTGAATCTTTGAAGGTTGATAAACTGTAGGCTTTTTGCATTTCATATACATTATTGATTTATATAATAATGGCATTTACCATTGCAGCATTTATGTGACCAGAAGAGTTTATCATCTTTTACCATGATATCTATATTATCTGCACAATAATTATCTTAAAATCAGGTACAATGTAGGATAAAATAACGTGTTTTTTTTATCAATATGTTCTGATAACACCATCTGGCAGTCCAAATAAATGAACATCAGTGGAGAAAAATCTCTCCCTTTTTTCACAGGTTCTTGGCAGTGGCTCCTCTATGTGTAACTATTACAACCATGCCAGGCACCAAATGGAGTAAAACTGTCTTTTTCTCTGCATCTGGCACTGAAATGACTGCTGCATATTTCAGTAATCATGTTACGTAAATCAGTTAAATTGTCTTCTTCCTGAATTTTGCACTCTGAAAAGGAAACCCCTACAATGACATGTGCATTATAAAGACGTGTAAACATGATTTTCCCCAGCAATGATTTTGCCGTGTCTCTGTACTAAATTAATTGCTGGTGTAAAATGTTAATAAATCTGTCTAATTGATAAGAAAAAAATAAATAATAAATGGAGCAGATTCATCTAGGGGTGGGTATTGCCAACAATCTTGTGATACGATATATATCCTGATACAGGGGTCACGACATGATATGTATTGCAATACATGTGCATCCTGATAAATGGTATTCGATGTGATATGTTAGGCTTATATTTTAGTTTTAAGATGTTGTTTTGTTTTTTTTACCATTTTAAAGAAAAGGGACATATGTCTACCCAAATTTTTTATTTTGCTGTTGAGCAACAATTACACTGTAGTGCATGTAAAACACTGCATGTGCTGTAGGGCAGAAATAAAGTTGCCTTTGAAATAAATAAACTTAAAACATGGCTTTAACAAGGCTGTAGTGAAATATCGATACTGACACCTCCATATCAATACGCGTATCGTGAAGAGGCCCACGACCATGCATCCCCATATCGATATTTTGAACACACCCTTGGATTCATCCCATTTGCTCAATACCTTCACCTGCCGTAGAGGACAGGCATGTACCTGTAAATACACCATCCTTCCATCAGTCCATCCAAGATTTTTGTTAATCTAATTTCTCTGACACTATTCAGTTGAATAGGAAAATATCTGCTCAGAGGTATTAGTAAGCTGTTACTTTTTCACTTGTTAATTAAAGTTTTCAGTAAAAACCTCTAAAAATCTGCAAATGAAAGAGAGAGAGAGAAAATAATGATAATAAAGGAATGTATCTGCATGTCACATAGTATATGACTGTAGTTGATGAAGAAAAGATTTCATTTAGCTACAGGGGAACTGTGATGTATTATCTTTTTCTCATTTTGTATTATAAATGACCGGGAGGGCATCATGTTGTAGAGTGTCTTTGTGCTTCAGGCCAGTGTGAAGCCCATTAACACTGAACTCATCAGATTTTGGTTTCAGGCCTGAATTTCATTGCATGTGCAACCATTCAGGAAATGGACTGATACCAGTATTGCATTATTTGTGAAAATATTGCAGAGTGAACAGCTGGCACATTTTCAGCAGTGAGATCCATGTAAATGGAGGATCACTAACACACTGGATGCCAAAGCTGGAAGTGTTTTAACTTTAGTCATTTTAATCACACTACGGAAAAATTCCGTACTAAAATAGTTCAGTAAGATCAGCTTGAAGGAATTCTCTTTTACATTCATTGCTCAAAGTGATACCAAAATTCCTCTCGGTTGCATGATTCACTCAGAAGAAACTGGCAGAAAAATGCAAAGCCACAACCAACAGATTCCTGAACGGGTTTTTCTCAGCCGTTGGATAATTAGGATAAATGATAATGCCTAGAGTTAGCAACAT
Organism: Siphamia tubifer; assembly: GCA_020466265.1. Lineage (NCBI taxonomy): Eukaryota > Metazoa > Chordata > Actinopteri > Kurtiformes > Apogonidae > Siphamia > Siphamia tubifer. The sequence continues at coordinate 30,872,380 of CM035797.1, forward strand.
AGGCCAAGAGCTGGAGAGAAGAAAAATGTAACACGGCACTATTAAATGCGCTTTTTGTTATGAGTTGTGCAATGGTTGTACTAGCTATCATTGTATTTTATGAGTTTTCTGTAGGAGTGAAAAATGGTGTTTTGCAAAAGAACTAACAAACTGTCTTTTGAAGAGAATGTTTTTAATTCCGAAAGATTGAAAAATAGACCATGAAACATTTATAAATGTGCCCTTAAATGTTTGTAAATGGTAGATTAGTAACATAGGCACCTCATGAAGTCAGTCTTTTGGCCTTTCTGTATTTATATGTGATTATACGTCGGTACAGAAAACAAGTGAGGCTTTAAGGTTCCAGTCAACCATCATGGACTCATGGGAGGGTAACGCTATAGAGCAACAAAGCCTCACGTCAAGCCTTTCATAGACATTTCTCAGCTTTACTGCACAGGTGTGTGAGCCAGGCACTGGACAAGCTGTCAGACTGTGTTGTTAAAAAGATGCCAAACAGATTGTGCTACATCCACAAGAGCATATGGAGAAATTTAAGCACTTCCCTTTGTGATTCAACAACCAGTTCCTTGAGGAATACAAGCTGTTGTTATTTTTGGCATTAAGAAGAGTGAAGGAATAAATTATCTGTGAGATAGTTTTTATATATATATTATATAAATAATAATAATAATAATAATAATAATAATAATAATATATATATATAATCATAAATCGCAGGGTGCGAATTATCAAAAAAACACAGGGGGGCTGATTTTTAATTTTTTTTTTCCCACAGAAAAAAGCTTGCATGACCCTCATTCCCAATTGTAAGCAATTGAATGCAGCCATTAGTGTGACCGACCACCAAGGAATATGAAGTGGTGGCTGCTGCTCATGTAATGTGTTGAGGCTGCCCTTGAGTGTTAAATCACGTGGCTGAAACTCTGAGAACTTTGAGAATTTAATTTCTACACCACCCTGAAAACACAAACCCCTGGAAAGTATTAAAACAAACAAAAGACCACAGGACCTTTGTGAAAACAAGGATAGTGTGCATCGAGGACAACTCCATTAGAGAACGGCCATGCCAGATTTTCTTTACTTAAAAAAAAAAAAAAAAAGACAGTTTTTCCTCTTTTTTTTGGAAGGGGGGGGGGTTCCAGTAACATCACTGTTCTTGGGGTTTAGTTGGTGAGTGCAGTCAGAAAAGTCAGATAACGTCAGCTTCCTCTTCGTGGAAAAAGGGGGGCAGGATTTTGGGAAATGGTTCCCCCTTGATTGGACTGCTGACACTCACTTAAGTAGCTCCAAACATGACTGTACATATGTTCATGGTTATGATGACTAGACTTGTCAAAAAGCCTCTCACATAGATTGTTGTTGGCAATTTTTATGCATAGCAACGCCAAGTTTGTTCCAAGTGTTCTGTGGTGGTAGTGGGCTGTTGACCCAGTTTGGTACAGTGTCTGGAAACATGATTATTAAGATTAAAATGGGAAAATATTTACACTGGCCTAAAACTCTTTATCTCATTTGGATGGTCTGGATTATATAACCCATAAAGAAGACTGTCCGCACCTAGTTGTGGTTTTGTAGGACCTCTGTTCATTACCAACATAATAAAAATATCTTCATCTTACCCAGCACATGCAGTAGAATAATGATGGCTATCAGATGAGATAATAGGAATGTATGCATTAGAATTGATACCAGGTGTCTGACATATGCATTACCTCATTCCTTGTTTTTTTTTTTTTTTTTTTTTTTTTTACAACTGTATATATTAGTACATAACATGTTTTAACAGTAAAACATTTCCTTTTAAGTCTCTACGATTATAACACCCCATACATAACAGTGCTGTACAAACTGTCTTCACTTGTTAAATATCAAGCTGTTATGGAAATGCTATTAAAATATGTTTGTGTGTTCCCTCTGACATGTGACTCCTCTCTTTTCCAGATCATGGATGAGACCCAGACCCAGATAGCCTGGCCATCCAAACTGAAAATAGGAGCAAAGTCCAAAAAGGGTGATTATATTTTATTGCTATGATTTCTATGTTTTCCTACTGATTCGACATGTTATCATTGGATTGTTACACAACATTCAGCTGTGCCCCCCCCCACCCCCCGATTTAAAACTCATCTGTTGATTTCCATATCTACTTTAACCATAGATGATGACTACCTGAAGGATATGGTTGAGCAGACAGTTAAAGGGTTAAAGTATCATTGTAATCCTCATTTCCAAATGTAGCTATTTGTGATCCTAACATAAGGTAATGATTATCATGTAATGTTGTTTTATTAATAAAGAAAAAAATCTTCTCAGGAAGTTCACTGAAGTTACATGTACACAGGGGAAGTATTTCAAGGTTGCACAAGCATGGATTATTAAAAACTGACAGAGACAATTAAAGAAGATGAAAGCTTACATTCCTTCAGGTCCTTATAAACAATAGTTTCATCTACAGAAAGGAATTTGTGATTTTTCTGGAAGCGGAGGGGATTTCTCATATTGACGCTCACACATGTATTAGTCAAGTTGTTTCAGCACTATGTTACTAATAAAACATTATCACAGTTATTTAAAGCTCTTCCGGGATGGGGGAGAGGCGGGTTTAAAAGGGGGGAGGGGGTACAAGTAGGTGTAACTATGCCCATTTTGTTGTTCTCTGGAGAGTTGGCAGCGTGCGTCGTCAAGCCAGATGTGGAATCCAAAGGCTTTGCGTAACTTCCTTACTCTGTACAGAAAATAGTTGACAGGGTTACATCAGAATCTTTAACATTTTTCTCCTCTGGCTGCTTAATCAAATGTAAGTCCTGGCAGTCCATTCACATAAGCATCAATTCATTCCAAGCATTAGTTCATTGAGAAAACCAGCCCTCCCCACCACCTGGGAGTAATGTTAAGTAAGCAAAATGAGAATATCTGAAAAATTTGAGCTGTGATTTGTATCCTGTCAGATTCCTTGCTATTGTGTAAACCAAGTGGATGAAGTGGGAAGAATGTTGGCTAATCATTTACAGTTATCTTATTCGCAGATGCATTTGTGGGAGAAGACAGATGTTGTAGTTGTGTTTTTACAACCTGGGCTCATCAGCGCAAATTAAGAAAAGATGTCAACATTGAATATTCTTACTTTTGACAGATTTTTTTTTTTTTTTTCCCGAAATAGCAGTGAAACCTCATGTCAGGAAAAGGTCTTAAAGATGCACATTCTAGTTGATCCTTACATTGACCAACACCAAATGCACTTCTTGCATCATCTGTACTTAAAATAGCAGCCTGGAAACATGTACCAGATTAGTTTGCGTTATCCTAATCTATAATAATAGCCTTTTAAGGATGTTAGTTTCTCTTGTTTTCCTAGAATTCTGCACTCGCATTGTCTTTCATGTGACGTCTGGAATTGGTTACACTCTGCAGGATAGCGACAGATGTGAGAGGATTTGTATGTTTGTAACCTCTCCGCATACAGGGCCACACTCCATCAAAATGCCACTTCCTCTATTCCATTTATCACCTACAGTTAGGTGTCCCTGCCACCTGCATAACTGAGATAAGGCCAGTTGTTATCCTCAGGGTCCAGGTATAATCAGTACCTGTCAGTGGTTTAATATGGAGAAGCTATGTGGTGCATTAATGAAACAGGTATGTGCTGAAAATGTCTGAACATCCTTTTAAAAACGTTAATATATTTAAAATTATTCATCCTTATTTCAGATCTTGGCTTTGGGTTTTGATGTCTTCATATCATTCATAATTGTAAATTGTTTGTTAACATTTTGGTGGCTGTTTTTCATGAGAAAACACAAAGCCAAAAGATTTATTTCCTTCAATTGCATGTTATTCCTCAAATGTAGTCCTCAACTGGAAAAATGCTTTGGGTTTGCCAGTACAGAGCTTGTGGGTCAAAAGGTTTTTCTGTCAAGTGGAACCATGTAGAGTCCGTGTGACTGAGAACACTCACTTTTTTTTTTTTTTTTGCAGCTGTGAGTCTACACTTGTTTTTTGTTTGCTTTTATAGGTGTTCTGTGTGCCAAATTAAGACTGAAGGTGTTCATTTTATATTCCGCAATCAATCATCAAAAAAGAGCATACTGCACACTCTACTTCAAAAATGCGGGGGTGTTCTGCATCACGACTGCAACACTCGTTAGGCTGGCTAATGTTTGCCAGATGTGCTGTGCAGGTTAGAGCAGGGACACTGGAAGATCGAGACTCCCTCTAACGGTCACAGTGGGTGTCACAGGAGGAAGTGGTGGGATTTCTATTGTTCCCAGCAACAGCTGTATAATGACAAAATTTCCTGGAACAAACGCTTAGATCCTGATAGGTCCCTGACTGCTCTGTTCTTTTGGTCTCACTCCGGCTGTTTTTGTTCAACATCCTACCCTTCAGTTACCCTAAAAACCCTTGTTTTCCTGTCATATTCTCTACCGTCATTGAACTTAACACCGTTTGTTTTCGCAGCCCCTGTGACACGTAGGATTAGTGTCTGCTGTTCAGCTCCCATAGTTCCCGGTGCCCATTAACTAGACAGCTGAGGCTCTTTCAGGATACTAGCAAGAGGATTCTTCATCCTGGCAAACATTTCTTACCGTGCTTTATAAACATGTGCTATCTGTGTTTTGCAGCTTTATGCACGTCATCTTAGTTTGCATTGGCTGAGCTGGTGTTGAGCATTATAAATGTTTTGTCACACCATTCATGAATTCCTTTTGTTAGGTGTTCTTTTAGAAAAAAACCTCCCTCGTAACTTTAAACATGGAACTGTGAGGTGACTTTGTAACAATAAATCTGTTTCAGTGGGTTCTGTCTGAAGGCTAAACTGTAAATCTGAGATGCTCTAAGACTCTGTGTGTATTGTGAGGGGTATTCCTGGAAGGGGGCTTAGCCTACTTCCTGCAGCTCAGTACAGTTAACACGGGGCTGATGGACCGTGGATGTGTAGCATAGGGGCGCACATATTTTGTATGCGAGTGGGTGCATGATTTTTTTTTTTTCATGTTTGTGTTCCTTAGGGGTCCGACATTGGTGAAGCCAGCTGTAAACTCTTCATAGACACAAGCATTAGCTTTAAATGGTTTAGGTATGCAGTGTTTAGTTATTTTAACTGAAGTATTTGAAGGCCAGGGATCTTTCTGGAAGCACAGTTTACTCAGAGTGTTAATAGCTTTTTTTCTTGCACGATATTCTGTGGTACCTGACCGCACTTGGACTGAAAATTGTGATGTGGTAGATTAATTTTTAAATTATGACTTAAATGTAAATCAGATTATGAATTGATAATTATTTATTAATAGTTGTGTATTAATTTTCATTTTTTTAAATACATCAAATATAACAATAGCAGATGCTTAGTTGCTGGGTCAAAAAGATAATGGGGATGGTAAGATATAATATAAGATATAAATGTATATGAAAGAATGAGGAGGATGGAGTAGAATATAGACAAATGACAGATAAACAATAATCAGTCACTCCGTCTGTAATACAGTGTACAAATCCATAGTGATGTGAAATTAATCAATTTAATAGAACGAAAAACAGATTCTCTGAGAGGTTTTGTAATAATTATGTATTTCAGTTAATAAATTGGCTTGACTTGAATGAGCAGTGACTGATTTTGTGTTTAGTGGATAAAGAATCTGCACAATCTTCCTCTGTAGGTGCAATTGAAAAACTGAATGATGTTCAGGAAAACGACAACATGAGTTTTATGTGCCCATCTCTGTGTTCTGCCGAGGCGGAAAATGTATCTTGCTTCAAACAACGGTTAAATAAGAGTATTTTCCTTCCATCATACTGCCCTGAAACCATTATGTGCAGGTGATCGATTATATTTGTGTGTCCAGACATCAGCTGCTCTACATGGGTTGGTACAATAACTACATACAGTAGGTGTCATGTAAACGTATATATGTGTATCTGCACTAGTGGTGTGCCTCTCCTACACCGTTTATTTCATCTTCTGTTTGCTGTGCTGTCCTCCATATCACTCAGGATAGTAGCACTGTTTCTGTCATTCCAAATTCCACAATATTGTTGTTTTGTGGTGTTGCGAGTGATGCAAAAGACCCTTTGACATAGACAAATCCAATTGCATCCATAGAAGTCAAACTGGAACTGTATTTTAAACCACCTCCAAAGGTGGTTTGGATCAGATTTGCAAAAATTACATTTCATGTGGGCTTTTCTCTCCAGATTTTCTAAAAAATCAAGCTGAATACCACTTGAATGTGCCAAAAAAACAGACTTGGACTGGCAGTCTGAAGAATGCCTTAGAATTTCCGTGGGCTCTGTTGACTGACAGATTGCCTGAATATAATTCCACTGAGGTGCCTCCCCCTCCCTCCCAGCCCGGTGTGGTTACTTGCAGACTTAAATGAGACTCGGCAGATATCAAAGCAGCAATTACTGTCGCAGAGCTTTCTGTGATGCACTGTAATTTGTTGACAAATGCAGACTGCTGTGTCATGTTTGGTTAATGGAGTTTAACTTGTATTCCACTTGCACATGTTATCACTGCCCTTCATCATCACAGACTCACTTAGATATACATTGATCCACAGTCTATCCATATTCTGTTTTACCTTTGACTTCTTTTGTTCCCTGCAGACCCACACATCAAGGTGTGCGGAAAGAGAGAGAATGTGAGAGAAGCCAAAGACAGAATTATGTCTGTCCTTGACACAAAGGTAAAGTAACATTTTATTAACTCTAGTTGGTGTAATTCTATTCTTAGCATTTATTTCCTTGTCTCTTTCTCACCTTTTATCAGAACTGAGTTGCACAGACTTTTACCTAATCTCTCCCGCTGTCCAAGTGACAGATTGCACACAGCAGTGAACGATTTGGCTCTAATCTTGAGATATTCACATCATGGCTTTGTCATGAAGTGTCCATGCTGACTTCATTGCCATGGCAACACAGAAATCACATACCTGAATTAGGACACTGTAGCACCCCCTGGAGGCCGGTAGTTATTCATACACTTGGACCAACACGAGGAGAGCATATTTGACTTATTTCTTTGCATTTGACGTCTGTTATAGATTAATATTTTTGTGTTTTGTACACTGGAATGCTTTAGGCATGACTTCAGCATCTGGAAATAAAGAACATTGGAATTTTAGAGCTGAAGGAGAACAATTTGAAGAGAGAGCTTTCTATTTTTGTGCGATGAGGCATTTGTTAACACTATTTAAGATTCCAATATTCATAAAAACTGGCATTTTTTGATTTACTTTCATTCATATAGTATTGATGTACTGCTGTCCTGAGCTCTTAATTGTGATTAAATGACATAGAAGTTATATCTGTACAGTTACAGCTGAGGAAAAGCAACCATTTTAGTTTACCAAAACAAAGCAATGATTAAAGCTTATTTTGATGTTTGTTCCACATGGCAGCTATTCTAGGAGTATAACCACATAATCTGAGTGCTATACTCCCATTTATTGATCTTTTGCTTGTGTCATCAATCATCATTTCACTGCAGCCACTCTGTTCTCTGCTCATTAGAGTAACAGGGTCACTCTGAAGATGGACGTTTCCCACACAGAACACTCTCACGTTATCGGTAAAGGTGGCAACAACATCAAGCGAGTGATGGAGGAGACGGGCTGCCACATCCATTTCCCAGACTCCAACAGGAATAACCAGGCAGAGAAAAGCAACCAGGTTGGTGCAGCTTCAGATGTACGTACAGTTACTCATAAGAGGCGGATGGATGGAATATGCTGTTTATTTCTGGATGATCAAAGACACCGCCCTGGCATAAAAAAAAAAACAAACAAAAAAAAACACTTTCATCTTGTGATCCCCACTATTGTCTCTATTGTAGTATCACTGTGGAGTAAGTGTATGGTTTCCTTCATTCTGCATGGAGCCTTGACTGTCTTTACTTTATCCTTCAACAATGCGTTCTTTTTTTCTCTTTTAAACTTGGTTCAGATTACATTAGTGTTCAAATACTTATGTCCCTCCTTGATCTGCTTATACAGTCCATTTACTAACTGTCACCGGGTCTCGAACCAGACGGGATGGAGAAAGTTGGTCCATTCAGCTGTTTTGATTGGCCTGGCCTCAGGAAATCGGTGTGTTTTAACTGGACTGACAAGAAGAGCAGGAGGATTCTGCTGTAATTACTATTCAAGTGTAGTATGAGGAGTTGAAGGAGCACACGGACTGGCACAGCACTGGACACTTATCTTTGCCAGGTGTTCTGCTGTGCACCTGTGAATGAAATGTACTGACAAGTTGCTGAATGCAGCCTTTTAGTGATAGAACTTTCCTATGGTCCTGTGTGTATGTGCACGCTATTAAACCGGTCACATACAGACTTTGTTCTTCTTCTGCAGTCACAGTACGATGATGTAAGTATTGGTTGAGCAGTAGCAACTGAGTCAGTTTAAGGCCAAAAACCCAAAGCCTTCTGTTTTCTTAGTTTTCATGTTCTCACTGGCTGCATCATCAGATTTATGATGTAGTTTGGGTCAACACCGCCTGCCTTTCAGGAAGTTTATTGAAGTGTAGTCATGTTGTGTTGACAAGCAAAGTCAATCAATGATCTGCCTCCTGAAAATCCCTGACATTCGGCATCAGTCATATAGACACGGTTTAACTAGAGAAGATGGTTTACATGTTGGCTTTTAAATGTGAAGTCAATGGACCACAGCTGGCCACGGTTTATGGTTTGGTTTTCAGTGTCTTTGCTTGTGAAATTCTAGTTAGCTGTTGCTTCTCAGAGGAATGAAAATTATGCCATGTTTACACATAACTGGGTATCTGGAAAAATGGATATTTTCTCATGCCTTTCATCCCCATGAAAACTCTGGTTTAGGTCACTGAAAATGATTATTTTTGAGAAGTCAAGCCAAAGTGGAGATTTTGGAAAACTGTTTTCCCTTGCATGTTTAGGTGGATTGTACGGTGCTATGTGTGTTTTATGTGTGTGTCTAACCCTAATCCCATGATGCTGAACTACAGCACATTTATGTGGGTGTGGGATGATGGAAAGTTTTATGAAAGTGATCTGGTGTGTTTGATGTTGTTATTTAAAACACACACACACACACACACACACATAAATACATATCCACCTAGCTGCTACATGTAGCGGCGACTGTGGCTCGGTTGGTAGAACGGGTTATCCAATGACTGAAGGGTTGGCGGTTTGAGTCCCACTTCTGGCGAAGTGTCCTTGGGCAAGACACTGAACCCTCGACTGCTCCCAGTGGCCCTGGCAGCAGTCGCCTACCGGTGTGTAAGTGTGAATTTGAGGCTAATGTGGAGCCCTATATAAGTCCTTACCATTTACTGTGTATATGTAAATAAGTGATCTAGATCTTTAATAATTGGAATTTTCTAAATGAGAAAATTCCTCTGGATCCAGTTAGATAATGGAATGAAATGTAACAGTTGGACCGGTTGATGAAATTTATCTTACCAGATCCAAATTTTTAGTACAAGCAAATAGCTTGTTAACAAAGGGAAATTGTTCAGTCTTTAGAGGAAATATAATGATTAGTCTATTTAATGCTGACACAATAGAGGATTCAGAAGTCGATTACACATCAACAGTAGCCATTGTGTTTTTTTGGAAAACTCCATTTGAACAGGAGCGAAGCCAAGTCGATCTGCCAGAGCAAATGAAACCTGAGCTGTCAATCAGATGCATGTGGCTCCTGTGTGAATGCAGGCCCTTTTTCTGATTATAATGTTCCACTAATGACCACAGAACGGACACGGTGAAAAATATAGTGTAAAGTATGAAAATATTATTAAAGTAATTATGTTTTAAGTTTCAGCTAATTAAAATTCTGAAGAGGTTTGCTGTTTTTTCTTAGTATCTATTTTAAGGACAACTATGGAAAATGGGATTTGGTTTCCGAAGGATCTGGATGTCATGCACTAATTGACATGTGCTTACTTTTATTGTGAACAGGTGTCCATTGCAGGTCAGCCAGGAGGAGTGGAAGCAGCCAGAGTAAAAATAAGGGTAAGTCGGACCTCTCAAATCTCAACCTCTGTTTTTAAAGAGGTACTCCACCCAGAATACATCCTTTGGGTATCAAAAGCTTACTCTCTGTAAACTTGCAAGTTTGTAGCTTTGTTCTTAGAGCATGTCAGCTAAGGTCAGCCAATTTTTCTATGTATCAAAACATCTACAAAATGGCTCCTCAGACCACTAAATCATCTTGATGCTAAATCTGCTCATAAAATTCCTATTTTTGGCCAATATATTGCTAAATTCTTAGCTTTTTTTTCTCATACACTGCCTTACATAGCTTTATGAGTCAGTACAGCTTTAAGAGCTGCCTGTCTCTGATTGGCCGGAAACCATGTCATGTTCTTAGTTCTCTATTATTTTACGTATATGTTTTTTAAGTCCCAAGGTCAAGGTCACCTTACAGACAAGAAAAGGCATAAAATAACATTAAAAAAATGTAGATCTAAATACAAGTGTGGTCAAAGTGAATATGCCAGTTTGAATAGATGGGTTTTGATATAATACACAAATAAATGTAGCAAAGATTAGCAAAATACAACCCCTTTAAAGTACATGCTGGTGTCTAGTACAGTCACAGTTGTCTCAATAGTGAAGAGAAACCTCTAATATATTATGAATATATAAAAATGGTTGACTCCCAAACAGGTACTTCCTCAAAAAAACAAAATATCAGACTCAACACAGCCAACTACTTTGCCTAACCCACAAAGGGAAGCTTCAGGGGCAGGCTATTTTGCATTTCGGGCACAGCTTCAACACTTCCTCTGAGTCGCAGGCACCATTCCTGACTTTATTCCCCAACCACTTCCCGAGAACAATTGTAAAATTCAAGTGTGAGCCTCAGCCTTCTTGGCAGCTCCAACTCCAGCCCATTTCTTAGCCTTTCCTTCATCTCAAGTTGCAGTCTAACTGGAAGCCTGACCTCCAGGTTCAAATCTGCGGGAAGAGGACCTTAACGCTCATGTGAACCGTTACATGCCTGAACCTCCGCCGCATTTCAACACCGCAACAGTCGTCTAACACGTTCCTCCTCCGCTGTGAACTGACCAACACTAACAAGTTCATGTGAGAATGACTGAGTGAGTGAAGAGTGTGATGAGGAGAAAGGCTTGGTCATGTGATATTTCTGAGGTGTGTGTATTGGCGTATCAGCATGTGTGCGTACACCTACCTCTGCGTGCTAAATGGATGTTTTCATAAGCAGTAAGCCTCAGCCAGGTCACCCCCTTCTTTCTACGTGTGGAAAAAGATATAATAAACCTGACCTTACCAGTGTTGTACGAAGGGGTTTATAATATAAGCTTTTGAGAACCACTGAGAGTGTTTTTGTCTCCAAAGAACACACAGTCGGCGGATAAGTGGGGTGGATCAAACACAAGGTTCTTTCTCTGTTGACTTGACTTTTTTCAGTGGATCTAGACCTTGATACCCATCTCATCCCACTTAACCCATGCTTCTTGAGTGCCATTCAATGCAGTATCATTTAACAGTGCTGACCAAATATGTAGTACCTCAGAGTCAGCTTGAAGAGTTTGCTGAACATCCATGCACTTTGAAAACTTAAATCCTAAAGGAGCTTATAAAGGATTTATAAGGTGTAATAGGTTTAATGATGCTTTAAGCAACATTTGTGCGTTAAAATATCTAAAACCAACTATATTCATACAAATGATCTAAAAAAAATTTTAAACTTGGTTTTTGGAGTGAAAGAAAATGCATATTCGTAATATACACAGAAAATACACTGGGGGAAAAAAGTAATATTTCAGTGACTTTTGTGCAGAAGGTGGTATCAAAATGTGACCCCTGCCTTCATTTTCTAACTTGACATGGCTATTAAAACCACAGTTACTGTTCTCAGTTTCCCTTAAATAAGTTTTTTGATCAAATTATCTTATTTCATGGTAAAGAGCAGCATGCATACAAAAGAGTTTGATTCTGTAACCCCATGTCAATTCTGAATTATTGGTCAACCTGCCTAGTTAATGTTGCTTTATTAGTCCTTTTTCCAATGACCTGTTCACTCGTGCTGACGGCCCCTCCCTCCATTGATTAAATCTGCACTGATGAACAATGTCTCCCTGAGCTCAACTAACAAAGGGAGTATCTTCTGTTCAAATGATAAATACTATGTGTTGTTCTTGACCCGATACAAGTGCCATAAAAATAATGATCAATATTTAAGTGAAACAGATGAAGTATTGGTGGTTTACCATTGATGGTTCACACGTTAACCCCCCCCCCCTTCATTGAAGTAACTGTATTTATATACTATAGGAGACTCTTGGGATACATGCTTCTAAATCATACATATTGCTTTGTTTTTTGGATACATCCTATATTATGTATTTTATTGTGTTTTAAATGATTAAATGTTTTCACCACTGTTCACATTGAAAGATACTTATTGTTATTTGTTGTTCATATGTTATTTAGAGCTATCTTGACTTATGAATGTGAGCAACAGACTGCTGCGTTATTTCCTTTGGGATCAATGAATTATTTATAATCTATCTACACATTTTTATTTAATGCAATTGATTGGTTTTTTTTATTATTATTATTCTCCATGCTGTTATTCCACCTAACAGGAAATGCATGGTAAATGGAATAAAACTGATATTATTATTAATAACATTAATAATAAAGTTTATCTGTTAAAAATGTATGTCACTCCACCTTGGTAAGAGTAAATCATGTCACAGAATCATACTATTTCAGCACACAGCTTAAATATGTGCTTAGGTTTTATGCCATTTCATACCACAGTAGTACAGTAGAGCACAAATTTAATGATCAACAGGTTTGGAAATGCTTATTGGATCAAACAAGTGAAAAACCAATATTTATCATATGTGTGACTTGTAAAGCCATGAAGGGTTTTGGTTGTGTGCAAATATGTGGTGTGAATCTGGCAAAAGATGCATGAAGTGTTTGCTGTTAAAACTAATTTAATACAGATATACACTTCTTGGAATTACTGACAAGGGAAAAATAATTTTCCCAATAATAAATTTAGAAGATCAGATGATGAAAACTGCAGTTATTATTCCAAGGACAGAATATGAAAGGGACACATTTTATTCAATTTCTTTGGAAAATCACAGGTGGTCGAATAATTTTTTCTCCTAAGTGTCACTACATGTAAAGTGAATAAGTGCATTACTTCATTTACATTTATAATTACTGTCTGAATTATGTCAGATTTGTTTTGGTTGTAAAGATAAAATCCAAATCACAAGATCCCACATTATACAGGATGATTTTTTTCTTTTGATTGAGAGACCTGTGTCACCATCAAAGACATACTTTGCATTTAATGGTGTAGAATAAAGGTGAGTTTCTTCTTCCTATAGTGTAACCAATGTTTAACCATGTACAGTATCCTAGACTTGCTGTTTGATTCTGGGTGGTCCACAGACCACATCCCTCTGGAACCAGAAGTGGTGTGTTTGTGCCTTTTCTCAAACTGTGATGGCATCAAAAATGTCCCTTTAACATTTACAGATGCTACAGTATTTCACAGCCTTTTTTGTGGGAGGGGGTCTGTTTGAGTCTGCAGCAAGTCTGTTGTTGAGGTGATTTGTTCTTGGGGGATTTTTCGGAGTTTTCAGAGGTGGAGCTGACGAGCAGGTGATGAAAGGTCTGACCAGTTGCTTTACCTCGAAGATATTTAGATTTTTGTTTTTTTTCTTTTCTTCCCCATTTTTCACCCTTATGTCAGAAGAACAGAGGCTTTTACACTACTTTCAGACTGAATACATGTGAAGCTCATATCTGCCAGGTAGACTTTAAAAAAAAATAAATAAAAAATGGCTGAGGTCAGCTGGACCATAAAATCATTCTATTCTTCATTCAGTTCTTGACTCCTGCTGTTCTGGTTGTCCTCTCTTGTATTTCTCTCAATGCTGACCTACATTTCTGGAGCCCTTGGAGAGTGAGTGCTGAAACGTGATATAAATGTAAGGCCAAGCACATATGGGACTGATCAGGGATGCATTTCTTTGGTTGGAGCAATTCATGCTGCTTGCCCTTCACTGGCAGCCAAAACCATAGTGGCACTGTGCCCGAGAGTCAGTGTTTGGATAAGTGTGTGTGTGTGTGTATGTGTATGTACTCCCCTCATTGTATGTGCCTGTGTACATGGCTTTAGTTTGTCTGTGAATGGGTGTGTGCCTGTGTGATTTCTCGCTCATGCATGCATAAATATGTGTATGTTTAAACCCAGGCCGTCTTTACTGCATCTGTTCTGGTGAATGGCTGCTGTGAAACAAATGACTAAAGATATGTTGCTGCTTCTGATGACTTGATTCCTGCAATTTTATGGCTTCATTTAGCAGCTTCAAATCAATGTACAAGAATAACACTTCATGAACCACTAATGGTATGCACTATTTATTCATATGTGAATGGACTGCAAAACAATGTTTAAATCAGTGTTGCTAAAATGGCATCATTACTGTCAACTCTCGCACACCGCATAAATTATTTTTTTCTACTCATGATACTTCTGACCTTGTATTGATTAACTTCTCTGGATATATTTGAATTGGCAAGCTTACATGCCAAATTCTGCCACCTTCTGCCAAATAGAGGCTTGTTATGTCTGAATGTCAATTCGCATAAATCCACCCTATGTAACTTCCATCCCTTACTCCTGTCCTCTCCCTCACTGTGTTGTTACTCAAACTCCAAATGGACAGAAACAGCAGTACAAGGTGATTTAAAAACTACCACACACTGCTTGAGAGCCATTTTCATCATATATAACAGTATGTCCACATCACTTCTTCTCACAGTAGCAGTGACAGCATAATAATAAGGCTTCTGACTTTCTGTAACTGTACTGTTCCAGTGGGCGTCTCTGCAATTCACTAATACAAAGAAATGTTCTGATTTTTGTCTCTGTATGTTTCTTTGTCGATGTCTGGCCCCGCTCATCCATCTCCCTCTTTCCTTCCACGTTGCAGGAGCTGCTCCCTCTTGTTCTGTCTTTCGAGCTTCCAGCCATCATGCAGTCCGACCCCAGCTCCCCCACTGTGCAGCACATCTCACAAACCTACAACCTCACCGTCTCCTTTAAGCCACCAACACGCCTGTACAGAGCCACAGGCGTGGTTCGTGGCTCGCAGAATAATGCCAACGCAGTCAAGGTGGGTGACTGAACAGTAGATGTGAATTTTGGTTAAATTGTAGGTTGTAATAACATACATGTCTTATTTACTATATTCCTGCAATGCTACTACAAACATTAAAAGCATGAACAATGTAAAAGTCCTATAAATAAGTGTTATTTAGGATGATTTTGAGGACAAATTGTTAAAGGAATAAGGCATCGGTAAGTGCTCTGTAATACCTATTAATTACCTAGTGCTACTTATGCTAACAAGGAGGTGGTTAATGATGAACATGTGCTCAAACATATGAAGGGTTAACTACATTAGCTTATTTTAGGTGTTCAGTGATATATTTGGAGCTCTATGGTTTTCACTGTCGCCTCACAGCAACAGAGTTCTGAGGTCGATTCTTGGTTAGCATGGGCGTTTTTTTGTGTGTGTTTGCATGTTCTCCCCGTGGAGAGTGGATTTCCTGGGGGTACTCTGGTTTTCCCCTCACCATCAAAACCATGTATCAAGGGACTAGTTTAGATCTGTAGTGGGTCCCCGGGTGCTTTCAGTGGCAGACCGCTGCTCCATATTTGTGTACATGGGTGGGTGAAATGAAGAAGCTGAGTTTCCTGATGCACTTGTTTTTTTGCCTGTATTAATCACAATACTACAAAAGTAATATTGTGATTATTTAGATTTAAAGTCTCTTAACGGGCTTTATAGGCTGTTATATTTCTTTCACTTTCCTCTACATGGTGAACCACATGCCAACGAAGGTTTCCTGAGGGTTGTCGCGTCAAAGCCCACCAACACCGTCAGCAGTTCCCACTCTTGTCTTCTACACTGCTGCATTACTTTAAGCACCACAGGGGCAACAGAGTGCTGAGAGATATGAAGCTACAAGTTCACCTCAGCACTATTGATGTTCTAGATGTTGCTCTTTTAACTAAGACTCTCAACTGCAGCAGCATTTCCAAAAGTCCCTTCAGTTAAATATTGACTTAAAATAGATCAGAGTTCTTGTGATGGCTTGAATCTGGTGTTTGGGTTTGGTTCTAAACACACTGTCTATTTCACT
Source organism: Siphamia tubifer (assembly GCA_020466265.1). Taxonomy (NCBI): domain Eukaryota; kingdom Metazoa; phylum Chordata; class Actinopteri; order Kurtiformes; family Apogonidae; genus Siphamia; species Siphamia tubifer. Next base: position 30,888,572 of record CM035797.1, read on the forward strand.
GTGCATACATATATATGCAAAACTCTCAACTGGAGTTTGAGTTGCGGTTTAGTAAAAGCTGCCCAGTTTTCGTATTGTCTCTGCCAATTAATCATACCATCCAGATGAACTATAGCTCTCTGTTCAGTTTGCCAGTGGTGGATTATGTATATTATCTGTATGCATGTCTATGCATTCATTCATGCATGCTTCTTTTTTGCACTCATTTTTGGATTTGGATTGGAGCGTGCATTTGTGTACATTGCTGTTTTCGGTCCTTGTCCGATCTAGTGACATGTATGTATGCTGTGGCAGGGCCCTTGAGTTTGTGGTAGGTCTGAGGGGTCAGTCATGATTGGGAGCCATGCCAAGAAGAGGCCAGAGGATTAGAGGAATATGTGCACTATGTTATGTGGTGGTGTGAGACTCTTGAAACACCTCTGGGAAGTGCCAAAACCACTGCGGATTGCTATGTTATGCTGGCCGCAATGCGTGGACTCTGCTTCCACGCTGGAAATGACTTGCTTTACTAGGCCAAGTGATGGCTTGCAGAAGCACAGCAGGCAAAGCAAAGACTGAGACTGTTCAGCTATAGGCATATGCAATGGAAAATACAATACTTTCCATTGGTTCCATGGTGTTTTCTCTTGGAAATGGGCTTCATGGTCCTTGTGACCCTTAACACATGGTTCTGATTTCCAATGTAGAAAGGGAATTTTTCAGAATTAAACATTTTGTCATCTGTTTTTTTCTTTTTAGAATCACCAACTCTGATTTCAAAGTTTTACATTTAAACGTGGATTATTTATTTTTCCCCTTCTGTTTCAGTCAAACATTAACTAAACTTTTGTTCTGGCTTTATTTTTTACCAACTTCATCGGGAAATGTCTGATTCATTAAATGAGAAACATACCAATGTGCCTTCTAGATAAGTGTCTTCAGAGGATGAATACAAGGTTATTTCAGCACCACAATCTATGATGCACCGTCACGCACGTTGGCCCAAAAACTGTTTTCCCCTCAACAATCAGAGGGAGTGGTTATAAAGTGGTGTTTTTAATTTTTCCAGTCATCACAATCACTCTTGTTTGCATTGTTAGAACTTGGTCCAGTTATTTATTTTTTATTTATTTATATATTTTTTTCTTTAGGAAAATCTAGACAAGCAATATCATATTACTTTATCCAATGCATATGTGCTGGGAAATGACTGGAAGTGGGCCAGCTCAGTTTGGCAAAGTCTCAAACACACATGCTCTCAAACTACAGCTGGCATAGTATTCTAGTACAGACGTTTTGACACTTCTTCAACATATGTCCATCATTAATGCTGCTAATAGGAGTGGAGGGTGTATTTATGCACATAAAGGGATGAAAGATACAGCATCTTGTTTATTGAAAATATTTGAAAGCCCCTTGAGGCAGATTTGTGATATTGAGCTACATAAAATTAATTGGTTTGACTTCACTGCATTAGGTTTATGGGAGATTTTGCTAAACTGCCTACTGCTCATGGAAGCAGGTGATGGAAAGAGAAAAAAGAAGTTGGAAAAACTCTAGTTCTTCATAGAGCTTCATAACAGAAATCTCCTTTACCATCTCGCTGTTGGAAATGCTATTCAAATAAATGATTGATTGTAGCAGGTTAAATATAATCATTTATTCGGACAATAATTTTGTTATCCTTGTTTTCCCAGAGGGGTACAGCCCTGCTGTTAGAGCATCTGGCTGGTAGCCTGGCCAGTACCATTTCAGTCACCACCCATCTGGATATCGCACCACAACATCACCTCTTCATGAAGGGCCGTAACGGCAGCAACATCAAGCACATCACCCAGAGGACAGGAGCCCAGATCCACTTCCCTGACCCTAACAGCCCCCAGAAGAAATCCACCGTTTACATTCAGGGCACCATTGAATCTGTCTGCCTGGCGCGGCAGTACCTCATGGTTTGTACCTTAACTATTGTTTGTGGACTCGTACCAGTAAAAGTGAATTACTTTTAACTGCTAAGCTGTGTTTTTGTGGTTTAGGGATAGCATTGGCTGTAATTCCTTACATATACAGATTCCTCATGGTGCTGTGGTAACAATAATGGCTATCACTGCTTTTCTAACCTCATTATGGTATGGATAAATGATGCACGGGATTCAAGAAGTTAACTGTGATTGCCCTTGGGGGTTTTGAGTGGCCTTGAGAGATATTTTCTTGCTTCTCCTTCTACTGCTCTAATCATTGTGTCAGTTAAACCGGCTTAGTCAAGGTTAGCTTGGATGATTTATAACCATCACATACCTGCTGCTGAATTTTGGAACATGTCTTTGCATCTTCTTGGCTAGAGTCTACACAGATTATCCTTATGGGTGTAACAGAGATGATTTGGCTTGACATGAAATTTTGATGGATGTAACGTTCAGGCCTGTAATTCGGAGGTCAGTACATTAACATTTTGTATCTGAGGAGTGGTCTCAGATTTACATTTCTGTTGGTTCTTAATGCTCTGTGGTCATTCTTGTCTTGTTGCCCATGACCATTGAGGCTACCCATATTGGAACTGCTCAGAAATATAATCAAAAGTCTATTTCAAAAATGTCTAGAAGTGATGGTGTTTTAATTAGCTTTGGGTTGAAGCTTCTGCTGAGCTTGTGGATATAAGGCGTCTCACCCGTAAACACCGCTGGCTCTGTTAGAGATCCATAATGTAGGACAGTCATTCTGCCAGAGATGCCTTCTCTTTGTCTGTGGTCTCCCATTTGTCCCCAAAGACATTTAGCAAATACCAGAGTTGTTGCAGTGACCAAACTTGACTTTGTCTTGGTCTGAAAACAGGAGATGGAAGAAGAAGTCTGTCTGTGAGAGTGGTAAAATAACAAAGTATTAATTCATACAAGTGGAGCTGGGTGGAAGAGGTCAGCGGAGGAAGACGGCAACGGAACCAAAGTATGAGAAAGGACAGAGAGGACAGGAGATGGTAGTGTATTTAGTTGTAGAAGGCAAAAGTAAACATGTAGGAGGAGGAGGAGGACTCCTGTCCACAGTATTGTACTGTGTGATTTGGCCGCTTTCTGCCAGACTGTAGATTACAGCTCCAATCTGACGGGGCCCGTCAGAGCCAGTCTGGGTCTGTACTCTGGTGCTAATTACACCCACTCACAAGAGTAGTGCCGTCCAGCGCTTTGCCCAAAATATAGATATCTGTGGCACTTGTGGTGGTGATCATGCAAAACAGATTGCTCTTGGTGGAATTTCCCAATGCTCTGTGTGGGATGTGAGTGAAGTCAGCAGTGAATCTGGCATTTATTGGGGTGGTTAACATCTAGGTCCACAAATGGTATAGTATAAAAGAAAATGTCCAAAAGTCGACAATATAGGTGTTAGTGAGAGTGAAACTAATGTGCTGTTGATATGAGAAAACAAAAACACATTGCTTATTTTGGATTTTCTCTGTTTTTGTCTCCACAGGGATGCTTGCCTCTGGTGCTAATGTTTGATATTAAAGAGGACATTGAGGTGGAGCCCCAGTGTATCACAGCACTAATGGAACAGCTGGATGTCTTCATTAGTATTAAACCCAAGCCAAAACAACCCAGCAAGGTACACACGCCATGATCAGTGATTTATTTATTTCTTAATTTTTACATACTTGTATTTCAGACCCACCAAAACAAAACATAATAAAAACCTTATTTGTGATATTTCAATATGAATAATTATTATGTCCTTATCCCACTGTGTCTTACTGTAACTGATGACGAGGTTTGTTTTTTTTTTTTTTTCCCCAGCAGACTGATAGATGTATGGAGGTCATAGTTAATGAATTGCAGCAGATGACAGTATGTACTTCATAAGAGCAGCTGCAGCACATACTAAAAGTAGAAAGAAAATGTGCGACTTGGAAAATGCTGTCTTACTCTTTCAAATTTAGTGTCAGGCTGAAAAAAAAAAAAAAAAAAAGAGACTCCAAGAAACAAACGCGCTGCTGTTCCAACCAAGTACGCTGTTCTTCAAATGTCGGTGCAGGAGATTGAAGCAAATTATAGATTGTCATGTCACATGTCATCACTATTTGGTTTTCAAGAAACACAAAGTGAAGCTTTAGCCTGTAGGGAAATTTGCCATACCCACACGGAGAAACCTCTTGGCAAATCTACGTCGGCCACAGTGGGGAATCTTAAGTCCACACACAGCTTGCCAGACATGCTTCACCTGATGGACGCATGCAGTCAATCCTTACATTATACATCGGTGATTCCAAATGCTGACACCAGCTTGGTTTGCCTGTGCTCACTCTTTCAACTTTTAGAACCTACACCATCTAATGTATTCATGTAATTTGTTGGTTATTTTCATATTATTTTGTGATTCACAGTCTTTTACAGTTCCTGCTTTGTACGTGTGTTATAATATGGCTTAAAGTCAGGCTCTATTTTTTACTTATGGTAAAGTGCTTTGCCATACTTTACATTCCTAATTATATTTCCCTTCTGGGCCTTGTCCTGAGTGTCTCTTTTAGATGCCCATGTCCCTTCCTGAGCCAAGGCCCAGTGCCCAAACCAGACAGGCCTGTAGAGACTAATGTAGAGGTGCCAGTGTAAACATCGACCCAGCCCAGATCCTCTTAAAAATCTTTCACTTAAACATTTTAACGAGGTGACAGCAGTAATCCAAAAGGCCCGTCCAAATGCGTGCAGTTGCCTCTGTGTTGCCAGAGTATTGGCAGACCCTTAAAGGCGTGTGTGCATGTCAGTAAAGAAACGATCGTGATTGGAATTCGTTTTTCAAAAGGTCTGCAAAAAAAAACCGGAAAGAGCGGGAAATGATTTGTGCTCACGTTCATTCCCGTTTATATGGAAAAGTGGAAAGTAAAAAAAAAAAAAAAAAAGAAGAAGAAAAAAAACCTTCAGTGTTAATGGTGGCGTGATTATCCTTCACTGTGTAATATCATCATGTTAAAGAAAGCAGCTCATATTGCCTCATTCTTTCCTCTGATATCAGTCATAACTTGTATGTTATGCAATTTATTAAGACATGCTTTCTCTCAAACTTTTCTCCCATGTCTCCTCCTTTCTCCTACATTTCTTCAATGTTTATCCATCTAATCTACCCTTAATTCCCTCTTCCTTCCTCCCTTTTCTGTTTGTCTTCCCTTCATCCTCCCTTTCACTCCCTATCTTTGGTGCCAACATTCCCTGTCCTATCTGTCCCTCACTCCTCCCCTTTTACTCCCTTATTTCTGTATGTTTTCTCCCTCTTCCCACCTCACATTTTCCCCTTTTTCCTCTCTTGTTTACCCTGTTCTTCTTTCTTGCCTTCCCCCTTCTTCTCTTTACTGTCTTTCGTCTCTTAGTCTGTGATTGTCAAGAGTGTGGAGAGGAATGCAGTCAACATGTACGAAGCAAGAAAGTTCATCTTGGGCCTCGAGAGCAACGGGGTGTCGTCTTCCTCACCCTCTGTAGCAGTGAATCCCACCACCAACGGCCCCTCCCCATCCCTCATCTGCCCCGTTGGCCTGGACATCCTGGCCTCAGCTGGACTGGGGTTAAGCAATCTGGGTAATGACACGGTCTCAGCTTCATCTGGTTTAAGCATTCATATAATTTCTACTCACCGTTTTACAAGCTCAGGAAATATACATTTGTGAGAAAAGAAAATACACCATTATTTTTTCCGCACTTGAAATGCATTAGCAATAAAACGTCTTTGTAGAACTAATGTCCTCATAAATCAGCATCATTCACATCTGGACTGGTTGCACACTCTTGAGAACAGTGAGAGTATTCTGTTGGAGAAAAAAAATAAAATAAAAAAACCATCCACCCATTGACATCTTCGTGCCAGATATTCTCAAATTCTCTTATCAGCTGGTTCACTAAATCATAGAGTGAAAATGATTTTAAAATTCCATGTCCATGTAAATGACAGCCAGTGATTCACAGCACCACAATCTTTGCATACACTTTACGGTAGGAGCTGTCTGCAAATCAACCACAGTTGTACAAAAATTCATGCCAAGACGTGAGTCCCAACGTGTACAATCTTTGATCAACCAACCATCAGAAAATAACCTCGGCTTAGTGGCAATACTTTGAATGAATCACCAGATTATGTATCATGTGATGATGAATGGTTACGATCACGTAGGAGTTTGTTTGTCCGCTCAGCTGACTTCAACATGGAGGCATAGAGTTCATAGTTTTTTTTTTCCCCTGACCTGACATTTTTATATTCATTGTAGAGTATAGCAACAGTAGCTTTCATACTATGTAACATCAACTTTTTGATGTTACATAGCACAGCATGCCTAACTCTTAAAAATGGATATGAAAACACGACTGATTCGTCAAAAAGAGCAAATAGTGCAGGAAGATGACGGCGGGTAGCTCATGGTTCATATAATAATAACTCTTACTCTGCTGCCACTGCATTGAAAGTGTTTTGAATAAGTGCTGTATTGAACATTTATGAACATGTGTATAGTTTTTCTTTTTAACCACTGACAATCTGTTTGCTGCAGTCATTTTTTCCCTGTAATATATAAAATTGTAGTCAGTAGGTAATATACTATCATGGAAAAAGTCAAAAGTTATCAAAAATCAATGGTTACGCAACCCAGTATTAACTTCTGTGTGTATCATGTGACTAAAACAAACAGAAAAGAAAATATGGGAATGCCTAAAAACACTGTTTTTGTCAGTACAGTGCCATAGATATTGATAAAAGAACTGGTTATTACCATAAAAAGCATGGGAAATTTAATTATACCAGGCTTTAAAATGAACACATTGAAGAAATCAAAGGTTGTCTAACTTTTTCCCCATGACTATATATTAATAATACCTTCAATTGGTTTCACATTAGTTTAATCCATTTTAGAGCTACAATAGTTAACCTAGTAATTCTCAACCATGAAATTAATCACTAAAATATTCTGATAATGGATAATCACTTTGAGGTTTTATTTTTATTTTTCTCCTTTTAATACAACAGCTCTTAATTCTCTCATCTTGAATTTTAATTTAATTCCTGTTTCATTCCTCCTCTAAAGCCCTTTTCTCATGGGACGAGTACTATTTGTGAATCTTTGATAATCTGTAATAATTGCAGAGGGCATCTGTGATTTTAGTCCCAGGTGAATCTGCCATGTCTATAATTTGTAAAATAAAAAATCTATTGCTAATCACCAACACATTTCAGTAAATGTAGAGGTCCTGTGATAATATTAATTCAGTACAAATCAACACCTCTGTAATTTGGTGAGAAATGCAATATATTTTGTCTCCTCTGCTCATTTATTCTGCCAATTTCCTGATGGAGGATTAAAATGCATGCAGTAGTAATAAGAAATGAATGTATTAAAAGTGTTGAGGATGGAAATTCAGTAGGTCTGTGTCACAATAGGCATATACACTGAAAGTTCAAACTGAAGTCCTTCAGAAAAGGAGCATCTTTTACAACATAACAATTAAAAAAAAAAAAAAGTGGTGGTGAATCTGTCTTTGACATCAGAACCAAGGACTAATGTTGGTAAATTCAAGTAGAAAATACACTTTAGTGAAATCAATGCAAATGGCCCATATGTCACAAACATGGCGCTTAATTTCCAAGTCAGTGACAGTCCAGAGGTTCTACTAGTGTCATGGAAATAGGGCTTAAAGGGGTCATATTTTGCTAAACACGCTTTTATAAGTCTTGGTTTCATTTATTTATGTATTTAAAACTAATAGTTCATAAAGTTTGAATTTGAACCCTCTAGGTGCTGAAAAGCCATCTTCATATTAATTCCGGTGAAAATTGAGTGGATTTCTATAAACTGTTTTATACAATACAGTATCATTTATATTTCAACAAGAAAAATGAATTGTATGACAGAGAATGTTTTTAGGTTTCATGAAGAGGGTGCGGCGTCGTAACTGAAGGGCATGGAATCTGCAAATCACTAGTCCATTAGAAGAAAATGCAGTTCAATTTCACCAAGATCCACAAAGGAACAGACAGAAAATGCATTTCAACACCCTGTCACAGTGGTCTCATTCTAATAGTTATTTCCAAAAGTCTGGATGCATAATCACATTTGCTTTTTACTTCACTCAGGTGATATTGAAGGAGGAACAAAATAGAATGAGTGAATTTTTCTGAAGGCTGAATTTATGGGAAACAGGAGGGAAATGCTTTGTCACTCAGACCCTGGCAGGAAGTAGATTACTATAGAAAGAGGTCCGTTGGGTTGAGTGTTTCATCTTGGAGAGAAACTCCACTGGAGGCGACAAACTGGTGAAGCTGATAAGGAATGGAGCTGGAGGTTGGGACACTTTGACATGAGAGAAAGTGGTTAGCAAGGGATAAATGTCCACAATGGAGGTGATTTAAGTGTGTGTGTGTGTGTGTGTGTGGGGGGGGGGGGGGGGGTAAAGTGAAAACATAATGACAGCAGAGAGGGAGAATCATTTTAAAGATGATTCATACACTCAAAAAGTCAAAAGTTTGGCCTCACTTTCTCATTTAAATGACATATGATGGACCACAGGTGACCAACAAGTGGTCAGTGTCACTGGGAACTCCTTCAAAACTGTTATGAAACATTTCAGGTAACTACCTCATGAAGCTCACCCAGAGAATGCCAAGAATGTACAAAGCAGTAACAAAAGTGAAATGTGTCTATTTTGAAAAATGTAAAATATAAAACATGTTTTGAGTTATCAGTCACACTTTTATGTGTTAATTTATAGTTTTTAAGCCTAAACTGAGAATCTACAGTAGAACAGGTCATCCAATAACCAAATGAATGTATGTGGATATACATATTTTCTAAGTTAAAAGTACAGTAGTACACAACAAAGGAAATACCATATTGTCCCAGTACAGTAGAGGTTTCTTTCTTCTTGCTGTCTTGTGTAAATCTAGGGGCCTGGGGATGAAGCTGTGGACGGCCACATCCTGGCCTTTAGTAATTGCTACATGCTTCTCTTCCTCAGATTACAGACCAGCCTGCCAGAAGAATCCCTGGCCTTATTCCTGGAGCCAAACTAGCCCCTTGTTAAAGCCACAGACCTGCTTCTTTCTGTTTTCATACACTGTGTTTGGGTTAAGACACCAGGAACCACATTGTTGGTGCTCTCAATAACATGGTTTTATTGAGCATGAGGACACACTAGACATATACTTTGCATCCGTGACCTTGTAGATTGTGAGAAATTCTTCCTCTCATTTGCTGTCTGGTTGATGGCAATTCGATGAAATTCCAGTTAAATAGCTGCAAGACCAAGATTATTTTTGAGGGCCTAAATGTAACGTGTGATTAGCTTGAAAAATGTCTCCATACTTTGACAGGACCACCGCTGATGTATCCATCTCTTTATGTCTCCTTTCTTTCTTTGCTACTTAGGTTTCCTGGGTGCAACGGCGCCCCATTCACTCACCAACTCGGCTGCCCCAAACGCCGTCCTAAACAGTTTAAATTCCTCCATGAGTCCTCTGCAGACTCCCAGTCCCAGCACCCCCACACCTTCCCCCTCTCTCTGGCCCAGTTCACTCACCAGCACCCAAGGTTGGTGTCAGACAAGCGTAAATATTAAACCAATGTTTCTCCTCATTTCCCTCAACAAATCACCCATATCATTTTTTTTTATTCCCAATTCCTCACTACCACAATTACAGCCTTCTCATCTCAGCTGATGCTGCACCCTGCAACCCAGGCGACCCTGAGCAGCATCCTGTTGTCAGGCGTGCAGGGTTACACACAGAGCACACCATCCCCTCCACCAGGTCTCGCTCCCATAGACAAGCAGCCTAACGGGGTGCCTGACTGCACCAAAGGGCCCTGCAGTCTTAACGGACATGTCAAGGTAAACGTCACATTTCATTTTCTTGAATAAAAACTGGTATTCAGTCAAAGGTACCAAGAGTCACAGATAGCAGCAGTTTAAGTAGAGTGGGAACTACACTGTGCTAAGCTAAGAACCATGCTTCAGAAATGGAGTTTTTTTTTATGTTTTTACAAAATAATTTAGGCATTTACAGTTATAAAACAAACTGGGATGTTAATTTTATAAAGGATGGTACATTTTGGTATACAGAAATGTACACCTCACATTGATTAATTCATTATTTGTGACCCTTCTGCACAAAACCAGTCAGAAGTCTCACAGCAGTATTTCTAGCTATAGCCTCAAATTTTATTATTATATGGGTTGAACTTATTGAAGTTGAAGTTTATGCATAAAATCCAAGTAAAATGTCTCCTAAACACTTCAAGCTATGAGTTTTTGTGAAATTCCTACTGTAAGTGTTTCAAATCATGCCTTTGAGGAAGAACAACAACTGACTCTGACAGTAATTAAGTCTAAAACAAAGAAAAATCACCATCTACTGGGGTTTATGACTCTTGAGTCTGGGTTGTAAAACCTTCACGTTTGGATCCGATTGGAAATGGTACGAAAGGAATGTCTCAAAATTGCGTAAGCGGAAGCAGGGGTTCATGCGCATGTTGGACAATCTGTAAAAGCAGATTCAACACTTAACACAAGGAGAACCTAGGGATCGCAAATGAAATCGCATGCAAAACATGATATATGTCTACAAATAAGGTATGGTTTAATTTGCAAGTTTTCAAACATTTGAATAAACCAATACACCTTCATATAATTCCAGTTCACAAGTCACAAATTTTGTCTTTGCACTTACAAATGATATCATTCGTGTGGAAAATGGTGTTTGAATGTACAAATAATTAAGAAACATACAGTATCTCCATATTTATCAGCAGCAGTGGTTGTAGTCCATACTGAAAATATGTCGAAACCTAAAATGTTCAGTTGTTGCTTGAACAGGACAGAGAAGCACAGTCAACACCCGGCAGGGGGTGGGGTTTAAAATAGCTCATTTGCATTTAAAGGGTCACCGCTCAAATCAACATTTGTCATATCACATTACTCCAAATTAGGGAATTAATGGGAAGTTCAGACCCAAGCGTAGCATTTACAATTTATACAGTACAGACCACAGGGAAATGTTTGAAAATGCATCATTTCCCTTTAAAAAGATAAATATTACTCCTTTAAAGCACTTGCAGGAAGTGTTGAACTTGTAACAGAATGAATCCCTGTGAAATTGCTTCAGATGTACTATTTGGTTTTGCATATTTACTTGTAAAACATGTGTTGAGGTGGTGTCTCAGCCACTGTGTCCTGTAGGTCCTCTGCAGGGGACACTGACAGCAGAGACATATCTTTTCTTGCATTGTGTAGGAGCCATATATTGTTACTGGTGAGTTATTCTTCTGTTGATTTATTTAGAATGGTAACCATGGTGATATGTAGCATGAGCACGGGGATGACACCCACAAAGTTATATAGGGAAGTGAGTCACTACCATGGAGCGAAGGAAGACCAGTCTAGATAGCCGCAATTTTTGTTGACCATTTTTTGGCTCAATTTACTTTGCTTTTTTACACATTCATCAACAGTGCACATTACCATCCTCTGTGTGTGTGTGTGTGTGTGTGTGTGTGTGTGTGTGTGTGTGTGTGTGTGTGTAACATGAGGCTGCCTTAAAACATTAAATCATATGAAATTTACATTGGACTAAAGTGAGCTTCTTTGAAAATGGTGGAATGTTCACCAATACCTTAACTAGCCTCTCAAGTGACCTTTAGGCTGAATCTCATTTCACCCCTTACCCCTACAAACAGAGCTATAAGGCGTAGGGCTTAAAAAGTAACCCTTATGAATTGGGACACCCCTTCAATACTCGCCTACGTCATCAGTTCGGTCCACCAGTTGTTGTGTAACCAAAAACAACAACCAGAAGTGAACAAATATCTGCTGCTGTAGTTGTTGGATTCTCCTGGGCAGTGCAGATATTTTTTTTACTAATATCTGCATTGAATCGGAGAAGTGCGATGCCCACGTTTACGTAAATAAAGTTTTTTGGGGGGGGGTTTCCATGTACATTTTATTGAGAAAATTATCATTACACATAGCGACAATGTCAAACTTTATACAATACAACAGTTATCACAACTTAAAAAGAGTTATTTACGGTGAAAATACTACAAATGTGTACTTCCTTTGTACTGTAGATGCTGACATTTTTAAAAGGATTTGCATTGTATTCTGGGAAATTTCTCGTACCTCCCTGTATGGAGTCTGCCTCTGGAAAATTTCAGTTTGAAGGGGTATAAAGCCCCCCCCCTACTACTCTGCCTTAATGTGAACTAAAACACCCCTAACCCTACATGTGGATGCACAAAACGGAGAGGAAGGAGTGAAATGAGATTCAGCCATAAAAGGATCAGAAGGTCCCAATACATGGTGTACGCCCTCAAGTGCAGGTTGAGTCAACAATGTGCATGTAGTGTTTAGGATATTGTAAAATTCTATAAAGAACGTCCACAAAAGGGTATAGAAATATATTTTATGGGAACTTTAGTAGTAAATCAAAGCAGTGTTCAACACTTTAGCGATGCTCAGACAGAGGGAAATGGGAATGGTATCTCTACTACAATACTTAAAAAATAAATAAATAAATAAAATTAAAATTAAAAAACTCCTATAGTTGATGTAAAAAGGTCCTGGTCACAGTCATATTTTGTATTGTATTCTTCTGTGTATCTATTTATATAACAGAATGTGTTCATGTCTGTGTTCATACTTTTTACAGCATCCTGGTTCAGTCTATGCAAGGATAACCACTGCATCACTTGCAGAAACAGTTTTGAGTCCAGCCCCGTGTGACTCTGTACAGGAGGCCAGTGGACACAACCCCTCAGAACCACTGTCCAGCAAATCCAGCCCAGATGAAGGTATCACTGCTGAGCAAATTTACTTACAGGGGTCACATTTACTAGTTTTTAGTGCATTTAATTGTCCATTTGTGGACCCTAGTTGTTCGGAAACTTTGAATTTGAACCCTCCAAAGGCATCTTTATATTAATTTTGTCAAAAATTAAGTGTATTTCTACACCCAATTTTAATTCCTTCTTAATTTAAGTTTTGTCATGACATTTGTTCATATAAGGTCAAGACTTTCCATGAATATTATGGAGATGCAAGCCAGAGCTGCACAGTCAACAACCTGGGGGGATGGGGTGTGAAGTCGTTCATTTGCATGTAATCGCACAGCACTAAAAACAACCTTTCATTACTCAGAAATGGCATTGAAGGTGGACCTGTGGAGTTTAATCAATGAAGAATTCAGAACCAAGCATAGCATTTACAGTTAGAGTTAATGTAGACTGAAGGGAAATGTTTTTATCTAAAAAAAAAATAACAATATATGACCCCTTATATTCATCACTCACTGAAATGCTAACCTGCAGTATTTACCTACTAAACACTCCAATAAAGTACATGCGTTATATATAAATATTGTAATTGAGATCAGCTGTTTTGTTTGGATTTTTAATTTATTTTTCTGTTTTTTTTTTTTTTACAAGTTGTAGAGTTTTGCAGATAAACCTTCTAGGAGGGGCCCTACTTTCTAGAAACATGCGTAACATCTTGTAATTTCTATATTATTGTAACCTTGCACAGACAATATTTTCAGGGTGTTAACAATTTTGACTCTGCAAGTTTGCTGGACCTTGGCCTTGCAGATTTAACGTACATGTCAAGTTTTTCCACTTAAGATTTATGTCATCCTGAAAGCCACACTGAAAGAAATGCCTGGAATGAACTTATTTCTACTCTATACTGTCCTCTTAACCTTCTACTCCATCTGAGTCTGTTTATTGTGCTGGAACGGAGACAGATTAACTGCTGGTCTACTCGTGGTTCAGAAAGGCCCTCATTTCCTCTGCATCTTACGTTCGCGGTTTTCCCCTCAAACCTTCTCTCTCACGCGTCTCTCTTTACCCGCTGTTTTCTGAACCAGTCCTCCCCCAATGCGGTGTGTCCCGGTAAGGTCTCTCCCTCCCTTACCTCCTCCTGTGTCCCAGAATGTGTTTGGACTGGCTCGCCCAGTCCGACTACAGTCTACATTAAGGAATGAGGGAGTACTGGGGAAGTGTTCAAACATTAAACCCCAGAGAGGTTCTTTAAAGTTGACTGACATCATATTATTTTACAATACAGTGTTACGTTTACATTAAATTAAGACGGTGATTATACACGTGTTACACTGAGCAGATTTCTGTCGGAGTGAAGGTACATTGGGGGTGGGGGGGGGGGGTCATAATTACAGCTGCTGTGGTGTTAATTAGTCCAGGAGCCAACTGAGAATTATCACATTTATAACTATGCACATGTACAGTCCTCCTTGAACTACACACACTCGTACATACTGAACGATCAAGTCACTAAATCATAATGGAATATGTGATGACATATGAAGCAGAGAACAGTTATGGTTGTTATCAAAATGGTTTCTAAACAAAGTTATAGAACTGTTACAGAACTGTTTTCATGTGTGCATTGCCGAAATAATTGACCACCTCTTTAATTTTGTATAAGTTCTTCAGTTTAATAGGGTTGTAATCAGAGGTGGTCAAAGTACTCATATTCTGTACTTATGTAGATGTACGGCTATTTCTGTGAAAACATACTCTGGTAAAAGTAGAAGTACTGATTCAACTCCTTTACTTAAGTAAAAGTAAAAAAGTACAACTTCTCAATTGTAATGAAGTAAAAAGTATCCATTGCTATGGATGAAATGATACTTATTTAAGTAGGAAAAAGTCCTTTAAAAGTGAGTTACTGTGTTGATGATGTGTTTTATTGAGTCATGGCACTTAGTTTAGTGAGTATGGATTCAAATTCAAAAGTCATAAATAGGAGATTAAAACAAGCATAATTATGAGAAAAAAAAATTAAATTGTGAGATAAAAAGTCAAAATTCTGAGATTAAAAAAACCTAAATTATGAGATAAATCATCAACTTTATGAGGAAAAAAGCTCAGAAATATGACATAAAAAGTTATAATTATGAGATAAAAAGTCAAAAATTTGATATAGTAAGTCACAATTTCTGATTTACTGATTTGCAACTTGTTTTTTATACTGTCACATTTGTCTAGTTTGAAAAAGTAATGTCTGTTCTGAAAATATAAAGAGTATAAAGTAAAGATATTTATAGAAAAATGTAGGGAGTAAAAGTAAAAAGTTGTCAGAAAAATAAATACTCAAGTAAAGTACAGATACCTAAAAACTGTAGTTAAGTACAGTAAAAAAAGTACTTATACTTAGTTACTTCCACCTCTGGTTGTAATATATTATATGGAATTGTAGTTTTAGGACATGTTCTTTAAAGAATTGTGAACAATAATATGTTGTGTTTTTCCCTCAAAGGCTCTGACACATTTGTGGAAGTGGGCATGCCCAGAAGCCCCTCACACTCTGCCAACGGGAGCGAGCTGAAACAAATGCTGGCTTCATGTAAGACGTCATCAGGGAAGCGACAGGCCGTAGAGCTCCTGCAGGGAACGAAGAACTCTCACTTACAGTAAGTAGTGTTTGGTTCTTATGTTGTCCCCATATTGCATCACTTTCCAGACATTGTAGACGAAGACACAGAAACATAAGGTTTATATTCTTATGATGAAACAATTGCAGAAATACATATTGCATTCATCCAGTCTTAAGAGGTGGACAACTAGATAAAGAGTCACAGATGGGCATTTGTTGCACATGATTTATGAGCTTAAGAATTTACAGCCATATGGGTTATTACAGATTCATCCAGGTCAGCATTGTTGTTATTAGAACAACCAGTGGAATAATGGCAATAAAACTTGCCTCCTACTCACCCTAATCTGATCTGCAAAGAGGATTTAAAGTGTAATTGTTCTGACTACTACAGGCTAACGTCATGACATGTATGCTTTTACTATCCCACCAGTTCTGACTGTCTCCTCTCGGATGCTGAGTCCAGTTCATCAGACAGTCCTGTCGCAGATAAGAGGGCACCAGGTAGTGAGCGGGCAGCTGAAAGGGCAGCACAGCAGAATGAAAGGGACAGGATCAGACTGGCACCACAGTCGTCTTTTGCCAACATGCAGGTAGATACACAGACAAAAAAAAAAAAAAAAAAGTCATAGCACTGTCGGCAGCAGACACAAGCTTTACATCTGTCTACTGTCTTTTCAGGCTTTTGACTATGAACAGAAAAAGCTGTTGGCAACCAAAGGTAAGTGGACATGTGTTGTAATTCACATATTTCATATTATTTCATTTACAGTCTGGATTTTATTTAAATTGTAAACTGAGCACATAACCTAAATTATATGAAAGCTTTACATAGCACTTATAAACTAGTAAATAATTGGAAAATTTGATTCTTAGTATATATGATATACAATTCCAAATACAAAGTAATGTCCATAATACATGCTAATACATAATTTCATGAAATTAAGATCTATGTAATAAATACTTTAGGAAAATGAAGCATTAAATTCTTCATTCTAATGTTATGCAATACAAGGCTGTTGTAGTAAATGGCAAGTATAAATATAAATGTAAATGGACTTGCATTTATTTGGTAGTTTTCAAAGCAGTTTATGTCACATCAAATTCATAAACACTGGGAGAAACCTAGGGTTCGAGGTCTTGTTCAGGGACACTTCATCACGTGGATAGGGGTCAGGGGTTAAGCAGCTGAGCCACAGCTGTTGCACAGTATTAGACAAAACTATTTTTGCCAGGCATATGTTAATAATGTGAGTGTGTATGTGTTTTACTGACTTTCTGAACTCCTGCAGCTATGTTAAAGAAGCCTGTGGTCACAGAGGTGCGAACTCCCACCAACACTTGGAGCGGTCTGGGCTTCTCAAAGTCCATGCCAGCTGAAACCATCAAGGAGCTGCGGAGGGCCAACCATGTGTCGTATAAACCCAGCATGAGCACTACCTATGAGGTACCTTGTACTGATGTTTGCCTTTATGCGCATCTTTGTAAGGATATATTTACCTCCCTTTTGCTTTTGCTTCTTTCTACAATTGTGTTATATGTGATCAAACTCCTTCTTTTTGACATTTCAATAGTGTAGAAAGACCCTCAGAACTCCTATTGAAATGTCATTTGCTCTTCAGGGTTCCCCCTTGTCCTTATCTCGATCCAACAGTCGAGAAGGCATTGGGAGTGGCAGCGACTCAGACAACTGGCGAGAGAGGAACGGCACTGGTAACGGCCTCCCCGGCCACAACGAGTTCTCCTCTGTAGTCAGCAGCCCCAAGAGGAAGCAGAACAAATCTGGTCAGTCTTTATGCTTTATCTGCTTAAAAGGTTGAGAGGTTTTCATTATAACTGAGCAATTACATGTCACTGTAGTTACATTAAATGGGGTTTCTGCAGTGTTTTAAAAGTTTTGAATTTCTAGATCTACATTTAATACCTTACCTTAAGTATTGAATTTGATCTGGTAGGTCTTAGGTTATGTTGCCTTAAACATGTTTACTGTATTGTGTTTAAATTTGTCTGTTAAATGTCCAAGCTGCAAAGGAAGTAACATTCCTCCCCTCAATTCCACCTGTTAAAACCTGACAATTGATATTGAAATTAGGAAGCAGTTATCTCTAACTTTGCAGACATTTTCCAAAATTCTTGGAGTCACAACATTTTGCCAATATTGCCACAAATCAGACGGTGAAATGGGCATTAGTTCCTGTTCGAAGTAGGCTTAAAAAAGTTTTAAAGTGTGAAATTATTTTGTAGGAACCTGTAAGAGCGCTGAAAAATCCCAATCATTTATCTCAGTGGTTGTCAAGTCTTGTCTTTGTTACCTAGTGTCCTGCATGTTTGTGATATTTCCTTCCACACCTGGAAGCTATTAACCTGACTCACATCATCTGGCTGCCTTTCGCCAAACTACACACTAGGCTCACGCAACCATCTGAGTATCGTGAGGCTCAGGCTTTCTGAAAGACGAAGTAGCCAATCAGTTTTGCCAGGTGGGACAAATTCTGCAAGCTGCTGGTCTTCCTGTTTTTCCATAGGGAAGTTCAAGGAATATCCACTGGCTGTTGCCGATGTTGCCTTTTATCCTCAGATTTTCCTGCACATCCGACAATGGTCATTTACAGACAATGCAGCGGTGCGTTTAGATGCAGCCATACTGTGGTGTTTGTTTTGATGGTCTGCTGCAGTATGATTCTACTTCCTGCTGTCGCTCTGAGTCACAGCGTTAGTTCAATGTCAGAGTCAGTGTCAGTCAAGATGATGGACAGATTCTTCATCTAATCACATGCAAGGATTTTAGATAAGGCCCCTCCTTTGAAAATGGATTGGTTGTGAATGGGTGACAGTCATGTTAGGAAACTATCACATCATTATCAGACTTGTGCAGAGTCTGATCATTAATTAAACCAGATGTGGGGAAGAGTTAAACCTCTAAAACATGCAGAACACTGGGTCACAAGGACAAGAGAACCACTGATCTATCTAATATTTTTATTTTTATTTTTTTTTCATCATTTTTATTCATATTTGTAAAATGGCATAAGATAATTTTAAAAGTTTAAAAATCTTAACCTAAACCTACTAGAAGGAAGAAACCACAAAAATGCCTAATTACTAAAAATTAACGTTAATATTTCAGTCTGAACTGTCATCTCCACAGTTTTTCTGCATCCACACATGTTTGTTTCTGACTATTACATTTGTATACTTAATTACTCAAATATCAGAGATGTTCATTTGCACTATAGAGAAATTAATTAACTACCATGGAGAAAACACTTTAAAACTTTTCTAATTTTTTTTTTTTTATCAACACTTTAAATTACAAAAAACTATTCATATTGTAATTGTGTATTTGCAGAATGCTGTAAATGTATTGTATGTAAATTGTGTTATTTCTGCTTATCTACTGACCTCATTCATTTGATAGCTACAGAGCACTACCTGAGCAGCAGCAACTACATGGACTGCATTTCATCTGTAACTGGCAGCAATGGCTGCAGCCTGAACTGCTCCACAAAAGGATCAGATCTGCCTGAACTGTTCAGCAAGTTGGGTCTGGGGAAGTACACAGACGTTTTCCAGCAACAAGAGGTAATTTGGAGCCCAGATCCACACCTTCTTGCATTTCTGTGGGTCTGTCTAACCTGAAGAAAAGCAGACAGTTTTCAAAATTACTAAGTATTTACACATATTGGATGATGAATTGGAGGAACAGTGAATCAAAACAGAAAATGTGAAACTTAAGATATGAGTTACGCAGGAGACTGTGTTGACATAGATTATTACAAAGAATATACCACTCTCAAAAACCATGTTGTCTTAAAAATGGTGTTTGATGGATTAATTTCATATAGTTACAGCAGTCCATCATACTGGCAAATAAAAAACTGTACCAAGATTGTCACTGTCTGTGAATTTTATACTTCTGAACTATGTCTCTATATTTTTAGTACTTGGTATATTTTTAATACATGCAGTACACTGTCATTACTCAAATGTAATCAAAAAAGTCAAAAGGTCTATGTGGAATTTTGGACACCTTTCACCCTATGGCCACCATCTTGGCTGTGTAGTAGAAGGGGAGGGAACAGAAATGAGGATTATGATGGTGTTGCTCAAATTTAAAAAAGTTAATAAATATATATATACATTAGTTAGATAAAAAAATTATATTTAATTTGGTTAATTTTCCACAGTTTTACCATTAAATGACTGAAGAACACTGTATCTGTTTATGTAAGTGGCTCAATATAAAATTGAGGGACTTTTTTGAACTGCCTTTACAGGGTAACGTAGTTGATCATTACAGTTGATATTTTTGTGTTTTTCAGGCCTTGAATTAACATAATCATAATGACACCACAGTTTTACAGAAAGATTATTCTAAATGTAGATTACAATAGAATCTGTCGGTAGGTTCACACACATTAACACGCACCACACTGAAATTTGTCCTCTGCTTTTATCCCATCACTAGATCACACATCACACATGTAGACTAGGAGCAGTGTGGTGCCATATCAGGCGTACATATGTACAATTCAGTCAAATTTAATTTAGAAAGTTATTGTAGTAACACTGTTGACATAACACACTTGATTCACACACTATTGTATAATAACTAAGGAAAAGGAAAAAGAACATACAGTATCTCTGAGCCTTGCCAGTGGTTTCTTCAGGAGGAAATGACATCATGTGGTGCAGGTCATGTCATTTGGAGTTAACAGACTTCCTTCAGAGGTGTCTGTGTAATGTTTAACTGGTTGAAAGTGATTTCTTGGACATATATTCAATGTGTTATTTTCCATATAAAATTGGATGCATTGCCAAAAAAAAAAAAAAAAAAAATCTGTTGTAATTAGCTCAACATAATAGAAATAACCCAATCCAAACTATTTTTGAATGAACTTATTGTTTAGCTAATTAAAGGTTATTTAGTTGACATTTTAGTATAGCCGGTCATTTATTCAGTATTTAGTAATCGTTTATTAATTAGTGATAGTTGTTTTCCTAATTAAATCCACCTGGATTTTTTTTTAAATTCACAATCATAATGAACATAATAAATATATATATATATATATATATATATATATATGTTAAAAAATGTTTACTACTTTTAATGAAGATGTATCCCATGATATTCAAAAGTCCCTCGATCATATACTGACACAAGTGTAAAAGGGAAACTATGTATTTTACATGTTGTGAAAGGAACTTTTTTGTTGTTGTTGTTCTTTTGTATGTAGATCTTTCATTCATTGGTGTTGAATTGTGATTAGTTTTAACGTCGAACTACAATCTCACCATTTCCAGATTGACCTTCAGACATTTCTGACTCTAACAGACCAGGACCTGAAGGAACTGGGCATCACCACCTTTGGAGCCCGCAGGAAAATGCTGCTCGCCATCTCAGGTATGCATGAAAAGCAAGAGAAAATGTATTTGTTCCATATGACCTTGCAAAATGTCTCATGGAACAAAAGAAAAAAGAAAAAAAAAATTCTATTTGTTACATACTTTCCTATCTGCTCATTTGTTGTTGTTGTTTTTGTTCTGTTTTGGTTTTTTTTGTATATATGTATATGTTTAGTACTTCAATTATTTATTATTATTATTATTGTTATTGTTACTGTTACTGTTATTATTATTATTTTTATTATTATCATAATTTTTGTACTATGCACTCTATTGCTATAAGATGAATTCAGGTTAATGGGGAAGTGAAGAAAGAGTAGGATTAAAT
Source organism: Siphamia tubifer (assembly GCA_020466265.1). Classification (NCBI taxonomy): domain Eukaryota; kingdom Metazoa; phylum Chordata; class Actinopteri; order Kurtiformes; family Apogonidae; genus Siphamia; species Siphamia tubifer. The sequence continues at coordinate 30,909,689 of CM035797.1, forward strand.
AAGCTTATGCTTCATCCTACTCCTTTTCGGACATGTCATTGTGTATTATTATTATTGTTATTATTATTATTATTATTATTATTATTATTATTATTGTTGTTGCATTCTGCACATGTTCGAAATAAAGCATTCAAATCAAAAATCAAAATAAATCTCTCAAAAAACCCCAACCCACAAAACACACCTCAGATATTCCTCTATATCACCACCTCTGTCTTTGGCTGCTCTTGTCGTTTCCTTGATAATCAGATACCAGCTGGAGTCTGGTCACTACCGCTGTTCTCTGAGCACAACTGCCTTCTGCGTTTCATTAACCTTTCCCATTTTATCTGTCTATCTGTGCTTCAAGTCAGAGTCTGAACCCAGCTGTGCATCTCAATTGCCAAACGCAGGATGTTGAAAATATAGGTGGTTATTACTGACAGACTGGAAAAGAAAGTGAGAACTTTTTTTTGGCTTGTAAAGACACAAGAAAACTAGGATCGAAATAGGATCCAGTTCCATTATTCACAGATGAACTTATTGCTTCTCTAGTATCTTCAGCTGTTTCCCTAATGCTGATATATTGTTGAGTTTGTATTCTTAAATGGGATGGATGGTGAGTGTTTTTTGGTGTCACACTTCATTACTGACGTCATATTTTGGAGACTGTTATAATAGCCAGACTTATTGGAAAGTTTAAGTGAATCATGCACGTGTTGGGATCATGAGCTTCCTGTCATAGATACTGTGTAAATGTGTAGCTCACAAACCTCTGACCAGAACCAGGGTTGATGAAGGGAGCAACGAGGGGAAATGGTGGGGGCCTGCGTTCTGATTATTAAGGAAGTAGAGCGATCCAAAGCCAGAATTGGTTTTGCTGTCTCACGCCACAGCCAAGTATAGGTCAAGTCTCATCTCTGCTGATGTGACTGTAGAGTTTAGGAGAAGGAACATGCACGTTTCTGTCTGTCTTCTGGTGTTTCTGTATTTCTGCTTGTTATTATGAAGAGATAGAATGCCAGTTGAAGGTTGTTTTTTTTTTTTTTTTTTTTTTTTTGCTTGCTTCCTGCTGGTCTGCCAGTAAAAAGAGCTGCTGGAGCAAGCTGCACGTCTCCAGTAATCAGACCAAAGGTTTATGCTGGCAGGGACAGAACTAGGACTATCGTATAAATAAAGAGATGCCAGTGTGTGCGCTTCTGACATTTTTATGAAGGCATTTTGTCCAAGCTGATGGACAAAACTAGATGGAAACAACCGGAGCTTTTGTTAATTTAGTGGTGATTTTGAATCTAATTTACTTGTCATTGTTGTTTACTGAAAAATGCGAACACGCTCCCTGTTTTTTGAAGTCCTGCCACTCCCATACCGACGATCGGCCGGTGTTTGTATCGTCTTTGTAACAACTGACATTATATTAGATGACTTTATTAAGACCCAAAGGTAGATTTGGTTTGCAGTCAAGTGAACTCTGGTCATGCAGAACATTTAGGACACACATAATGTACAAGTATTTCACACTGAACATAAATACCAAGTGCATCTTATTAAAAAAAACATGGTGACAGAGATTAAAAAATTATGTTAAAATATAAATTAAAATAATTGTGCGACTTATAAATATATAGTGAGGAAGTATATAAGATGATACAAATTCTAAAACAATAAAAACATGATAAAATACATTAAAAGTACCATCACATTCTATGTTTTTCTATTTTTATGATGATTCGGTTTTGTTTTGTTTTTTCACAGAATTAAACAAAAACCGTAGGAAGCTATTCGAGCCACCCATCAGGTCGTCTTTCCTAGAAGGCGGAGCAAGCGGTCGCCTCTCCCGTCAGTTCCACGCCGACATGGCCAGCGTCAGCGGGCGATGGTAGGCACCTCCGGACGTCCAGACCATTCCACAACCGTCCGAGCTAGAGACCAGCCTTTCTCATCTTGTGCCTCAGCCGTCCAGGTTTCAACTTCCCAGACTAATAGTTATTGTTTACCCTTTGTTTTCATCAGTGTTGTTTTTTGTTGTTGCCATATAGTATAAATCTATAAATACAAGCCATAGTTTTACTTCAAGTGCCAACAAGGGGAAAAAAAAGGGATTCCTCAAACACACAAAGTTCAGTGTTCACTCCTTATAGAGTCATTAAAACTATATGGAGCATTTATATATGAAGGTTATTGTTATGGTTCTGAAAAAGGGATCTGTCCAGTATTTCTGTACACTTTTTGTATAAGGGAACAGGCAGAATGATTAGTACAATCGTTTTAAACATTGATACTACTTGTATCAGTGACATGCACTTTAATAATACTAGACTTTTGCCTGTGAAAGCCTAATTCCTTAGATTGAAATAATGATAAACTATGCATTTTTATTGACTAAAAGCACAGATGCATTTTGTACCAAAACAAATGTAAGCACTTAGCCAGTGAGATTAAGGCGTCCACAAAAGAAGTGCAGAATAAGTCAGCAAACCAACATGGTGACTTCATCGACTAGACATATATACCAAAGTAAAATATCACGGCGGCCTTTGACCTTTGGCTGCTTTTGGTGTTTTGATTGGTAGACATTCCTCTGAGGTTAGTGTTTGTATCTGTCTGCAGTTGTTCTGCAGTCTGTATGTATTTCTAGGAACAAAAAAAAGAAAACAAAAAATCAAATATTTTGTACTCAGTATACATTATGATTTTATTTTTAATTTTTATTACCATTTTAGGGGAATGGGTGGGGATGTTTAATGGTTATCAGTTTACATATGTATTTTTATATGTTTATGAATGAGTTTTTATGATTTTGTAATTATTAGTATCTTTTTTTTTTTTTTTTTTTTTTTGTAATTCTGCCCCATAATCTGTGGCTGTGCCATTAGACAGCAGCAGAGGCATGAGGCAGTTAGGCAAAGCTTTAAAGGCCTCTCTCTGATTGTGTCAACAGGCATCTCTCTGTGGTTTTCTTTCTGTTTGTTTATAGTACATGGGCTTTTGTCTCATCTGTTATTTGTCAGTGTTGGCCTCCCTGTGGCCCCCGTCTGTGTGCCTGAAAACTCACTATGCAAGCCTCTACATATTTGCTACAACCATGTGCTTTCATTGTCCCGTTTAGAGCAAGAAAGACCTCATAAAATAGTAGTGCCTTTGAAGCAAAATGTGCCAATGTACATAACTAGTTTTTCAGCAGGGACATATTTCTAGAAATACTAATATTTGGTCTGAATTTTACTGACTTTACACTCCATTAAACAAAGAACGTAGTTTTATAGGATCATTTCTATAAAAGAAACCAATCAGGGACCAAAACTAGCAGAAGAATCATAGGACTGAAGATAAAAACTAACAGAAATCAGGAACTCCCTACCATCAGCTGTGCAATCTAATATGTGGAAACCTTGTTAAACAGTGTTAAATTAAGTGAAGGATTGTGTATGCAGCAGGAATGTTTTATCATAGAAGCGTGTTTGTTCAGGTCTTCTGTGTTATGTTTAGTCATATGCTTTGAAAAGGAAACATCCTTTCCAACAGTTCATTAATATTGGATAATGTGGTGTTTGTGTCTAACGTTCTGAGGTTTTAGCTGAAAGGCTGATTCATCTTCCAAGGTCCTGAAGTCTGAATATTTTCTATCAAGTGCAATGAAGCGCCACTGTAAAGCTTTGTGTTGCTTTTTTTCTTTGCTGAGAAGATGTGTTTATATTTGCAGTACATTAAGTATTAAAGCTTATTAGTGGAAGACTTTCCTGTCTTGGTTTAGCTATCTCAACAAACTATTAACCATGACAAAGTAACAGCAGTCCTCATATAATGTCAAACAGAGAGACATCAACCATTTTTTTTGCCTCCTGTTAATAGGTAATGATTCCCTGTAAGGTGATCTGTTTATTTTGCTCACTTTTAACCACTTTCCACCCTCCCTCTTATCTGATTTGAGCCATTGTTAATGTGGTTGTCAAGTATAAATAATAATCGGACATGGTTGCTGATGCCAACCAGGATTCTTTACCTGAGAGGAAACCCGGGGCCAGTTGGCTCCTGCTCATCACGGTACTACATTGAAACTGTTGAGCACTGATTCTCCCAGTGCTGTGACTCGTGTTCCTGCCTTGCAGACATTTTTCATCCTTTGCCTTGTTCGGATGTGTTTGCTTGGAGAGCAGTAGAGGTTCTTGTCTTATCAAATGAATGTTGTTTAAAAAAAATATATATATTGATGCATGTTATTGCAAATCAATGAAGGGACTCATCAAGTCAAAAAGTTTACTGCCAGCTTGTCTAGTTTTTGCCCTTGATTGAACACTTTCACAATTATGTCTTTAATTTGTTGTATCTGTCATGCCATCTTTTTTCCAAAGGGATTTATTTGAACAAGTCTTTGTACTGCAACCGAATGGTACATTTATGAGAAATGTAAACCACTACAAAGTATGATGTAATACCTATCTTTTGTACAACATTTTCAGCTTATACAACTGTTGTTTTTGTGTGAAAAAGGTACAATTCAGTGCAAAGTTCCAGAGACTAATTTGTGTGTAAACACTGCCAAAGCTCTGTTCACTGTGGCATCTGTTGATGCTATTGTTACTCTAACTGTAATTATAGTACGGATATAAACCGAAGACTTTGTGGAGCAACTGTCAAGCAGGCAAAAAAAATGTTTGTTCAAACATTAAAATGCTAGTATGAAGGTAATAAATGTATGCAAACAAAGTCATGTGTGGTTTGGTTTATGGCTTGTACCTGAGGAACACATAAAATGTCTCAACTTTAGCTCTAAACTTTATAATAAGAAATAGAATCTGTATAATGTTGAAGAATAATTTGTATTTGCACATCAATTAAAAAGTTGAAAAACTTCCAAATAAGTACATATCACTTTACAAATATTTGCATTCATCACTGCTTAAATAACTTTTTTCTACCTTTTGAGTAAAGCAGTGACTCTTTGATGGGTATTTGGAGGCAGCCACACCTACAGGGGGGCTAATCCGCATTGCCAGGATCTCTTTAATCCATCTGAATCAATCTGCTGTTGCTGATGAGATACTAGCAGAGAATACAGTGTATACTGTAATACAGGACAACAATTTAATTAAAACCTTAAATCACTGCCCATCTGTTCAGATTGCCGACCGGTGCCTGCAACATCCAGGGAATAAAGAAGTATTTGCACTGTAATCTATTAAATTAATATTCTTTTTTTCCCTTCTTCTAAAGGTGTGATTGTGCTCATTTTCTTGTATCAGAAGAGAAAAAGAAAATTAACAATAAATATGTATGCTTATTTCAACCCTGTAAAAACAGAAAACCTAGAGGAGACCTGTATATTTATGTATTCCTTTTACCCTGAATAATCTGCGTAAACTAAACCGTAAATGAAATGGTGCATAATCGGTTAAAAAAAAAAAAAAAAAAAACTATATGTAAATTAATTTTGCTTCCAAGCTTTGTACTGTGCTTTGGACAATGTAAGTGGTGTTATTTTAATCCTCTAGGGGGCAGTGTCGGTTCTTGCAATGATATCCTTTCCAAGTAAAGGAGTAATGTACCAAACACTGAGTACAATTTAATAATTCTACGTTATATAAGCAGTGACAGAGGTTAAAAACAAGGGATTATATTTTATATTAATGCATCACTATGTAAAATTATCTTTTAAATCTTTCTTTGCCAACAATTTATTCCTAAATATTAGACATGAAATGAATCTGTGCAAGAGCCTGTAATTGCATGTATGCACACAAAAGTAACTATTCCAACATGTATTTTACCTGAAGTGATGAAAATAATAAATTTTTCCATTTCATTTGTTAACTAACTCAAACCTCATTACATTCCCTCTGTTTATGGCAGCAAAGTAATGTTCAGATAGCACCTGAAGAGTGTCTCTTGTCAGTGTGAACAAGCCCTCAGCAGAAACAGGTGGTGCCACTGAACCATGGTCTGTGGCAGCCCGTGATTCACTCATTTTCTCCTGTCATTATTTTCCAACAGAGCTCCATGAGGTAAAGAACACAGAACGCCCTCGTGTTTATGTAACACCATAGAAGATGTAAATACCAGTATGTTACTCTACAGAGCTCTTGGGTGATGTGTAGGAAGGATGCTAACAAAACATTAATTACAGTGTCATTTTAATTTAGCCAGCTCTGCATTAATATGACACTTATTTTAGTGTGCCATGTTGCAACATTTTATACTTCCCTTTTATGTAAAGTCTTAATGTTAATAAAGGTGCCTTTCATAAATGTAGGGTCACAAAGCTGTTTTATTGGGTCGCCAGCTATCAAAGTGAATTACATAATAATGTAGTATTCATTTTCAATAGGCATTCAATTCAGTTTATTTGCCACACTTGTCCAAAATCTACATAAAAACAGATTTAAAAAAAACCTCTGATAAAACCGATACAAATACACATCACAAACAGACCAAAATAAATAAACATCAAGCATTGCCTGACCCCCCCCCCAAAAAAAGTTACAGAATGTCTCCTTGGGTCTTTGACAATTGTACATCAAATTGTCATTTTTGCTACTCCAGGTTTATGAAATATCTTAATAAATGTGTTCCTTCTCTTGCCAAGATCTTGCATTGTTGATAAAGTACTGTACTGCTGTTTAATGTCTTCTTCAGCACATCCTTGACACTCTCATCAGGGTTCAGTTTGGACTCTGTGGTGGCCACTCCATGTGTGAAAAGGACATCCTGCTCCCTGGTCAACTTGTCCACAATGAGAATCTGATGAATCCCTACATCTTGGAATATCTTTGTCATCAGGAAAGAAAAAAATCCACTGCTATCACTAGTCTACAAGTAAAATGCTTCTGGAATAAAAAATAATTACATTTTACCACATGTGCTTCTGACAAACAAACTCAAATCACAAATGCTGGTTGGCTCAAGTTTCCAAGATAAGTCTTTGGTAAAAATGTGAAATTCTTAGAATAAACAAGAGAATAGGTTTTAGTTCAAAGGAATATTGGTCTCACATCTACCCCCATTACAGCGAATCTGAAGTAGCATTAGCATCTACAAGAGAAGATGGTGCCACAGTTGTCGCACAAACTTGAAAAAAAATGGCGGAGCAAAGTAGTTCCTGTGCTCTCTGTGGAAATAAAGCATTGTTTTTTTCCTGCACGTTTTCAAAACAAACAATGGCGCCAAACGTAGCTGGATGCTACTCTGTGATGATAAAAACAAACAGACCCAGAGGGGAGGGGGGAGTGTTCCTTCACAGAGACGCTTCATCACCGCATCACGGACATGTTTGCGGAAGTACAGGTAAACTGTTGTTCGACCTCAAGTCATTTGTCTACCCTCCAAAAAACAGCTTGAAACAAAGCAATCCACATTAAAAAAAATATAGAACAAACGGACAATGTATTCAATAACAATGAAGAACATAGCAGTATTAATGAAATAACCATGGAATGGCTCCTTTAAAATATAGCTTTAATATAATATGGTATTAATAGAGTAGAGTGTTAATATAATATAGTATATTAGTAGTAGAGGTGAATATTTGGTAATGCCGTATAACCGGCTGTCCACATCTACCATAAAGAGATACATATAATAAAAAAAACTATTACGAAAAATATTAGTAGTGGAGACTTCCGGGTATGGCCCAGCCCAAGATGGCAGCATAAACGACTAGCTCCCGATCAATAATTGATACCCCCCCCCCCCAAATTCAATACTAAACGGTAGTTCACGCAATTAATGTAGAGATACAAAAAGGACCAGAAGTGCAAAAATCCGGTGGAACAACTTGAACCAATGCTAAAACACGCAGAAGATATGTCTGAGACAGGTAAGAACATGTGGAGACTGAAGCTACAGATATAAGAGCAGACCTGAAATACATTGTTATAGAACTTCAAGTCTACAAAAACGAGCTGAAAACGGAGCTAATTACATTTAAGGAAGAAATCAAAAAAGAAATGAAGGAAGAACTGGAAGACTATATAAACAGTGCTAACTAAAAACTCACTGCAACGGCAAACGAGCTAGCAACACATGCTAGCAGACTCGACAGAGCCTGTTGGCAACACATGCTAGCAGTCTCGACAGAGCCTGCTAGCAACACATGCTAGCATACTCGAGAGAGCCGAACAGAGTCAACGACATGGAAAACTGGAATATGGAGGTGAAAGATGCCCTACTACATGCACTGAAACAACAAAATATATTACAGGACATACTGGCAGATCAAGAAGGGAGAAACGACATACGTATTTTCGGCCAGAAAGAAGGGACAGAGGCTTCTCAATTCATCAAACAGCTGCTGAAAACGGAACTCTCCACATCTACCGAAACAGACCTGCATATACAGCGGACACACCGAGCATTAACACAAAAACCAGACTCAGATACCCCCCACCCCCCAGATCATTAGTGGTGAACTTTTTACAGTACACAACAAAATAGAAAATACCGAAGGAAGCTTGGAGAAAGAAAATCCAATATTAAAAACCGTCCGCTGTTCTTTGACCGCGACTACGCCACGGAGATATTACAAAAAAGAAGGAATATGTCAAATTCCAGACACCCCTGGCGAAAATCAGAATCCACTGGGAAAGCGGCCCGCGGACATACGACAGTGCACAAGAGGCTGTGGAGGAGCTGAACAGGCGAGGACTACAGGTGGAGATACCAGGGAGAGGCGCGGCCCGGACCGGGATGGAAGAGCGACTCCAGAAGGCGTTGCCATGGCAACGGAGCCGGCTCTCAGAAGACACCGGGGAACCAGCTAAACTAAAGCTTCAGAGCTTTCAAAGACGATAAAAAGACATGCTGTGTGTGAGTATATAGCACTGTGGAGAAAATGAACACTCTAATTTGCTGATCATTTGTATTTCTCAAAACTGCTATATTTAAATTATTATTATTATTATTATGAATGATCAGCAGGTATATACTGTATGTAAGTTTAAGGATATTGATGTGTAAGTGTAATTGCTAAGTCCAGACCTTACCACAGAGGTGCCCTGTTGCGTGGGACAGTTCCCTCGACCCACAACAGTGATGTGGGAGGTGTACACCTGTTTATGGAAGTTCTACAGTTCCTTAGATAAGGTTGAGTTGCTCAAATTCGTAGAGCTGTTTTTGAATGTTATGTGTATGGTATGGTTTCAGGGTAGAGATGGCTATTATGGTGTTAAACTAAGGGGGCACAGAGGGGGTATAGAGGGTAGACTTCTCTTCAAGAAGTTAAAAAAAAAAAACACTTTGAATTGGGAAAAAGTTCATCCAAACCCAAAGAACCTTTAATATCAAAAATATTTTTTGCCTGCTCTACCACAACCTCAGTCAAACCAATAATTCCAATCCTGGAATTTAAAGACCTTGAACAGATAATTTCTGACAATGAAAAACTAGTATATCTGCCAAATTTGAAACCGTTTTGGTTGTTTCTGTCAACTCTTTATGTCAAGTTTTATATTTTTCATACCAAGGCATTCTGAAGAGATTTCATTTACCATTGTCTCGTATCCAATCTATATTTTTATTTAACCAGGAAAAGATTAAAAATCTCTTTTCCAAGAGTGTCCTGGCCAAGATGGGCAGCAATACAATATTTACAGACATTTATTCATAAAACAAAACAACCCATGATTATAACAAGGTGCACAATGCCAAGCCAAACCTTTGCGAAAAACAAAAAAAGACAAAAAAACAAAACAAAAAAAGTACCTGGGCAATGCACATCAAATACAACATCTGCAACCAGTCACATACCGTCCTCTTAAATGTGTCCAGTGAAACCAGCTGTCTAAGTTTGAATGTTTTTTGCAGTTCGTTCCAGGTGAATGGAGCAACGAACTGGAAGGCCTTTATCCCTGGTTCACTTCTAACTTTAGGGACTGACAGAAACATTAAGAATATTGCCGCATTATTTCCAAATAATAACGACTGTGGTTATGAACCTACAGAGTTGTTTTAACCAGTGCCAGATTTTTATTTTATTTTATTTGTAGACTCTTTTGAGTACATTATTCCCCTCCTGAAAAATTGAGCTTCTGAATAGCAATCTGTTTCTGATCTAAATTTTTCTTTCACCAAAATACTCATGCGAAATATTGGATGATTTCCGTGTGGTTTACGTGGTTTTGGTTGAGCACAGGGAATATCATGAATGTGATTAATTTTGACAATACACTTGATTTTTTTTTTAAAAAGCAAAACATAATATAAACACAAACTTCTTGCAATAAAATTTACAGTCAGTTTGCAATTAACTATATACAGTGATAAAATGGATTGCAAAAAAACCAGAAAAGGAATGTCACTTGGTAAACGTCTAATATGTGAAGCTTTTTTGGGAGCATCCCAACAGCTCTACTTTACAGCATACTTGAGTTCATCTTCTTTATTTTCTCTGCAGTTTAACCATTTTATCTTCTACCCATCCCATACCAAAAACCAGGAGAACTCATTTTGACTTGAAGACTCACAAGTTTTGAATATAAAATATGCAAACTCCAGCCAGAGAACAAGAGCTGTTACTAATAAGAAACATAATGATGGCTCCATTCTGTTCTTAGTTGCATTAGGGCCTGACCAACTAAGTAATGGAGTGAGAAAGTACTGTGCAGCAATACTTATCATTCCATATTTGTTTTTAAAAATTAATTTAGCACCAACCATAATAACTCAAATTGTCGATCTAAGCAAGTACTTTAACAGGCCATTAAGGAATAATTACCAAATATATATTAAAACATGAATTTATAATCACTGACAAAGTAAGGAAAAATATACAGCAGTTTGTAGCAGGTGCTTTGAGTTGTGACATCACTGGGAGGGAAACTATAAAGGAGGCACATCTGAGATCAATGAGGAGGTCAGAAAACAAAGCAGGAGGAGTGAGAGGAAAGAAAAAGAAGACTGAAAACTGAATAGAAACTGGGAAGAAGAATCTAAAGTGGACTGGAGAGAGAAAAGCCTGGAAACCCTGGAGTGGGCAGGTATCCTCTCACCTGGATCACCCAACACCTTTTTTTCAAACTCTCCTGGCTTCTTTTACCTGACCTGAAGAGGTTCATGGACTATCTCACTCCCCCAATATCCCTCATCACCTACCTCACCCTGGCTCTTGGACCCATCGCTCTGTTTCACCTTTACCCCACATCTACACCTTCAACTGGAAGAACCTAACTGGTCAAAGAAAACCCTGATCATTCCAAGAAACCCTCACAGTGGTCCTGCAGACCCATTCATACACCACAGTGACCCCCCCCCCCCCCCCACACACACACACACACACACACACACATATCCTCCTGCTCATCCTCCCCCTTTCACACCCAAGACACTTTTTTTTTGGTTCAAGAAATTTTAATTGTGAATGTACCACAATTCTGACTTGATACTTGTTTATGTTTTATGATGAAATGTTTTGTTATACTTTTTGCCTTAAATAATAAGAACCAACTGAAACCTTAATTTATTGGTGTGGTGTGATTGTCATTTTTTGTAGCCTAGAAGTGAGCAGCTGGGTTAAACTTTCTTTTCTCTCTCCAAATTAATTGATGTAAAATGATTGTTAAAGGTAAATGTCAACCTTTACGGTCTGGCACCCAAAATATATTTTATTGGAGAGACTTAGTTATTCAAGATTTGGGGAAAAAAATACCAACAAGTTGTGTCATGTGCAACAAACTCCACCCCCTTGCAAACATTTTACCTGATTTGCCCTATCTTAGTTCAACCTAAACCCATTCAGTTAGAACTTTTTTGTGTTTTAAAGAAATGAATGATTGAATAAACTCCTACTAAAACTATATATTTTCTTATCTATCCAGTAGTAATTCAGGTATAAATTTAATAAACACAGTTCTGGAAACTAGAGATATATGTCTTTCATACTGAGTAACAAATGTTTTTATTTAGAGAAAGAAACTGAACATGATGTTCACTTTCACATCCATTAGTATGTCTTCATACACCTAGATGGGAAATAAGGTGCTAATGGGGTACCAGGAGGGCTTCACAGGGAGGCATGGAATGAAAGGTGAAACTTTGTGTATGTAAATGAATTCAATAAGCATTGCATAGTATGTTATTTTATGCAATTGACAGCACGCTGCTTAAATGTTTTTAAATCTCAACAGGAACAAGATGAACATTTGTGAACTGTGCAGGTCTTAAAAGTATTAATATTATAATGAAACCAGCATTTACAATAATAATTACACCCATGCCAATTCTTCCATAACAAGCAAAAATACATGTTGTGAAACACTTATTTTATACCATATATCCTAACTAACACACCTTATCTTTCTGGAAAGACTGTTTTAGTTTGTGTTCAAGCTTGAGGAGAATGCATTGAATAATTACAGGAACACAAAATATTGTGCATAACTGTCAAGTTCATCATTGGAGCAAAATTGGACAATTTATTCTATTTGTAAAAACCTGAAATGCCTAATGCAGGATGATGATCTACTGGGACTATGAAAAATAATGTTCAATCACCTAAATATTCCTTATATTTTCACCATCTATCTGATATATTCACTGCTTTAATTATTATCAAGTCTCATCTTTAATTAGCCTCTCCTGACTAATAGGTTAGCTTCATTAAATTTGCTCAGTCTTGCGTGTTCTTTGACAATGACACACTGTCATGATGAGAAGGTGGAGGTGTCTACTTGGGAATTGGGAGTGCATTTAAACAAATGACAAAGACACACGTGATCATATTCAATCAAACTGCAGCTTGGGTTTTAGCTCACTGCAAATCAATGACATTTAATTTATATCCTTCAGATAAATGTGTTTGTAGGACACACACACACACATCCACACACACACACACACACAGCTCAGTAGATTTCATATTGTATCCTGTTAATGTACATGTCTTGACCTTTGCTCCAAATATTGGCTCATGTAGTAGCTGACCTCTTGGATGTCAGCCCATATGTAGTGGCTGCAGGGTATATACAGTATGTGTGGGTGTGTTTGTGAGACAAAATGGAAGTAAATGTCTGTATTTGAGATATGTGCATGCTCTAATCTAGTTGTCAGTGGGTTCTTCTTTGTCTCTCCATCAGTTTGTACCTATTTGGCTTGTATTTCTGTACTCTTTCCACAACTTCACCCTGCTATTTCCCCATCTGTCACTGTGGTTTCATGTGGCCTCTGAGCTCTAAGCACAGTAGAGTGAGCAGATTAGAGTGGACTGCCACCAATACAGGGTACACTATGGCATATAGTGTACACACAGTGTGATGCTTTTCACGGTACAGAGAATTTAGAAAAAAAAAAAAAAAAAAGAAGACAGAATTGAAAGGGAGACAAGTGTACATAAAAGGTAAAAGAGGTGAGGAATGTGAAGGGGGAGGGGATGAACTTGGCTGGGGTGTGTATTACACGGGACGCCGTCGCTCACTGCCGTCCTCCTGCAGCTCTGCCGGAACACTGACACTAACGCAGGGTGACTCTGGCTGGAGGGGATACGGGTGGGTGGAGAGAGGGATGGCGAAGGGGTGGATGGAGGCTGTATGAGAAAGAAAACTCCAGAATCGGTCAGCCTCATCCTCCTCATCCTCCTCCTCCTCCCTTATACCAGATAAGCTGAGTGAGGAACCGGGGGGGGGGCAAACAAAAAGGCATGATGGCATACATAACAATGAGTTGTGGCTTTATTAACATTTTTATGGTGTTTCAGGCTATTGCCTTTAGCTATTTCCTTTTTGCTTCATTTTATCATCGCCCATAGACTTCTGATGAGCTTACTCATTTGTTTATGAAATCCACATGGAAACATTTTAACAGATGCTGTGTCAATCTGTGGATCTAAGTGCAAAGCTCTTTAGTCATCAAGACATCTTAGACAGCAGGAAAGCTGGTGGCAAGTCATGCTCATTAGTTGTATATAGTGCAGTCTTAACACTGCATATATGGCATCCTACATACAGACACACAAACATTTATCAGACCACCCATCAATGTCATCTTCATTTAAGATATTTTTGTTTAGACAAATGTTAAGATCCTTAGCATTTACCATTAAGATTCCTTATTTCCTGTATACAGTACATTTTACTAAGCACTGAAATTCAACCTGTGCTTTTAAGTCATTTCTACAACATGCAGGAACACACCACACACTGCAAACCTGCCTGGGGAGCAAATACAGAGTTAAGTGTTTTGCTCAAGGGTACATTAGCCAACAATGTTTTCTGCCAGTCTGTAGAGTCGAACCAGCACAGGGCCACAGCTGTCATACTGTAGATGTAATGTATAATGATAACCAGAAAAATACATCATAAGATTTTAATTTCAATAATATCCAGGCATATCCCATAATAACCAAAATAACATGTCATTGTACTGACAGAAACAGTGCTTTTAGTCATTCCATGTTTTAGTCACGTGATTCCCACAAGAGTTAGTACTTGACTGCACAATGTTTTTGGTGACTTTTGATGGAGTTGATTTGAATGAATGATTTATTTCGAACATGTGCAAAGTGCAACAATAATCAATACAACAATAATAATGATTTGGTGAATGATGGAATTGATTTGGTGAATTTATTTTCAACGTGACTGTATATTGCAAGTACAAAAGATGTTTTTGGGTTCTAAGTGGAGATCATTTCATGTCCTGGATATGTCAGCATCCTCATCAGACACAGGCCTCTCTGTTTGCAGGCAAGTAATCAGCATGCTGACCTTCACTGTTAATGACTTGTATTTCCCAGGCAGGATATTTGAGCCGGATGCAGTGTTGCAGTCATGAAATGTGAGCATGGAATATAGTAAGACCTTCAGCCTGTAGTACATTTAATATGTTTTCTACTCAATCTGAATGCCACAGTGATTATAAGCTTACCAGGAGTTTAATTCTCCTGCCCACCATAACCCCATTTTCTAATCCTCAGATGTGCATGAAAATGCTTAGCAGCTACAATTTACTCTATCTCTGGAAAATGCAATTGAGAAATTGGATTTTAAGATGGCCACATTCCTCTTTGTAGTTCTATATCTCACTTCAGAGGTGTGGATGCTGATAACTCCTCTAATTTGAAGTATAGCCTTTACCCCTTTCAACACAATGACTCAGGGGTCCCACAGGCTCAGCTGCACAATCCCCTGTCCTCTGAATAGATAAACACTGTCGCCTCTCCTTAAGGCACCCTTTATTTCACTGAGAGAAACCGAAACAAATAGAAAGCGACACTGTTTCACTCTAAAATACCCCTGTGGAATAACAATAGAGGACTGGGCTGCTTTAGGACATGTGAGTGAAAATGACTTCATGATGATCAGAATTGTGCTGCGTTTAAGGACAGTTTCCTCGTGCACTTGACCTTTTATGCTGTGATAATGTTGTCAGTGTGAGCCATAGATAAAGAGAGCAACGTCCCAGAGAGATAATAAAGCACACACACACACACACACACACACACCCATAACCGTGCAAAATATGACCCCAGGCTGCAGATTGATAGGGTTTCATGTGTCATTAAGGGTTAAATAAATGGAGAATCTGTTGTAAGACACAAAGGCATTGGTGGGTCTGTTCATTCATTATGTCCTGCCATCTATCAACCTCGCCCCCTTACTCATTATAGTGAGGTCCACTTGCACCTGCGCTCCTGCGACAGAAGGCTACACCTCACCAAATAAGGAGATGTGAAAGACCCTCGGTGGGATGACGTTGAACGTGGAAAAGAGAATAACAAGAGTGGGAGCGAGGGGATGCTTTAGCCTTTAAACGGAGGGGAAACACCGAACTAATCTGGTTACATAAGATGCCTTTGAATTTGTGGAGCGTCTCTGCACTAATCCTCTGAACTATTCATGTTCAACTGTCCCGCAGCGAAATAACACACACACACACACACACACACACACACACACACACACACACACACACACACACACACACACACACACACACACACACACTTGTGGCTCCGTCTGCGCATGAAGGCAAAGAGAACACGATCAAAGTGTTCGGTAATATAATTTTTGCTGTAGCTACATCTTAAGGCTCAGGGTGTATTGGGTTATGCCTCACGTTGCAGCCCCGAACTGGAGGCTTGTTCTGTTCGCGCCCGTGACGATTCCGCTGACGCGCCACTAACCGCACCACCCAGGAGAGCGGAGACTTACAGCCGTGCGACTGAACGAGCAGGGGACTGGAAAACCGGTCTCTCTTTCTCTTTCTCTTTCTCCTTCCTTGACGATTGTCCGTAGACGTGAAGCCTGCTGTGCAACAATAAAGCATTGATTTTCAACAGTAGCATCTTCTGCAGAGATGGAGGTACCAGGTTTGGCGCACAACATCACCAGCCCATTAAGTCCATGCGAGGGGATGATCAAAGACCTGAGCTTGGACGCCATACAGTTATGTGAACGAGATGGTAAGGGGAGATTTGTCAGTACCATGCCTGTTTTTCCACTGTGTTGTTCATAGCCTGTGTTTTCAGTCAGTGCTGATGTATGAAGTAAAGCCTCTATGTTGTGCCATTGGCTCTGGTTGCATGTTTTGCCCTTATTGTGTGTTCTTTGGGAATAGGGGCCAGTCGCCTTGCCAGTTCTTGGGATGTACAAATGAATGGTGCGCTGGTGCGTGTGTGGAATAGCAGAGTGTCTAGGGAACCAAGGCTTTGTTCATTCATGACTGGCTTCTTCACCTTTCTTAGATATTATTCTAAGAAAATGCATCCCTAAAAATTGGACAGTCAAAGCAACAAAGCAGGGTTTGATGATGATGATTTTCACATTTCAGCACCACAGACATGGACAGAGGCCGACAGCCACCCCGCCTATCCACTGCTGTGGGTCTTAATGGATTTAATAAAAAAAAAAAATAATTATAACGTGTAATGTTTCACTCAGAGAAATGACTCGTTTTTATTTAATTAAGCTTTACTCTTGTTTTGTAAGAAATACTCAGATGCATACTTATCAGAATCCAAAAGTTTCAGAATATCCACAGCAATAAATGCATCATGGATTAGAGGGAGTCTGTAATCCAGTTTCATAATATCAGAATGAATAGGCGTTTTTTTTTTTTTTTTTTTAGATGAGCCGGCTTGACTCTCATGCTTGTTTAATGGTGGGGGGAAAAAGCAAGTCATCATCAGGAGAGAATGAGAGCCTCAAACATGGCTGCATCCACATGTGTGCGCACAGGCGGAGCAGCCTCACACACCCATCATTACAATTACACACCACTGATTCCACATCTGAGTCGAGAGGCATGACTGCAGCTTTTAATTATGACTCAAAAATTAATTTGTTTCCAAGGCACTGAAATTAAAGTAGACCCTTTAGTGCCTGCATGGATTTAATGGGATATTTTCCTCTAGTTCTGTCTTATTTGCTTCATTTTTTTTTTTGTATTTGTCGGTTAGGACTGGTTGGGTCACAACACCCAGTCTGGAGTCAATGGTGTGTTTTCATTAATCCTCCAAAAGATACCCAGCATTTTGATCACAGTGGAGTCATTGTATCATTGTGCCTCATTTTCTTATCTGCCAGAGCTGCACAGTGTAATGCAATATATCTGGATGCAGTTTATATCCTCTTAGTGCTTTGCTGGCCTGATTTTGAAGTTGTAATTTTAATAATGGCATAGGGTGGAGATGGACGTCTTCAATGGGCCAGTTGTGCCAGCACTGTGCTTGCTATTGCAGGGTCATTGGGAAGAAGTCTGGCCTTTGTAGCACAACAGACACTTTTCTATTTGTCAAGAGGACAACACAGTGTAAATATTGCCTGTGTCCTTGAGACACCCACATATTTTGTTTATGGAGAAACACAGACACAACCTCTAACTTCTGTAGAAATGTTGTTGAGTAATTTGTGGTTGTCAGAAAGCCAAGTATAGCTTATATTCTTGCAGTCTAAAGCCACTACTGGTGTTTGTTGGTAGGCCGTGTTATATACATTTGACATTGGACAGAGATATCAGTTGTAACCCAAGTTATAGATTTTGATGGTGCTTTTTCCCCTTAGTAAGATACACCAAAAGTGATAGCTGACCTTGAAGACAGGGTGTTGTACAAGTTCTGAGGTGCTGATCTTTACTGTTATCTATGTTGGATCAGTTGTATTATTATTATTATTATTATTATTATTATTATTATTATTATTATTATTATTATTATTATTATTATTATTATTATTATTATTATTATTATTATTATTGTTATTTGCCTGCACCTCTTAGTTTGATTATTCAGTGAGTTCAATTATAGTTGTATATTTCTTGAAATATTCTCTAGAAATGGTTTATATTACATTTCCTGCCCCACCTC
Source organism: Siphamia tubifer (assembly GCA_020466265.1). Classification (NCBI taxonomy): domain Eukaryota; kingdom Metazoa; phylum Chordata; class Actinopteri; order Kurtiformes; family Apogonidae; genus Siphamia; species Siphamia tubifer. Next base: position 30,927,957 of record CM035797.1, read on the forward strand.
AGGGTAAAAGACTGCATTGCACATTTCTATATTTCATGGAAAAGCTGTTGTATTATCTGGTCAGTTTGTATGTTTGCACAGTGCGTATTCATTTCGGTTTCACATAGCTTTCTAAATTTATCTCCTAAATCCATTAATATTTAATTGCCAGCATGAGAAGCTTATGTGCCTATGCTGACCCAGCAAATGGAAATGCAGGCTGCTTCTGTAGGCCTACTGTCTGTGGGAAAGAGTGCTTTGGAATACACTGAGGACTGTGTGAGCATTTCAATGGACAATGGAAATGGTGGGATATAAGTTGTATCTGTGTCCCTCTGTGGACATGGGTGTTTCTGCATTAACTGTTATGTTAAATCATTTGGATTGTGACATGAATAAGTGAGGGGTCGTGAATGTGTCAGTACGGGTCATGAGCAGAGGGTTGATTACACAATCCACTGGAAGAAAAAAATGAAAGAAATCTGCTGCTGGTGCACAGAGGCATCTGAGGTTACGAAGTATCCTTCTTGTTGTTGCTGTGGGTACAGATTTGTCACTATTTTGACTTCATATTGACACTTAGTGGATTTTTAGATGATGTAATGAAATGGACAGTGCCAGTGTAAGGCCTCTGCAGACCTCGCTGACATAATTAAGTTGTCATGATAGATGTCTGCCATAACCTGTCCATGGGCCATCTACTGTCTCTGCTCTGTGCTAATTTATCCGTCTGAGTTGCTCTTCCAGCTGAGGCACAATCAGGGCCTGTTTGGCTCAGTATAAGGAGAAGAAAATACTCAACTAATGGTGTCTTAACACATCGCCAACTTACTTTATCAAGTTGAAGTAAAGCTCCCTCAGTGTTGTTCTTGCCAATTACTAGATGACAAGGGCATTATTTCACCAACTGTGTGCTGCAACAATTAAACATAAGGTTTAATTCTCAGTCCTTGCAGAGTGAAGCTGATAGGGGAGTTTTTTTTCCATCTTCAATAGGCAATGGCCAACTGTTGTATGTAAGATGTTTCAAAGGATTCCAACTAGTAATCAACGTCACGTCTATAACAGTTGCTACAGAAGGGACTTTAGCTTATCCAGCATGATGGGGTATAACAGCAGGTCAGCCTTATGACACACATGACTGTGTGAGTAAGCTGGCATTTTGGTTTGGTCATGTGAGCAGGTGTGATATGACTGGGCTGGCAAGATTTACAAATACACACACTGCTGTTCAAGATGCTGTCACATTATGGTTCCATGATGTAGCTTATTGCAATTCTGTATAAAATGCTTTGTTCAATCTATGAGTCGTTGTTCCACAGCTTTGACCAGTTGTCTTCAATCATGCATGCATGTTTTTTTTTTGTTTTTTTGGGGGGGGTTTTGTCTGCATTTGTTCTCATTGTTTAACACCACAGAGAGGGTGTCAACATTGTTTGAGATCAATGCATCTTTTAGTCTTGCAGCCAAATATTTTAATATTTAGTGCATGCATGTTTATTACCTCTGCCAAGGAGGTTATGTTTTTGCCAGAGTGTGTTTGTTTGTTTGTTTGTTTGTTAGTTAGCAGGATAACTCAAAAACTTAATGACAGGAGGTCTGCGCTCTACGAGTGCTTTTCTCGTTAGCTCAGCCGGATAAAGTCGCAATGAGCTATTGCCATCGCGCTTCATCCATCGGCGTCGTCCACAATTCACTAAAGTCTCTTCTCCTCCCTCAGTTCTTAGTGGATTTCAATTCTGATTCGTTAGATAGATCTAAGCACTTGGCACAACACTTATTACTTTGTTCGTTAAAATTTGCCTTTGTAAACAATTTGTTTATAACTTTGTTTATTTTTCCAGTCTGGCTCGAAAATCACTTCTATTCCCTCCGATTTCAATTCTGATTGATTAGAAAGTAATTGGTCCAATATCAGTTTCCACCAACATCCTCGTGTGTAGCATTTAACATCTTTAACCACAGTAACATGTCATTACCCAGTTACCTACTGTTGTTCAGTCAGATGTTACCCCAGAAGAGCTTTGGGGGCTTCCTATACCATTCACACTGTTTTTGGCATTTGTTTGATAAAAACATACAGTGGGATTGATTTTTATGATCTATTGAATGACTCCCTTTTGTTGAGAGCAAGACATCACACCTCTGAGGTCCAGATGACCACAGGGTTATTGGCCCTATTTTATAATTTTTTTTCATGTGCTTGAATCATTCAAATTTTGTACACGATCCTCATTGCAACATCAAAAACCTAAACAACTGCTAATAACCAAAAGCATCTACTGATCTAAAATATTAAAGAGCTTCTAATCCATTAATCCTATTAGTGTATTTAAATAATTCATAATAAATGGTGTTTCTCAACTTTTCCAGTACATCAGATGCATCTTATTTCAGATGTATTTCAGATTATTTCCGATGTTCTGTTGTGAATGTGGAAACCGTGTCACCATCTGTAACATTGATTCACCTATAAAACTCATATAGTTTGTCAGATGAGATGCTTGTTTTATGTTCAGTTTATGTAATATTTTGCCAAAAACTGCACTTTTTCTTGTTACCTTTGCTTTCATATAAAAACCTTTATATTTACTCTGTTTTATGAACATGTGAATGATCAGTGAATTCAACATCAGGACATACCAGCTTTTTACTGAAAAACACAAAATGCAGAGACAATAGTGTAATACATTCTTGTGAAATGATAGAGAAATTACATTTAGAGGTTTCTGCCAAAGTAGCTCTCGGTCTTTAAGGATATACATATAGACACTTGTCTTCCCTGAAGCACCTTTCAATTTAGTAATATTTCTAAACAGGGGTGGATCTGCTTTAACTCCCACTGTGTTTTTGTTTTCTCTTTCGCATCCATTTGATGTGAACTGGATGAAACTCTGTTACCTAGATGAAATGGGCATTGTTTATCTTTGTCTGTGATAGAGAGAGAGAGACATGTTTTTGCATTGGCAGCTTTCTTTTGCTCTCAGCATGGTCTGTGTCTCAGTCTAGCCCTTGCACTGCGAGTAACAAAGGCGTGATTTTCAAAGGCTTACAAGAATCGATGCTTATTGAGTGTCTTCTGCTACGCTCGTGTCTACCAGGTTCAGTTTTAGCCTTAACGTGGCAAAAAGTAAGTGGCTTGTTTGTCTGAACGTTGTGCCCACTCATGAAGCAGAAGACAATGATTTCTAATGATCATGTTTATGTAATTATAATAAAGGAAAGCACAACTTGACATTTTATGCTGTAGTCATCCCATTGTATATATTTATATAGATGATGTGAAGAGGAACAAATTACCAACCTCTTGCCCATAAAAAGTGCTATCAAGTAATCCAAAATATCAAGTAAGGTGTGACTGGAACAAATCGTACCACAGAGAGCCATTAGGAGAGCCCCACGTTCGCATGTTAACAAGATTTGTATTGATCCTTCTGCGTATATTGCATCTCTATGCGCTGGCATTTGACTGCATACTGAGTAAAAGGGCAATACCCAATAACAGTATTTGATTGGGTTCCACTGAGCAGACAATGCTTTTCCTTTAAATAGTTTTTACCTGTATTTTGACACTCAGCATGATCTGGTATCATGTTATGCTGTGCCGGAGCTAAAAATAAAAACTCTTTTTTTACAAGCTATATAAGCTTTAACATTTGTCTTTAATTTTTCACAAGCACTATTTCAGAGGAAATATTCAAGCCAGAGCTACACTGAGAGCAACAATTACATAGTTTATGGCATGTCCATCTGAGAGTGTAGGCCTCCCATGCAGGGTTTTAAGACTTTACTTTCCCCCCTTCCCACTTGACCTTCATCCGGTCTGGCTTTTTTCCTTCCATCTTTCATCCTGAGTTCTCAGTGTCCCTGAGGGTACAGAGCAGAGCTTAGCACTAGATCAAGTAAAACCACTGTGTTTGCAGCAGTAAAGGCTACCTTTTATAATGTATAGCTAGATGAATATTCTTGATGATACATCGGTTTAACATGTGTTGGTAAAAAGGAAGGTCAGAGTTCAAGTGCTTATTGCTTTTTTAAACGTAAAATTTCAGTGTCCTTGTCTAACGGGGAGGCCAATTCACACCCTTCTACTTCCGGTCCATGGGTGCTTGGCTCGCAAAAAAATGAATGGGAGTGAATGGAGCGGGTCAAGCTAAATTCTGACTCTGTTTGACCAGTGCTCTGAAATTCACATATGATAGCGGTTAATAAGAAATATTTGATGTGTCATAGGCAGACCACCTGTTTTTGATGATGTTAGGTTTTATGTGGGCTTAGTAAGTGATGACACACTCCACTCAGCTGTGGTGTGGACTCTGTGGTGACATCACATACGCACCAGGCGTGTAGTCCAAATTATTAACAGGTTTTACTCATAAATGAATCAGCCGCTGGTTAACAGAAGCAGCTGAAACACACATCAATAATGATCATTTATTATGAGGTACAACATGTGTGTGATTCAGGGCACATGACAAACCAGATACGATTTTAGCATTTTATTTCCCATTGAATACCATTCATTCATTTTCCGATCTCAGGCCCCATGATCCTCCTGGAAGGGGCGGAGACTTAAGCTCCCCATAAGCATTTCCTTTTCACTGTTTGTGTAACCATTAGAGCTTATTTTCCTTGACAACATCACTTGTGGTTTGACTGAATAGCCAGAGGAGTATTAGTCTTGGCAATATCTGACTGCTTTTGGAAAGCTTCAATGTGTTGGTTATACTTTAATTTGTAGGTTAATTAGGAGAAAGTTAGACTAAACAGGAGCTGTAGCATCAGAACAGTGAATAAAAGGCCGCTTAGTAGCTGTAGACCTGGAGGATAAACATAAGAGTTGGCATTTTACACAACAGAGGATTTTACGTTGCTTAAGGCCCAACATGGTAACAGAGCTAACAGGTTTTTAATTTTTAGTGTTTGGGTTTGGTTCATGGTTGCAGCAGTCAGTGCATTACAGGTAACATGGACTGAATAGCAGTTTGTCTTTTAAAACAAATGATCAGTGCTGAGCAAAAAAAATAAATAAATAAATAAATAAATAAATATATATATATATATATATATATATATATATATATATATATATATATATATATATATATATATATATATATATACACCTACACTAGACAAACATTTCCTTCCCTGAAAAATTCCACATTTCAGTTTCAACTTTTAGACAAGTAGCAGAAGGAATCTCTGGCAGTATTTTACTTCCTCTGGGTATATTTCATCTTTCCCTGACTTGGATGTCAGAAAATGTCAACAAGCCTTATGTTTTCCCTTCTTTGTTAAAGGTCAGTGATGTATATTCTCAAGTGGGGAGTTTCAGTGTTGACATCACTGTCTGGTCTTGGTGGACTCTGTGGAGCGTTTCCTGACAGAGGTCTACCCTGCTGTGTTCTGAGTTCATCCTCTCAATCTGAGCCAAACTTTTCAGCTCAGTGGAGTTTAAATATAATGAAATGGGCTTTGATGAAGGTGTGTGTGTGTGTGTGTGTGTGTTCCTATCTTTATGGGGACATTGATGTTTACACAGTCACACCATGGGGACCTCTGACACTATGGGGACCAAAATTCAGGTCCCCAAGAAGGTTAAATATTAAAAATTAAGGTCCCCACTAGTAAAATAGAAATGATGTGGCCCGAAAAATCATTTTTTTTCTTTTTTGAAAGTCCCCATAAAGCATGGTGCAAAGGTTTGAAGATGCGTATACTTTAAATTTTAAAAAATGATTTATTATTGTGGGCTTTTTTTTTATTATTATTTATTTATTTTATTTTATTTTTTCATTTTTTATTTATTTATACTTTTGAAAAAAATTATTTTTTTATGATTTGTTTACTTTTTACAGATTTATAAAAACCTTTTAATGACTATTTTTTTCATTCATTTGTATCAAATTTGTATCATTATTTAATTTTATTCTTTTTTTTTAATGTTTACACTCACTACCCAATGGCTACTTGATGACAAACTTGGTCCTCATGAGACATGGAAACGAGAATGTGTGTGTGTGTGTGTGTGTGTGTGTGTGTGTGTGTGTGTGTGTGTGTACAAGAGTGACTACTGTCTTATTTTTGCCCACATTTTGAGTTCAGATGGTGCATCAAATCTGTAAATATGCTGTACCACTTGTTCTTTCAGGTGCCAGCTACAGGGGAATCTTCTCCACATTATTATTATTATACCTAAGAGATTTGAAAAGCAATAAGTTAACCAAAGCTACTGACAGTAGGTGGTCTTTCTTTGAAACTAAATTTAAGCAAATACTTTGTTATTTCTTACATAAAACCCATCCACACTGTTAAAAACTCCACAGAGTTTTAAATGGTAGGTGGTCTTTTATTTAAAGATGATTATTCTAAAGTAATGGACGAACTGCTGATTGACAAAAAATAACTTATATGTGAGATGTTATTTTGAGCATATCATGGAAAAAAAGGAAATGAATGAGTCTAGATTGATATGAACTGTTATCAACACTCCAGGACAAACCAGATGGTGGATGTTTTAGTTGGCTATTTCTAAAATGCATCAATCTACAAATGCACCGGTGAGTGTGTTTCAGAGGCGAGACAGTGAGAGAGTGCACACAACCCAATTATGAGACTACTCTTTTATCTGGCCTCCTCTCAGCTGATGAGTGGAGATGGATGTTCCATGCTCCGCTGCTTCTGCCATTGTCAACTCTCTATGGAGTCCAGTTGCGCTGTGCGTTACTCCCAAATTCCACATTTTTCTGTTTTACTCACTCTCGTGTTTAGACAAGAATGTGCACAGAAAACACATTGTTGCCATGCCAAGTGGGCGTCTCTTCATGTGACGCAAAGTCTATATTCATCCTCATTGTACAAAGCTCTTATTGAACCATGTTTTGGCATTTTCATGGGCCTTTGTGTGCCCTCTGAGCTGCTCGCCTTTGCTATATATTGATGAAAACTTTCCCTTAAAGCTGTCATTCCATGGTTATTTCATTAATATTACTGTGTTCTCCATTGTTATTGAATACATTGTGTGTCGGTTCTATTTAAAAAAAAAAAAGAAAAGAAAAGAAAAAGAAAAGAAAAGAAAAGAAAAGAAAAGAAAAGAAAAGAAAAGAAAAGAAAAGAAAAGAAAAGAAAAGAAAAGAAAAGAAAAGAAAAGAAAAGAAAAGAAAAGAAAAGAAAAGAAAAGAAAAAAAAGTCGCTTTGCTTTGTTTCAAGTTGTTTTTGCACAGTAGAAAAATTATTTGAGGTCAAACAACAGTTTACCGGTACTTCCTCATATGCGGTCACGAGGCGTCTCTGATTGGCTGAGAATGCGTGAAAGAACACTCCCCCTCCCTTCTCGCTGCATATGTATTTAGCTTTACCCAACTAGCATCCAGCTAGGTTTCGTGCTGTTGCTTGTTCTGAAAATGTGCAGGGAAAAACGAGGTTTTATTTCCACAGAGAGCACATGAACCAGTTTGATCCGCCATTTTCCCCCCAGTTTTTGCAGCAGCTACTGTAGCCCCGTCTTCTCTTGTAGATGCTAGTGCTAATGCTACTTCAGATTCGCTGCCGGGAACGAGCTTAACCCCACGTGGGTGATGCTAAAGTCCATCTGACATCAGACAGACCGGCTTTTTCTGGGTCCCTCGTTCCTCTTGTTGTTTTCTGTGAATGCAGTATGCAGCCAGTGGTGGTGACAAACCACTGTCAAAGGCAGCATGTGTTGGTAAGTCGGGATGACCCATCAGATTCCAAAAGGAGAAAAGTGGTTTTCAGCGGAATGACACCTTTAGTTCAGTAAAATTTAAGATGCACAGAGAACGATTTTGCTTTCGCCTTCAAATACTTGGGAAGAAAATGAAATTATCTGTTTTTTATGTAAATCCCTGCAATACTGTAACATTCACTGAGATGATGTGCCCAACAAGTGCTTACTTTTTCTGATGCTGATAACTTTCTTCCTCTGATTATAAATGCATCCATCTCTGCAGAGAAGAAAGGAGGTTCAAATAGCAGCATGTGAAATATTTAATGCCACATATGCTCGAAAAAGCAGTGATAGGTGTGTGTTGAGGGGTTGATGTGTTTCTATGGCAACATATATGGTACTTACCCATGCAGGCAGTTCTTGCTTTGTGAGCCTGTAGTAGATACAATGCTCTACAGTTTGTGCCAGATTGTGAACACTGTCTGTGGAATAATAACCAAAAGGCTGCAAGACTGAACATCTGCAGTGGTACAGTAGGTTTATAGTCAGTAGCGAAGGGGGCGGAGACAAGAGACCAAAAGAAAGAAAACCCCAAGAGCTGAGTGAAAAGCCTGGAAGTGCAGATATAAGCTTCAAAGCTATGTATTACTGGTATTCGTTTGGACTCTAGTATCTTACATAAAGGGGTTTATATTCACTATCTACAGTCCTATATAAGAATAAATAAAACCCTCATTATTATAGTTTTGGACCATATAGATTGTCCCTTTGGTCTCCCCTTTTGAATCAGACATTTTTAAAGGGTTTAGATTGAAGGTAAAGACTTTCTACACTGGCTAATGATTGATTTATTTGAATAATTGTCAGTGTTGGCTCTCTACTGTCTGTATTACAGAAGGCTATTGTTGGGGAATATAGATCATTGCTATGGTTCTGATCATAGATGCTGCAGGTCATTATTAAATTAATATTTTCATTAAATTAGTGATTTATTAAAGGGAGAGGAGTACTTTGTCATGATGATATTGTGAGATTGTATGGTATACTTTAGTCCTTGTTTAAAGATCATGTATGTGTTTTTGTAAGTGTTGTATAAATAACATTATAATTACTGTTGTTCTACAGACACTCCCTGGTAAAATGAAATAGTACTAATACCATATATAAATATCCCATTATTATTATTATTATTATTATTATGCTGTCCCTCAAAGGGGAGGCACAGGGTATTGTTACCGCCACCAAAGGGGTTCTGTCTGTCAGTAATTTAACTCAAAACGTTGTGGTTTTGATGACATTTTCAGGAAATGTTGGTACTGGTACAAGCAACACAATTCACACTAAATTGGGTTTATAGATCGGCAGTGACCCAAAATAAATGTAGTTACATTTCAGGAAAATTTGGTCAAAGTAAAAAAAAAAAGTAGCAATTTTCAAAATCTTTTGTTTTCTCCCATTCACTTATAATGGGCACAATTTCAACTGTCTAGAAAATGCCAATTAAAATGCTACAAATAGAAGGAATTGATATGCTGACATCAACATATGCATAAACACGATGACATCAGCTGGTTGTGCCTGGAACCACTTGTCATTACTGTTCCTAACTATAACGATTGTTTTAAGGTAATAAATATGTAAAACACTTACTTACTGCACTACAGTAACAGGATATATATTAGATACAAGCTTGTTTCCAACAATAATTTTTTTCTTTTTTCTTTCTTTTCTATTCAAACAGGAAGTAAATCCCAGGACGGCAGTATCTCAGAAATGGAGGAGCTCCCAGTCCCACAGAACATCAAGATCAGCAACATCACCTGCGACTCCTTCAAGATCTGCTGGGACATGGAACCACGCAGCAAGGAGCGTATCACACACTACTTCATTGACCTGAACAAGAAGGAGAATAAGAACTCAAACAAGTTCAAGCACAAGGTAAGATGTAAATGAACCCACTGAGGCCAACACTATAAAGAGATGAGTCACTTGTGTTTGTGTGTGTGTGTGAGTGTGTGTCAGTCTAGTCCTTCAGAGGTTTGTTGTATTTCATGAACAGGAAAACAAGCACATGCAGAAGAAAAAGGTTTTATGTGTAGAAAGTAGTTTTAAACCAGTGCGCTGGTGGCTAATGGGTATGGGGGGGGGCACTAATATTGAACTTATTTGCTTCTTTTCACATTTTTTTTTAATCTTGTATGAATCTATTATGTATGATAATTTTCTATTGATATTGATATTTTGATTCATCCCTGTCTTATGCAAACCTGTGCAAATCTTATTTTATATCTTGCACTTTTTAAATCTTAAAATGTATGTATACATTTTTTTTTTGTACTTTATTTTAATTCATCTACTTTTATAATTTTGTCTGTAATCATAATCTAATGTATTTTAAAGTTATATTTTAACTGTCAATCATTGTGAAGCACTTTGGGCTACACCTACTGGACGAAAGGTGCTATAGAAATAAAGATTATTATTATTATTATTATTATTATTATTATTATTATTATTATTATTATTATTATTATTATTATTATTATTATTATTATTATTACTAAGACAACAACTAAGATAATAAAAAAATGCTTTTGCTGGATCTAAAATGTCATATGTACATTAGATCTTAAGAAGCTTCTGAATTAAATTAGAGGTAAAACACCTACAGCAAACATAACATTTATCATTTCAAGCTGCAACCTTTGTGTTCTCCTTGAAGAAAAAGACAAATTTAAGCTGTTCAAACTGAGTGTGGTGTTGCTGCGATAGGCTAATGTCACAGTAACAGCCTTCTGTACCTGAGAGTAATTGCACCGGCAGGAGGAACACCTCAGCGTCTTCACGTGATAGTCAGTAAATCGATGTGTTTCTTTTCATCAGCCTCCTGTCTTTCACTTCCTGGGTGCTGTCAAGGCTAGGGTTTCTACTCTTCTTGTGGTTACTGCAGGTGACCCTTCACAAGTATTTTGATTTTAGTGTTCTGCAGTTGTGTTGGTGGATTAATGGACTCTGTTGCTAGGCAGGAGCTCCTGGTCCAATCAATGAGCAGCTACAGCCCACTGAGACTAAGGCAGGGCTGCAGGATACACAGAATAGTAAACGCTGAACAACACCATAGGAAAATCCAGTCTACCACCTGTATGAAATATCTACTTATGTGCCAGTATGTTAAAATGTGGCTGAATATTGCTTGAATCCTGTTTTTTTTTTTTTTTAATTATTATTATTATTATTATTATTATTATTATTTCTAGGATGTTCCAACTAAACTGGTGGCCAAGGCAGTGCCTCTGCCCATGACTGTGAGGGGTCACTGGTTCCTGAGCCCACGTACAGAGTACACCGTAGCCGTCCAAACTGCATCCAAACAGACCGATGGGGATTACGCTGTTTCTGAATGGAGCGAAATCATCGAATTCTGCACTGCTGGTAAGGATTTATAAAACTTGGATTGTGATCTGGGAAACTTTGCTTTCTGGTTTGAGGCTGCAGAACATGATGACACATAGTGGGTAGAGTGAGAAGAAAATTGAAGGGGGTTAATTGAAATTGAGCGAAAGAAGATAAATGGACAGACAGAGGCAGGCATGATGGGCTGGAGCAGAAAGGGATTAAAGGAAGGATGCAGAGCAGAGGTCACCGAGGTCAATAACAGTGGTGAGAAGCTTAGTGGGGGAGGGGAGAAAATGAACCAGGATGTGATGAAGCGGAGTGCAACATTTATCAGCGTGGGAGGGGTTGTTGCAGAGAGAGGAGGTAGAGAAGCAGCTGAGATGGAACGACATGCTGACAAAAACTGATTAAAAAGAATCCTTAATAATATCAATGATCCTCCTCATCACAAGTGCCTTTCTATTCCTGCGTTTGTGCTGCTCCTTTAAATTTGATCGCTCATATCGGAGCTTTGCCATTACTGTCAAACTCCCGGGCTTTCATTTAATTACTAAATTGCATTCATTTCTCCTGTCTTTAACAACTGTAGTTAAAAGGGAAAAAAGACAAAAAAGTCTAAAACTGAAATGAGACTGTTTTGATGGCTCCAGTCAGTCATGGAAGCCAGAACAAATAAATAAGTGACGTATTAAGACTGAACATCTGTTAGACATATGTAGATAGGGAGCCTTGTGACTTCATGGTAAATGTAATATCTTAATGTATCGATGCTCCAAAGAAATAAGTTTACATTTTTCTACAGCTGTTAATGACAACAGGAAAAAATGAACTATGAAAAATACAAACCACAATACAAAGGTGATCTGTTTTCATATAGTATGTGATTATATTGTACACACAGGATTAAATGGCAGCAGTTTATACTGTAAATGTTAAACTTCTGGGCATGTTCTCTGTTGCAGGAAGCTAATTTGTTCGACAGAGCACTTTGTAATGTCTTAAAAATGGCATGTGAAAGTCCACCTGGAATGATCACTTTCAAAACACAAAGTATAGCATTACAATCTTCTGCTCGTGCTGATACTACTTTGAATTTGAAAATCTGAAACACCTCAGGGTGCACTTGTTAATGCTTTTGCAATTATTTGAAACACTTTAAAATCATACCAAAACCCATTTCTGAAGCACATATTAAAGCCTTACTACTTAGTGCCCGCCTGAAAAAGCCTTAGAAATAACATGAAACACCTTAGGGAGCAATACCAAATGCCTCAGAAGTGATCTCTAATACCTGAAAAACATATATATACTTGTCCAAAATGACCTTTTTTTTTTGGAGCGTAGTATAGTTTTACTCCTTCACCACCAAAGGCCATTGACAACCACCTGAACAAATATGACAAACAACGTGAAACAGCTCAAAAGATTTCCTCAGCAATGATCTAGAAACGTACACTATACCCTGTCCAAAAAATTACTTCCTGAGTACATAGTAGTCTCATTGTTTCTATTCTGGCTCAGGACAGAAGGTTGATGGAGACCCCCTGAAATTGACCTGAAATACCTCAAGGATCATATTTTAATGCCGAATAAATTATGTATAACACTTGTGAAACATACATGAAAATCTGTCCGACGTGACCCTTAATGAAGAACAGTACAGCTTTATTACTTGACTAGCAGATGTCGTTGATGTACAGTTCTATGCAGAAGTTTTAGGCCACATTTTTGTATGTTTGAAATGAATATACATTCTCAACACACAACAAGAAAAAAACAAAAAACTGTACTAAATGGGTTGTAAAAGTTTAAGTCACTATTTAGTGTGACCCCTAAACCCTTGACAAGAAGCAGATCAGACAATTTCAAACATTTGACATGTGTTGAATGAAACCTAGTGTAAAACATCAGAAAATTATTGTAATAAATCTCGTATTATCTGAAAAATAAGGGGTTAAAGACGTATTAAATCCAAAGCGAGGTCACACTAAATACAGCCACTCTTTTTTATTGAAGCTTTTCTTGTCCTGCTGTACATATTTCACATCTATCCAGACTGTATCTTAATTCAGACACAAAAAAATATATTTGTAACATCATAATAGCCTCAGACTTTTTCAAAGTACTGTGAAAACCTATACACAATAGTGAATTTGAGATTGGTTATCACCTGAAAAGCCATTAGAAATAACCAGAAACAACTAAAAAGGACATTAGTGATCTAAATTGCCATAGAAGTACATATAAGAAACATATTATAGTGACATTTTGTTAGAATAAAGTCACAAGAGAGAGAACTTTGGTTGCATGTCTGATGCCACAATTTACCACTTGACTACAAGAAGGCAGTTTTATCCATTTTCTTTTTTTAACACATATGTACAAGAGCACATGGGACAGTCTTGAATGTTCCAACATGACAATGACTCAAAACATAAGGCCATGTCTAGCTGTTATTGGCTACAGCAGAAAAAAGTGAAGGTGAAGGAGTGTCTATTTCAGTTTCATTCAGCCACTATGGGCAAGTGACAAATATGTAGTTCATGGAAGAACATCCCTAATCCTTAAGGAACTGAAGGTGTTTTGCCAAGAAGAATGAACCATCTGAGTAAATAGTGTCTGATCCACAACTACTGTACCACAAAAGACTCCCATCTGTTATTGTATTAATGGGGCCAATACAGAGGATGAAGAACTAGGGTATGTAAACTTATGATCAGGGTCATTTGGATAATTTATCTTGTTAGTATGATTAAAAAAAAAAAAAGAAAACACATTTATTTGATGCCATTTTTAATGGCTTCACTAAACCACCAATAAACCTCATATTATACAATACAATTGATCAATCAATACATCATATTATCATTCATATTATCTGAAAAATAGCCAAAGAATCATAAATTCTGCTGGGGTATGTAAACTTATGAGCATAACTGTATTTACATTACATAACAGTGAGGTGCTTTTAAGGCATATTTACAACAAAGCACACAGTCACATGACTCACCACAAACTGTCTCCATATCTCACTATGGCAGGTTATAATGATAATATAGAACTTATACAAATGCATTCAACCACCATATATTTATCTTTATTAGCATAAACACAAGAGGTGCTGACCTTTAAGTTCTCAGAAAAATGTCAACAACCAAGGTTTGAGTAAAAGTGCTTGAGCTAAATGCTGAGTCATAAGCTGTCCAGTCCATCTAAGTGTCCTTGATATAGTATATTATCCTCAGGATCCTCGAGTGCAAGGCTTTATTTTACATTCAAGATATTATGTGCAGGCACTCCTCCCTTCTATAATTAATAAATAAATCTGTATTCGTCTAATGTAGCCCACTAAGTGATGATGTTTATGTCATGTCTGTTTCCAGATTATTCCACGGTGCATCTAAACCAGCTGCTGGAGAAAGCAGAAGTCATCGCTGGTCGGATGCTACGTTTCTCTGTCTTCTATAGGAACCAAAACAAGGAGTACTTTGACCATTGCAGGTTGGATTTGTTTAAGTCATTCTGTGAAAATAATATGGAATTGTATCAGGAAGGGTTTACCAGCCGAATGGAGTTTAGAATTAAAGGCTGTTACAGGCACGAACACAATGATTAGACCATCAGAAGTCACCAAAAACAGTGGTTATGCAATCGAGTACTTGTGTGTATCATGTGACTAAAACTGACAGAAAATGGAATGAATAAATGCACTGTTTTTGTCATTACAATGTCACAGATACATAGAACAAAAGTCATTTTAGTTATCAATAAAATCATGGAAAATGGATAGTTATCAGCTCTGAAATTAAATTCTTATGTTCATTATTTTTGTCCAAACAAATTTACCTTTAGTAGTATCAGACATTAGAAGAAACAAGAAATTGAAGAAAGCAAGGGTGGTCTAATAATTTTTTCCACAATCGTATGTGTTTTTATGTAGTACTGTGATGACAGAGAAAACACCACAAATGAAAGTCTCCATCCAAGGACTTGATATTTTGAACACAGCACACTGTACAACTCTAATTTCCAGCTAATTTAGGATGAATGCATTCTTCTCCAGTTAATGTGGACAGAAATGATGATGAGGCAACGCTGCTAAATGGCGCAGTTGCTCAAAACGTGGAAATTATCACCCTAAATCCACACGCAAGCATCAGTTTCTCTTTGCTCACTTGCACAAAACAACAAAATACATCTTCCACCCGAGTTTATTCTAATTCTACCAGACAATAATAGCAGATAGGTTTTAGGGAAACCAGAAAAAGAGAAAAACTGGCTGTGACTGTCAGATCTGTTTTCACGTGAGAAGAGACTGTGGCACACAGTGAATGGAGAGTATCCCTAGAGCAGCTGATTTTTATTCATTGGTTACAGATCCAGTCTATACTGCATCTTGCTTGGTTGGGTATGTACACGTCTGCCTCTCCACTAGTGTTGTTCTTTTCTTCCTCTTCCTCAAGGGAAAATAAAATACCCACCGGCTGTTAAGTCACTCAGTATGTGCACTAAAGCCTCATCCTAAGAGCATCTTTTGTTGGCATGACGTCACCTGGATCAGCATCTTTCTTTTGCTGAGTTGGAGCTGCCTCTGTGCACTGAAAGAGCGTCTGTTCAACTGCACCCCCATGTGGGAACTAAAAAGTACTGACATTAGTACCCAATGAGGCCTCTGTTCCCATAACCTGGGTGGGAGGAGAATAATCACATAATGACTGTAACAGAGCATCAATTCTGATATAATGACATCCTCTGATTGTTTTATAATTAATGTTCATAACAAGAACTTTGAGCTGAGATTTATTCTGTGTGCGATACACACAGCTGCTTCAGAGGAATTAATGGGCTGGAATTTTTATTTCTTAATTTGCTTAAATCTGCTCTTTTTAACCCTTAAAGACCTGGGACTATTTTTGTGGCAACTACCAAATGACTCCCAATTTTGAAAATCCCAATTTTTCTCGACATTTACCTTTCATAGGTGATTTATTATCATAGTATCTTTTGCATTTTCACTGAAAAATTTGTCTTTTACTGAATTTATTATACTGATTTTTTATTAAAGTATCTTATCAAAACGGCAAAAACTGAAGAATAATAGACTTTTTCAGCAAAATGCATCTGAACATTAACCCATAAAGACCCAAACATCCACCATGTAGCAAAACCATCTACTAATGTAAACTGTTTAATCCCTATGGATCCACTAATCCTAATAATGCATGTAAATAATTGGTGCAAAATACAGTTTATCTTTACATGATCATCAGATATGACCCATTGGGACATTCAGAGTCTCCATAGTTGCCTCACTGTTACAGCATTGAATCACCAGTAAGTTTGATGGAGTTTGATAAATTGCAGTGGATTGACAGACACTTGGTTTATGTTCAGTTAATGACAGACTTGCTGAAAAGTCACTTTTTCTTCAATGTTCTCTGCTCCTGATATAATAACCCTCAACTTTACTCAAAGCTTTTATGAAGATCTTCTACATGATTAGTAAATTAAGTTTAGGAAAATATCAGATTGTCCCTGAAAAGACACACAATACAGAGGATAATACTGTATAAAGACAAGATAAGATACAGTCAAGAATAAAAACATAAGATCTGAGCATCCAAAAAAAGACACATCTGATGCTATTGAAAACCAAAGACTGTGCATTTGACCTGAATATGTACCTGTATTGATAAGATGTTTAGGTCTTTGAGGGTTAAAGGAAAAGTGGCTGTTTTATTCAACACCCTGGGGTTGAACCATAGTGATTCTATTTCCAAAAATATTGAATTTGAAGCAGCTTTCTATTGAGATCATTATTTGTTTCTATTTATTCCATTATGAGACTCTCTGGATGCAAACACTGTTAATCTTATTGTAATAAAAACCTGATTGATTTAAAATGTCATCACAGCCCTCCAGTATTTCTAAAATCTAACTAATTGACTCAAGTGGCAAATTATTCCACATCTACATAAGGGTTTTTGTGTTTTTGTTTGTTTTACTGATGAATTAATGTGGTAGAAGATGGGCGACCATGACTCAGTTGGTAGAGCAAGATATCCATTAAATCCAAGGGTTGGCAGTTCGAATCATGCTCTGTCCTCGTCTGTCCGTTGTGTCCTTGGGACAGACACTTCACTCTCCTTGCCTCTAGTATCACTCACACTGATGAATGAATATTCAGGTCAGAGGGACTGTAGGAGCAAATTGGCAGCCATGCTTCTGTATGTCTGCGTCTGGGCAACTGTGCCTACAAAATGAAGTTTACCACCACCAGAGGAAGAATGTGAGAGTGAATGAATAATGGATCAATAATGTAAAGTGTGAGGTGCCTTGAAAAGCACAAAAGAAACCAAATCCATTGTCATAAGATGACTGTGTTTCCACGTTCTCTACAGAACCTCTGAACAGGAGAAGATGACAAACTGTATTTTACAGCAGTTACTTACATGTCTTGATAGGATTGATGGAGAATTAATGCAGATACAGAATAAACATCAGTTGTCACACTGGAATGTCAACTCTCTTCTAACTCACCACCCAAGTTTATCCAATTTATTTGGAAAAGTTGCATCGTTTTTGTGCCACACGGTCGCAAAGTTTGCAAAGATTTCAGAAAAAATTACCACTACATAAATTGCTTCAGCTGGGACATACAAACACCGATTTGGCTGAAATTTGACACAGACTCTGTGTCATCTCTGAGGTCTACATCCATTTAGCTAAAGACATTCTGATTTTGTACTATAGCGCCCCCTAGAAATGTACTTTTATTGAAATGGCTGTAGTTCGGACATACAAACACTGATTTGGCTGAAATTTGACTCAGACGTCCATCTCTCGGTCCTACGCCAGGTTATCAAAAGAAATTGTGATGTTGCTCTATAGTGCCCCCTACAGTATTGCCTTTATTAAAATGGCTTTAGATCAGGAATACAAACACCGATTTGGCTCAAATTTGACTCTGACGTCACGTGGGGAGGCAGTCGTGAGGGATGGCAAAGGTCTTTGAGACTGCTTTCAGTTTTAATTTATGCTTTTGTAACCTCCCGACTTAACTACTGCAATAGCCTCCAAACTCCAGCTTATTCAGAGCTCATCTTCTCACCCACACCCGTTCACACCATTTAAATGCCTTTTAAAAACTAATGTATTTAACATTTCTTGTAATGTTTCATTACTATTATTCTGACTGTTTTTAATGTCTGATTGTTTTATTTTCTATTTTTAGTTTTTATTGTAGTTATCTTTTATTGTGTAGTTGGCTCTTATTGTACTACTATATATTAACTTCATGTAAAGTGTCCTTGAGTGCCAATGAAAAGCGCAATGCAAATAAAATGTATTATTCTGATTATTATCATTCATAATGTCAGGTATAATTTTAGCATCATGATAAGCTTAATGTCTGCTCATGGAAAATGTTGTCCTCTTTATT
Source organism: Siphamia tubifer (assembly GCA_020466265.1). Taxonomy (NCBI): domain Eukaryota; kingdom Metazoa; phylum Chordata; class Actinopteri; order Kurtiformes; family Apogonidae; genus Siphamia; species Siphamia tubifer. The sequence goes on from CM035797.1 coordinate 30,946,463, forward strand.
TTGTGTTCAGGGAGGCACAGGGGAACCGGATGCTGCCGTCAGTTAAGGACAACAGTGGCAGTCATGGCTCACCCATCAGTGGCAAACTGGAGGGCATCTTCTTCAGCTGCAATACAGAGTTCAACACAGGCAAGCCTCCGCAGGACTCCCCTTATGGCCGCCACCGCTTTGAGGTCCGTGCTGACGTGCTCTTCAGCCCAGACACCAACCTGTACTTTGGGGACTTCTACTGCATGTATACAGCATACCATTACGTCATCCTGGTCCTGGCACCCAAGGGCTCCAGAGGAGATGAGTTCTGCAAGCAGAGGCTCCCTGCGCTCGACATCACCAACAACCGCTTTCTCACCTGCAAGCAGAATGAAGACGGCAACGGCGAGCTGGTCTTTCACCATGCGCAGGATGTCATCTTGGAGGTTATCTACACGGAGCCTGTGGACCTGGCGCTGGGCACGGAGGCGGAGATCAGTGGGCACCAGCTGATGAGTCTGTCCACAGTAAATGCTAAGAAAGACCCCAGCTGCAAGACCTGCAACATCAGTGTGGGACGCTAAAAGAAGCCGAATGTAAGCGAGGGAGGGAAGGACTAGAGGTGGCTGACCTCTAAACACACACAGGAAGTCCACGTGAACTGATGAAACAGACCAACAATGCATGAAGCAGCAGATTTAGTAGGCTCCCAGACATGCACACTGACATATCACAGCTCTGTGATCATCACTCCAAAAGCAGAGCAGAGTCAAAAATACTCACATTTACACCTGCCCCACTGTCTCCTCACCTGAGAAGGACTACCTTAAATGTTGAAAACGTCCATCCAAACACAACTAAATTTAAGCCACATGAAAGAACTCAAACCACTGATAACATAGATCATCAATGAATCCTGGAATTCAACATTGGTGTGCTGACCGAACCCTTTAATAGTACTAACAAACATGGGATGCTTCTGTTAAATTTGTTTTTGTTTATTTGAGTCCGTTGACCCTATTTTATTAATGATATTTGCCTTGTTATTACTGATATGGACTGAGTGTCCACCAGCTGTGTGGTGTTTTGTTTCAGATTAATTTAAGTTTTAGTTTTAGGTTTTTGGGTTTTTTTTGCCTTTTTATTCCCAACTCTGCAGTAAACATATTCAAACTTATTCTATTAATGGCAAGGACTGATTCTAGAATTTCTTAGGGCTGCAGCATCAATTATCATCTTTCTTTATACCAAAGGTATTAAAAACCAGATCAAACAGCTGTGGGATCCTGAGTACAAATGCAACAGCCTCTCAAATGCGTACTCTCCAAGTCTTTGATGACCAGTATAAACTACTCACTAACTTGTTAACCTTTAAAAGCATGATGCAGTTCTGTGCAGCATGAGTATGAAAGCTGTCAGTACCTCTACCATCACAACCTTTTCTGCAAATGTCTCCTTTAGTTTACTGTAGTGAACAGAAAGAAAATAGAACCATAAACTGTGTTTAGCAGAATAAATGTGAAAAAATATTTATTTTTATTGATATATATATATATATATATATAGATATATAGATATTATATATATATAGAAAATTATATAAACCAGAAGTGCACAATGTCAAAAGCTCTGATAATTGTCACCAACGGCATTTAGAGGGAAATAACATTATACAAACAAAATGGGGAATGATTACAAATTGGACAGTAGATTTACCTTGCACTTGTACAAGATGCCAACGTAAATTTTTTTCCAAGGTGAACATGTAAAATGAGTAGTCACAATTCATAACAAATATAAAATTCTTAATGCATATCATAGCACAAATTGACATGCACAAATGCCACAGGCTTGTTTTCATTGAGTGCATTTAAACTAAAATCCTTCTTGCCAAGACAGCACTTTTTTTAGAATGCAGTTTCCACAACGACTTAGGACGCTTGTCCAAAATTAGTATTCTGGGAAGGAAAAAGCAAGAAACAAAGTGCCATAATATACATACGGTAGAAAAAAAAATCCTAATATGTAACAAACATCACTGACATGAATCGTGCTACATAACATACACTTGCTACATCGGGTTTATATAAGGCTGGATCATGAATGATAAGGGATGTGTTTTGGGGACTAAAACTCTGCAGTTGCCCACCAACTCATTCAGATCGCCACCATTTTCCATTACTTTTTCTCATGTAAAGTGCATCAACATTATGAGCATGGCATGAAAACAAGTTCAGACCCCAGTCTATTCTCAGCAACATTTTTTGGGAAATGATTGAGTCTTGTTTGTTCAGATTTAAAGTCCCACTGTGAGAAACTCAACTGGTGTTGGTTGAGTCCTGTTGTTTACTGAGCAGGGCCTCCAGTAGACGGAGCTTCGCTTTAAGGTTCTTATACTGGCAGTACTCCTCGGCCATTGGTCCACGGTCCTCCTTTTGACAAACCCTGTTAAGAAAAATAAGAGGAGGAAAGAAGATGCAACAAAAGGCAAAACCTTTTTTTAAAAATTGTTTCCAAAACAACCTGCAGCTTCCATAACTGGTGGATAGTCCCTATGTTGCCTTACTCAGATAGCTTTGTACAGTGTGTATTGTAATCTGAAACTTACTGTATTTACTTTGGAGGACTAACATGTACAGTACAAAGGAAGTGTACAGTTCAGCTCAAACGTCTATCTCTTTGTCTCTTTCCTGAGCTCTGTGCTTTATTAATGTTAAGTGAGTGTGCTTACACTGTCGTACCATTACATTGGAATTTTTGTGGATGTTTTTTTGTTTGTTTTGTTTTTCACAAGGCATTGTTGAAAACCAAATGTTCCAAGTTTAATAAAAGACAATAAAATTCAAAAGGCAAGTACTTTTGTTTTGGTGTGTCATTTGAGTGTTTACCTGCCGGTCTGAGTATAAAAGTGTTCTTCAAAGTCACGAAGTGCTTGATGGAGCCTCCGCTTCTCCATCCTTGCCATCCTAAGGTGATCCAATAATTCTGATCTGAACATCCAACCAAAACAGGAAGGAATAGGCAATAAAAGTTTAGATTTTCAAACTGATTTTATGCATTTATAACAAACATTCTAAAATTCTTAGTGAAAGAAACAGTATTATCTGCATTTTTTTTGCTGTTCTGAAATAAATGCCTTAATTTATTTATGATGCAACAGAGAAAAGAAAACACAGTGCATATACTGTATTTGGATTTATATAGTTCGAGTAATAAAATAAAATGGACTTTATTAAACAAACCTGGAAGCTTCATGTAGTGTTGCCATGGCGATGAGCTGGGACTGGAGCCCCTTGACCTCCTCTAAAGGAGAAACCAATGGCGTTTCAGACATGTCCAGTGATTCATCAGCGGACATGCATCTGGGCGGTTTCAGCCAGAGTGGCTGCTGCCTGGCGCACTGTTTAGAACACTCCTCATCAGAATCCTCCTCTTCATCCTGTTAATACAGTAAAAAACAAAAGATGTGAATATATCCATTCTAATTTACCTGGAACAGCAACAAGAAGCTAACATGCTTATATCAAGACTTGTCTGTCTTCTGATGAATTGTATAGCTATTGAACAGGCTAATAAGTTTCCATTTTTAACTGTTCCACCACCAGTTTACTGATGTAGAATTTATTCTAAAATGGTACTTGTTTCTCATAGCCCAGATCTATGCTCATAGTTTATTAGCCCTGTGTCAACAATGGAGAACAAGGAAAACAATTCTCTGGGATGTTTGGGTAGTTTATATTTCTTTAAAGCAAATACAGAAGACAAATAATCTTTAAATATTTGTCTTGGATGGCACTAAGGACACGATGCAGGCAAAGCACCATAGCAAAGCAATGTTTGGGAAGGAAGTACTGAACACTTCCACATGAAGAGGTAAGGCAAGGTATGAAACTTCTGCAAAGAGACAACTGAAACACCACAGAAGACATTTTGTCAAAATGTGATATTAACATTTGGTTGCAACTCAGAGATTGTTGTTATTCTCTCGTATTATGAGAGGGAAATGGTAAGGCACAGATCGTGAAAGGCAGAAGAATGCTAACTAAAATAGTTACTTATCGGTTTGATCAATACAACAGATTACTATACAAAACATCCCAAAACATTTGACATCATTTCATCACCTAATAATTAGTTTAAAATGTCTCTGCTCTTTTTGTGTAATTATTGTTATTGTTCTGCTTTCAGGAATAGACATTTCATTTACTGCAACAGGAAATGTGTTCTGTATATTGAAGTATGTCCAAATTCGGTCAAATGTGAATGCACAATTTGTTAGAAAATTTCATAAACAAGCACCAACAGGAAAGTAGATTTGGACATGGCATAAGAAGTTTCTATAGGAAAGCTATTTGTGTTGGGGGAAAAAAAAGGATCTGGGTGGCCAGAAGAGGTGGAAAACCAAGTTTGGGAAACATAATAACTTTGAAACATTATAAAATTATCATCCCTCTGAATTATTCATTTGAAGTTTGAAGAACAAAACATTTTAAGTCCAAAAGAAACCCTATTAAGTATTACTTCTCCTGACCATGTAGCCATTCCAATATTTCAAAATAAATTTTTTGGGACCCCATAGCCAGACAAAAGTACTATATTCTGTCAGCCATTAGAGGGCAGCAGAGCTACACATATGAGGATTACTGTTGACAGTGATATGTTGTTCATCTGGCTTTGGGCAAAAATAGACATTGCTCTATAGATCTCCTTTCTGTCTTTGTAAATCCACCATTCTCTTACTGGAAAACATCACAAAGGTTACATGTAATGCTAGTATATATCAAAAAAGTAAACAAAATACTTACAATGGTTGTGATAACTGTTGTTTTAGCAGAAAACTGCAGCTGCTTGACAATTCGGTACCTATCATAGAAAGGTTTCATCAGCGTCCGCTCCTGTCTGGTACTCTAAAAATGCCCACAAAGAAAGACAAAGAATGATCAATGTAGAGTATACCAACATGTGTGCCTGAAGCTTAGAATGAGTCAGAATAGTGAATCATCAAGGCTTATTTACCGGTCGTCCGTGCAGACTTTCAAAATAGAGCAAACACTTCTGCAGGCTTGTCTTCTCCATGGTCATCTGGAAATGTGACATCTCCTGCACGTGGCATTGTGTCATTACATCAGTTTTGTTATTGAAACTCATGCCTATTGAGTTTTGCTGAATATTTAACATATAATAGATATTTGTGTGTGTCATCAGTATTAACCTTAAGGCTGTCAGGCAGGTCTAGCTCTCGTCTTCGCTCCTTTAGTCTGTTGGTGATGATGTTGACAGTTTCCTCCACATTTGGTTTGGTGTTGCCATTGTTGTGAAGCTGCTGGAGCTCCATGCCAGTCAGTGCTGCCCCCTTCTGCTCATTGCCAGGCTTGAAGAGCTCAGCAGGTTGGCTGAAGCATCCGTGTTCTCTCAGCCCACCGTCTATTGATTGTCTTATCTTAAGTTCTAAAAAAATATATAAAAATTAAGAAATACATAGACGTGACACAACAAAAATTGGTGTGTGTTTATATACAGTACATGTCAGTATTTTTACATGAATAACTGTGTTACAATGTTACATGCCATTTCTGACCTTTAAGCTGTTTGCGGCTCTTGATGAGCTCCTTCATGAGCCTGGAAACCTCTGGATGTGCCGTCTTATCGTTATGGGCCGGCTGACAAAACCACAATACGAGCATGACATTAGTAATGACAACAGGAATCAGTGCCTGAAACCTTGGAAGTGGTTTATCTGCTTATTTTAGGATTAGGGTTCAAGAATTATAAACCCATATTAAGGAGTTATAAAAAAAATATCAAAATATGTTGCAGCCTCTACTGGAATATGTTCACATATGAACTAATGCTGTAATCCTTTTCAATGTCTATATATTTCCTTGTTTTATGACTGTCAGTGACTAGACCTTTTGGAGCTTGTTAGGAGTGGGTCTTAGATTAGATTTAGATTAGGGGCATTATTATTATTACCTTTATTCATGTATGTCAGTGTGTGTGAGATACTGTGGATCAATATGCTTATCATATTAACCTGTAATGTGTGAGTGTGTGGGTGCTTGAAGAGGGTGGGTATTTGTTAGTTTGTCTTTCTGTAAAATGTGTTGCATTATCGTGACTTGTGTTATTTAGTCTGTGCCTGGACCCCTGAGAAAAAAGCTTCATCCTGGATAAAATTTTTACTCTTAGTTCTTTTAATAGATATGTGACTATAAATGAATGACATTAAATTAAATGAAAAAGCACACAGAGAACCCCCGGATCACCACCAAAATCTAATCATTTCCAGATCTCCCCATTACAAACCTACCCTGAAAATCTGTCCATAGGTTTTTGAGTTACCTTACTAACTAACAGACAGACAGGCAGACAAACAGACAGACAGACAAACTGGCAAAAACATAAGATAACTGAGTAACATCTGGTAATGTTCCATATAGTCCAGTAGAGGGAGTTATTTGCCATTTGACTATATTTGTGACTAGTATCAGCTGCTCGAATTAACACTGAACCAAGCATGCACACATACTGAAATACAAGACAAGTTGGGCTCTTTGACAGCCAATTATCAGCTTTACCAAAAGCTCCTCTGAGCTGCTTGTCTTTTAGAACTATTCTAATCATGAACTGATTAGAATACCTACCTTGTAATGCCTCTCCTGCTCAAAACGCTCTTCAAAACGCCTGATCCTTTTCCTCAGGGTGTGGATGTGTCTGTTAAGCATTGAGATGGACACAGAGCCCTCATCTGGCTCTATATGGGCACTGCAACGGGCCCTAATAACAGAAAACACATATGTTATTTGTATTCCTGACAATCTATATGGATCTGTCAAGAAGCACTTCAGGAAACTGCTCCCTGTGCATCTTTTTATCCTCTGTAATGCAGAAACATAAATCTTGAGACTCATGTCATCTCTGCAGAAAATTAACAGAGAGGGAACTTTTGCTTACATGCGTATTTCCTGTGAGCTTGGAGGGGAAGGGGCGGTGTCAGGGTCTAAGTTGTAGCGCAGACTGTGGCTGAGGCTTGGGCAGCGTGGCGAAGGAACAGGGCAGTCGCCTGTTGTAATATGAGAGAGCAGCAGGCTGGTGTCTGGGCCTTGGGTGAAGCCCGATGGGCTGGGCTGGGAGTCATCTCCTGAATTTCCCTCAAAAAGAGCAGCAGGGGGGTAGACAGGACTGGATTCTGATGACTGTGGGGATGTGGCATGTACTAGAGGAGAGCGAGAACAAGATGAGGAAGAGAAATGAGAGAAAACCTGATAGAAGGAGACGTAAGGAAAAAAAAACTCTTCTCTAGTGTCACCAGGCATGAGATATCTTAGTTATCCTAGTTATATGCATCAGAAAATATGCAATAAGCAATAAATGTAAGCAATTTTCATTACCATCATCATCTGAAAATTTACAAGAGCATGAAAACACTAAAATATTTCAAGGTCTGATTCTCCATATTGAAGGTATGTCATAACAACCGCACCTCATGTGTTGTTACTTAATTTATCAAGAGACACACCCAGGTTTAAGATATCATGGGGGTCATTCTTCTAAATCAGTACCTAAAAAAATGTGTGTGTGTGTGTGTGTGTGTGTGTGTGTGTGTGTATGTATGTATATATATATATATATATATATATATATATATATATATATATAGTAAATATTGATTTAGTCCCAAACCAGAAAAAAACTTTGAACTTACCTGACTCTGATGAGGTGACTGTGAACTGACCCTGTAGACCTGGTGGCGAAGGCGGTGAGTGTAGAAGCAAAGTGGGGTTTAAATAAAGGTTTGTCTCCTCAGACGAAAGAGGTTGTTGTTGTTGTGCAGACAGGTGAACTGGAGTTCCAGGATCTACTGGTGTGGACGAAAGCCCCAGGTCAGCCTCCAGGGCTTGCACCTTGAGGGAAGGGCTCTGGAAACAGAAGCAGAACATATCCTCAGGGCTGGAGATGGCAGTGGGTGAGGAAGATGGACTGAGGAATGTTCAGTGGTTTGTATGATGCTGTGGAATCCTGAAATGACGCAAAAGTTGTATGACCATTTCTGTCTCTTCTTTTAAAATGAATAGCCAAAGTAGGAGGTAAGAGGTTGCCCACTCCTCCTGAAAAATGTGTGAGCAAAAGGCAGAAAGAAACTCTGCAACCAGGCGTCCTCAGTCCACAGTGTGTAGCTTCTCTCAGGTACAAAGACAGTTTTAAGAAGGTCTTCGCAAACAGCTGGAAGGATCTGTGCACAAACTATTACCTGATGGTTTGTTCTTTTCACCTCAGGTCTGTAAGAAGCAGCAATCAGCTAAGCAAGAATTTTCTCCGATTTTTAACAGACACTCAGATGGATTCCTAACATGTCAGCAGTATCTAGTATGGGTTCCCTCATGTGCAACACAGTGCCATTCCATAAGCCGTGTCACTGTTGCTCCCAGATCACCTGGTGTGTGTTAGGCAGCATGAAATTGTACTTCGGAATCCTTAAATCCACATGGCTTTCCATCCGAGCGGCATTCCTGGCACTTCTGCTGCTGAACTGCCTCCACATGGATTATTTATCATGTGAAAAGGAGGGGGGGGCAGGAGGAATACCACTAATGTCGATGCGTGTGAAGTGGGTGTGCACAAGGCGGAGAGAGAGGCGCTGTATGTGAGGAGGTGTTTCCACGGCAACGTTGTCTGACTGAGCCGAGGAGTCTATTTGATTGAGCTGCAGGGAGTCACGTAGCTGTTTGCCTCTGTTCATTTTTTTAGTGTATGAGTGTGCATATGTGGGTGTGTGTCCACTGGACTGACGTAAATAGATAGTGGACCAATAACAATTTGAGTATAATAAAAGACATTTCAATGCAAGCATTTGGTTCATTTTAATAGAACTGTCTTTTGAGTGCTTTGACTTCTTCTCAGCATCATCATCATCGTTACCAGCTGCAGCCGATAAGGCGTTGGTCTCATCACGCTCACCCGTCTCATTCATTCATAAAAAAAAAAAAATGCTGCTTTGTGCGTCACACAGAGGAGGTGGAAGGAAGGAGGGAGGAGGAAGGAGTGAGATTTCTATCGATGTGGCAAAACACCTACTGGCAAGCTCATACCTAGCACACACACACACACACACACACACACACAGGTGAGCACATATGCACACAAACTGCCTGGAGGTATCAGTGGCCCTTGTTGTCATAGATACCATAAGAAAGTGTTAACTTCTGTACCTAAAAGACTATGGAGAAGGAGAACTTACGTCACAGTTATTCTTGCCTCTGCAATCATTGTGACTGTCAAGACAACCACCACATCCTCCTCCTCCTCCTCCTCCTCCCCCTCCTTCGCTCCCCTGAAAAGCAAACACACCAGTGAATTCCCTTTCCACATACACAGTCAAACACATGAACACATAGGCAATGTAGGTCAAAATGACACACAAAGATAGGTCAAAATGAGTCAGATACTAGTTTTTCCACACGGAAAAAAAAAACATTTGAAAGAACTATTAGATTTACACATTTAATTGACAGTGAAAGTTTAATTATTGACCCAGATTTGATACTAATTAACCCTGTTTTTATAACCATTAATCTGAGTGATACTAAAAGGAGACACCTTTTATAAGCTACTGCTAAATAAAATCTTCTACTTATAGATTACCTTTAATATGGGTTAATAGAGTAACATTGTGAGGAGGTCAGTGTGGAGTTGTGTTCAACTCTCTATTTAATGGATATTTCTGTCTGTTGAAGGTTTTTAATCTCCTTTAAAACAGTTTTGTTCATATTAATTCATTGTGCATCAAGGACTGGCCTACACTTCAGATTTTAGTTGTATGCACATAACGTGACATGTAAACATGAATACACAACCACAACGTTCACAGGAGATGACATACTGCTTACCTTCTGCTGAGGGATTGAAGGTGTGTTGTCTTTGTTGTTTGTTAAGGAGGATCGTAAACTACAAAAACATGAAAGACAAAATGATGTCTGCTATCTTAGAGCATGAAAGACAGGAGAACATTTAAGCACGGTACAATTTAACATACATGCATTTTGGAAGGATATTAAGCTTTTACATTTGTTGGACTGTTGAAAACATATGTTTGCATGATATAATGCAGTACTATACTACTCGTATATGTAGCATTATTTACACCTGCCTCAGCATTAAATGTCCTTATATGTATGTGATACAAATAAAATTCTATAATGATTTGAAAGACGATATTCAACATAGTATATATATATATATATATATATATATAGAGAGAGAGAGAGAGAGAGAGAGAGAGAGAGAGAGAGAGAGAGAGAGAGAGAGAGAGAGAGAGAGAGAGAGAGAGAGAGAGACCAGGAACAACATCAGAGATCTCTGTCCAAAAGAACCCTCAGGCTCCCAGGCCTGTGGTGAAAGACCTGAGTTTGAAGGAGACACCGCCCAAGTGGGACATTTTTTTCAAGCTTTTTTCTGTGACCCCTCCCCCCCCTGTGTCTTACTTGTAACAGTGTTATACTTAAACTAAAATTATTATACAGTATGAACATAGTTTTTTCTCTGTAACCATCATTGTCCATGCCAGTCTAATACACGTGCTGACTTTCATTATTTCGAATCAATATATCACCCGATCAGAAATCAGATTTGCTGAAAAGCAGTGCTGCACTGTTCTATGTAGCACTGGGGCTGGAGAGTCATCTGGCACTGCCATTAACGTTAGGACTTAGAATCTCTGACATTAATGAGGCATAACTGTGCTGACCTGTACTGTGGCTCTGAGGATGCCAGCATGCCACCATGTGAGGATGGCTTAATCTGTAGTCAGTCTGCTACATGTGAGTGCCTTTGGCAAGTCGCTGTTATGTGGACCGTAATCATATCAAAAGCATGACTGAGGGCAGCACTGTGCTCTGATAACCTACTTTTCCATTGTTGGCACTGATGAGAAATTAGCCGAACTAAGACACTTAAACTGAGACTGGAGCTTCTAAAGAGTTTTAACCAAATTAAAATGAATACACTTCCAGGTTTCTGAACCAAGGACCATTTCCAGTAGCTGTTTTCTACTGGATAGGGCCTAAATGTCATCTGTCAAAACCAATGGGGAAATATTTGCAACAAAAAGCAGACACAACAGTACAGTTTCAACAAAATGTCATAGTATTTAGCCTTTACGCAGAAGCTATCCTCTCACCTCTCTGTGAGCTCAGCATGGGTTTGAGATTTGTTGTTTTGTGATTCTTCCAAAATACTGGAATTCAAAAGAGATGACAGATGTCCTGCATCTGTGGAATCCTGGAAAACAATTAATAAAAAATAATATATATGGCCTGAAAGTTGACACTCTCAACATAACTATAGTAGGGTTTTAACTTTTGTATCATTATATGTTCCTTTAGTTAATATGTAATGGTGGGAGGGAGCTCTCCATTATACATAAGAATTGGCCATAGATTGACTGTCACTGTAACAATTTGCCACTGAATAATATTCATCACTAGAGATTCTGCCAAAAAAGGCAGGGAAGCCAAAGTGAGAAACAAAAACTTCACACCATTAGACAGTCATCCTGCGATGTCCTCTCTAGCTTGTCTCCTTCCACTTCTTTTAATGTTGATACTGAGGGGAAAATTGACAATGGGTGTGGTGTCGTCCTGTTGGTAAAGAAATACTCATTATCAAATATATACATTTTTATTAGCAGCAGAGCAGACTGCAAATATGATTGTATAATAAAAGCAAATAGAAGCAGACACCCATAGCAAATACTTTAAGATGTAAGTGTTATCTAACAACATCTGTCGGTGAAAAACAAAAATAGAAAGAAGACACTCACGCCTGCATTGATTTTGGTGAGTCTCCCCGGGTGCTTTGAGATGATTTGGTTTTTGTTTGTTGTTTTTGCTCTGACCCTTTCTCTCTGATTTCTCTGCCATCCTCTTGCTGATCTGGAATCAGTTCCTGAGAAGCTGTGCTGACATCTGAGCTGGTTTCACAGTCCAGCTCCAGTGTGTCCGGCCTACAGGTAAAGCATATAAGACAGACAAATGGGGAGAGGGAAGATAAGGATGAGGAAGAGGATGACCTGTCAGTATCCACTTTCAACCTCCCTGAGTTTAACTACTCAAATACAAGTTCACTTTCACACCGACTTTAGCTTCAGGTAGCAGAAAGAAACACAATCACCAGTGCTTAATCTAATGCTGAAAAATCACACGTTTCATGAAGCTCTAATGAGCTGCTCAAAGCAAGAACAAGCACGGCTGATTTGTTTGCGACATGAACCTAAAAGATCCCATTGGTCACATTACTTGCTTAAAGGGTTGTATGACTCTGGCACTGTAATGTAGAGCAGATGGACCAGCGCATCAACAACAAGAAACTAATGACAGCTGTTAGTAAAACTGATGACAGCATGCATCATGAACATAAATGACTTCTTAGATTAAAACTGCTCTTCCTGAAAGATCCTATTAAACAGAAAAACTAAATTGATTACTTGGAAAAAAGAATGATCAAAAAATGTTAACTATCAAAAAAAAAAATACACCCATAGCCAGTAGGGATATGTTAACATGGTGACCACAATATGAGATGCAGAAAACAATCGTGTCTGTTTTGGGTAAAAGACATAAAGTGCAGATCATCTTAGTTTAGCTCACTCACTTGTGGAGGACTGTAGCTGTCAGTTGACTGTTGTCGTTATGGATGCTAAAGCAGATAAAACAGGAAAACATCCTTTGGCAAAAAAACAAACTAAAACCTCTGAGCAGTCTGAAATATGAACAATATGTAACAGAGAACAAGCTGGTGCTTTAGAGGACAGAGTCAAAGGCATAAGGAAACCAAAGAGCCGATGAGCACTGCCTGGTCAACAACGTCACTAATGCCCAGAGGCAGAGAGCTCACCAACCCCCTTTAATAACCCATGTCATGCACAAATACACAGGCACAGATATAAACACACTCTCACACAACAGTGCTTAGTCATGTTTTGGGGTCAACCAAAAGCAGTTCTACCAGTTTGGTATTGGTGAAAGTGGGCCAGAGCGCTTCGAGACAAGACACACAATATCCACAAATTGACATAAAGCTCAGCCTCAGGCAGCCTCAGAAATGCAATATCCCTTTAGATGCTTATGTATGTGCAGATGTAAGTGCAAAATGTGCAAACAAAGATGACCATAATCATGGTTATTCTTGTATATAAAATGTACTATTATTGAACAACAACAATAATTATTTGAAATACCTATCCAGAACTGACCTTATATCCAATAGAAGAAACACTTATTATTTATACTTTACAGATATTTCAGTAAAAATATTACCTCATGTGCAGTTTGTAAGAGACAGAAGACAGACGCCTGTTTTGAAATCTTGTCCTTTGTATGTAGATATAATTAGACTTGAATCAATACTGACTATGACGTTAGAGGTCCAGACATGGGTAGACGTCTGGCAGCTAAATGCCAGATATGTTTTAAAAAAGCAAAAGTGACAAATACCAGTAAGCCATGCGGAGTATTTTAACCACACAAATGGTTATGTCTTATTCTTAACAGTGATAAATATGGAGGTGTGTTGCTGCTGTTGTCAGGAACTCTTCATTTAACTGCACAAAGTGGTTTGAATGAATATGCACCTGGAAGATTAGGAAAGACAGCCATAGGATAATTCGGACTATGACACTGAGGAAGGAGAGCAGGGGTAGCTAACCAGGTTTGTAAGGGTGTTACAAAACATGGTTCAACATGGGCTTATATAAGTAAAAGAAGACGCAAATAGTAATGGAGCGCTTCATAGTGGTGAAGCTATTATTACTTTGTAGTGCATGGATTCTGTGTTTAGTTTAATCCAAATAGCACAAGCTAATAGCACTTTCCAAGCAGAAGGATAGCTAGGCTTTCTTCATCAACCTAAGCTGTGGAAACAGACTGATGTGTTCTACAAAGACTCGGATGACCACCAAGCACGGGCCTTCACCAAATGAGGGCACATTCACTATTTGACCCTTATCTAAAAAGTGAACTATGAAGACAGTCTGACCTTTTGGCAACTGCTGTTTGTTTTGAATATTCCCTGTGGGCTTAATCTTTCATTTTGCATGTATGTATTTTAATTTTGGGATTTATGTCTTCAGTGAATAGCAGAAAGGAGACAGGGAACAAGGACAGAGAGAGGACACTGGCCTGTAACTAACATCATCCAGACTATGAATCACACCACTTAACACTGCAGTTCATGTTAGGTGACCCCAAGCACTCAGTCACAGATTACTGCCTCATTTAGTTCATGAATTTTATAGTGCCATCAGAATTTAAGCAGAGAGTGTGGTGATTTCTTTCATATAGATTTCATTAATGACAGATTACAATCACATGAACATAAAAAGAGTTGTGATATTAAATAAGACTGCTTAAAATGAGGCACAAAAGTGTCTTCATTATTTGTATACCTTAAAAAAAAACATGAATTCCCACAAATATAAATAGAAATTATAGACTGGACAAAACTGCTTACATCACTGATAGCTTAAAGGTTAATCGACAAACACATGTACAATTTCCATACAATTTACAGGGACAAATTAAGACCATATATATACTTTTGTCTACATTGCAACCTCTTGGCAACCCACATTTAAAATCTAATAATAGAAAATAGCACACTTGCTTGCGGTCAAGAGCTCCCACATTGCAAGGAGGAAAAGTTGGCCACAAGTAGATGGCTGTCAGAATGCAGATTCGGCCTGGGCGACCACACCATTGTTCAACTCCTTTGCTCTTTCCAGCAGCGACACTGCAAGGCTATTTTTAGATGCAATTAAACTAAAAAAAAAAAGAAGGGCCCACTCTACAAGCAACAGCACTTTTTAATGTTGACTACAGGCAGTTTGTGACTAAGCTGCTGAGGGAAGCTCCTGGAGCCACCTGCTTTTTCCAAAACTGACCAATACCCCCCTCAAAATAATCATTAGAAAAGTTATACTATTTCATAAACTGTCTATTTCTTGTTTGTGTGTGTGTGTGTGTGTGTGTGTGTGTGTGTGTGTGTGTGTCTAATAAAGCTACACTTTACACTAATATAGTATGTAGTGTAATGAATCCTGTCTGTAACTGACTTTTTAACCTTTAAAATGCTATATTTAAGGGACGCAAACTGAATTATTCAAGTATTTGAAGGGGCATAAACTTGCAGTAACAATAGAGGGCATTATACAATAACTGTAAAAATGGTGGAATATCAGAATTTTTTTCAAATCTGATGCCTGTGTCATCAGTACATCTAAAGATCAGAAATGAACAAAGAAAGTCCCCTTGGGGAAAAAAAAGCAGTGATCTTCTATATTTAGACTTTACCCTCTCCAAGGATGTGACTTTAATGAAGTCTCCAGAGGAGATGAGCGACAACGCTTGATAAGAAAATACTGAGTGGTAACTCAGAGGTGATGACAATACCTGTTGAGCCAAGAACACATCGATGTTGTTTGGGTGAAAGTGCTGGTTGTTGAGATTGAGGCTGTCTCCTCGTCCAACCTTTCCACAATATTCTGCTCTGATGGACAACTGCTGGGACAGACCTTCCAAATCATGGATGCAAAAAGAGAGTTTATTTTTGGTGTTTTTTATGTACTCACACAATGTGTGAGTACTTAAGTGGATCAGAATCTAAACAGTTTCATTTGATCATTCACCTGAAAATGTGAGAGAACAGAGAGAGGAGGAGGAGGAGACGTAGATGCAATAGAAGCGGACATCTGCTGATCATTTGGGTCCAGAAAAAGAATCTTGTGATGCCTGAGGAGATGCAGCAACAATGCATTACACATACTCTGCTCCTCCAGCATCCTGGGTCCTGTTGGAATGCTGCAAGAGACAGGGACATAGCAACTCAGTGTTATATGGGCTGAGGTGTATTTCACAAAAACACTGCGACATGGTGCCATCAAGTGGTAGAAGACATAAACTGCAATGAAATCTAAGAACTCATACACTACAGGGTTATATTAAATATTTTCACAGCACTGTAATCTGATTTTTCCTGTTTATTTAATTAATTTTTATTCCATTCTATTTCTAACAAATTTTTCTAGTGCAAAAGTCATTTTCATCACTTTGCATTTTCATTGAATTTCAGTTTTTCTTGTTTTAGTAGTTTTATCTTTAATGTTATTTTTAGTTATTCAGGTTTCATTAGCCACACTTTCAGACGCACATACTATTAAGGATGAAGAAATCCACAGAAACAAATATGATGTCCAAAATCACTATTTAAGTTCAATTATTCTGCAAAGCCACTTTATTCTTGATTAAAGAGAAACATTAATATTGTTCAAACCAACGCAGAGCTCTAACACAGGGAGTTACATATTTAGTTATTTATAAAGTTCTAACAAACATTAGGCCAATTTTACCTATAATTCTAGTTAATTTTACTTTATTTACTTTCATGTTGTTTTTATTTTCATTTCTTGTTTTTGTTTTAGTTTACTTCACCTTAACAACCATGAAAAAAACATTTTTATTTTCAATAAGTTCTGCTGTTGGGGTTACCATGTATTGACCTATTTCAGATGTCACTGCATAATACACAGGTTGAACATAGCACAGAGGAAGGATAGAGAAAACAAGGAAAGGGAAGGGAATGTGAAAAATCAGAATATTTATAGAAGTATGTTCCCACTGTTTGCGGGTCAAATGGAGTTGATGGATAGGAACAGTGTCACGTGTATTACATAACAGTTTTAGAAACAAGCTTGTATGACAAGTACATGTAATAACAAATACTAATACTGCTGGCAGGCAGTGTGGCAAACATGTGTAAAGTGATCCCATGATAGCTTATTTCCAGACCTCTGACCTCCAATTTGTCATCAACAACTATGATTTGTTAACTGATGACAAAAACAAGTCACCCTTGGATAACTGAAACCAAGAAGAGTTGCAGTGCACATTTACCGTGGGTTAGTTCAAAAGATTATTTACGCTTTCATTCTCATATCAGAAGCAAAACTATTAGAAGATTGACTGAACATATGTGTAATTTCCAGTGCACATAGTAAAATTCCACAAGCACAATTATGAGTGTGCCTCCCCAGAGACTGTGTGTGTTTACAGTGATGGGTGAGTTCTGTAAACAAAAAAGCAAAGCAAAACTCAGTAATGGATTCTCTCTCTCTTTCTTTATGTCCAGATTTCTGCAGTTGCGTGCTGTGTTATCGGTCACATTCCACACCCATTTCCTTAAGGAGACAAAACTGACTCCACCCCAGATTAATTCTCCATCTGTCAGAAAAATGAAGGTGTGTTTGGTGTGAGTTGAAGTACTTTAATTACTTATCTGTTTTGTGTTCTTTGTTTGTTTTTTTTAATTATTGTACAATATTAACGTGGGACAAAAACAAATATTTTAAAATTATAACAAAGAATAACTGTATGTTTAAGATACTGTACCAAATCTTACCTTGTGTGTATGCAACTAGCTTATGCCACTGAAGCAACATTGCGTGTGTCAGAAGTGCTCTTAAGCATATTTTAATGTGACATGAACAACAGTAACTTACTGGAATATACACGGTCCAAATATGGTTGCTAGATTTTCCATTGGCATATGATTTGATTGGCTGTGAGTAGCCACTCTGGACAGGAAGTAAATGAGGTAAGACAAGATGGTGAGGTTGTCATCTGGGAGGAGGCGAAGATTTTCTCTCAGATACTGGGTGATGTGTGTGTCATCTGCTGATCCTGTGACAAAAAATATTATAATGGTATATGATTCACATTTATGTATTCTGATAACTTAGAGGATAAAGCAATTTTTGGATTCAACACGTATAATAAGAATGCTAATTAAATATTTCATAGATCATCAGTCCAATCAATAGAAGAATAATGCAGTGTGGACAAAAGATGAATTTATACTCACACATTTAATAAAAAGCTGTAAAACCTTTCTTTATTTATTTTCATCCACCCTGTAGAATCACAGGTGCTAGCAACATGAGACATTCCTAGAAATACCAGGAAGTGCTGACTGGCTGAGTCACATAAATCATAAGTTTCCCTGAACTCCACATAGGCTATTTGTTACAAGAAATTCCAAGTTTATTTTAGTTGCCACATAACTGTAAGAAAAGGGAGGTGACACTATTTCCATGTCTCCAACTAAATTGACCTTGATTTGTTTGTACCTGTGAGGCTCAGGATCAGCTGTTTGCGTTGGGCTTCGGGAACTATGGGGACAGGCAACTCCCGAAGGAAAAGTTTAAGGAGCGAGGCCACAGTAGAGACATCTGCCTCATGTTGTAGGTCCACTCGTTCCCCTATGTCCCATCGTTGTCTCAGCTGCCTCATTCGTGCTACTGAGCCACACAAACGGAACAGACCTCGGTGGTTCATTCCTGTGAAGTAGAAAAAATTGAGTCGGTGATGTTTTCTATACAATGTTAAGAAAAGAAAGCAAATAGGGGGAATCAAACAAATAAAAGAAAATAGTGCATGAGACCAGTAAGGCAGGAGTCAATTACCATTGTTATCCAGATACTCCACCATGTCTTTCAACACAAGAGGGATTCCACACACCATCTGTCCATCTTCTTTAAGAGTTTCCAAGGCAACACCAAACACACATTTTACCATGGCCTCAGGTTCTGTTACCAGGGTCTGAATGATGGGCTCTGGGCTGACCTTTGCACCCTGCTTCAGGATCTTGACAGAAGAGGAGTCGCTCTGTGTGAAAACACCACGTGCAGCAGTCAACACTATGTGATTTAGCATTATTGTGTTACATTACAGTGAAAACATGTTAAAATATGTCATTGATTGAGACACTCTTCATCTTGAAAATGTTCATAATAAGAGTCTAGGTAGAGTATGATGTGATGGAATACCTAGGTCAGCTTTAGCTTTGTTATCATCAGCGTTTTAATTCATATTCATACTGTATTTATTTCTCAGTTTCTTTGTTAAGTCAAAAATAATAAAATATAGGAAATTTGGGCATAATATTGAAACACATTAAAATGCAGGTATAAATGGCTTCTACGGGTAATGTAGGTATTTGACTGTGGTCGTTTTTGAAATCACATTGTGACTATTATAACCATGCTTCATTCAGAATGTCACAACATTCTTGGCCTCCGATCATGTTTGTGTAAAGCACAGGCTACATATCATACAGCTTCTATAATATTAATATTTTTCTGTAATTTTTTTTGCATACTTTATTTATATGACAGTTGTGCATAACTTGGAGTTCCTACAAAATTCAGAAATATGGTTATTAAAATCTTACTCAACTAACAAATTACATAGGTTTGTAAGACTTTTGCACAGTACTGTAATTTATGACACGAAAATGTTTTACTTCTAAGACAATTATCTGCTATAGAACACCAAAAAGAAAATATTTACAGGACAAGGAAAGACAAACACATATTTAATAAAACATGCAGTGTTACAGCTTTTCATGGTGCATGCTTTTTTGATTTTGGTTATCACTGGATGTTATAAAGATGTACAAGTATATGTATATGTATTTTTGTGTGTGTATGTGTGTGTGTGTGTGGTGTATATATATATATATATATATATATATATATATATATATATATATATATAATTACATTAAGCATGTATATGCATAATGCAAATAAATGCATTATGCATTCTTGTATTACCTTATCTTTATGTAAATTATATTATATTTCTTTGTAATAATATAAAACCAGAAATCAAATTATTGAACAATAAGTATTAGGCATTAAAGTACAGATTTTTTTTACTCCTGACCCAGGTTAACAAAACACATTTTTGCAGGCCCCAGACATTCAAAACTGATTTTTTTTTTCAAAAATGTATTTGTTTTTGCAAAATGTACTAGTTTGCTGTACTATGTTACAAGTTAAAATGTTGATAATATTTAAGGTATATAATGTATATCATTATGGACAGAGGCAGAAAAACCAGGTGTAGATTACTGCATGAAGTGAGAATTATATTTTCCTTTGTCAGGATATGTACAGTCAGTCCAGCTTGTATTTACAAGGCAGACAATTAATACTGAACAAACAATAACTCAAGCTATGAATGATGAAAGATGTATTTTATGTATTGGGATTGTCTCTCTCAACTCACTATATATGTTTTTGTTTTTTTGTTTTTTCACCAGTTACAGGACTTCCACAAGACCCAGATGTAAGGAGAAGGGGTGGAAGTGTATAAGTTATTCTACTCACTTCTTTTTCAGTATGTATTGTACGTTTTATGTTTAAATATTGTGTTTCTTTCTTTCTTTTTCTAACATTCATATTCAAATAAATACATCAATCTATCTATCAACCAACCAATCAATCAATCAATGCGTTCTTTTACCTCTTATATATATATTCTGTAAATAACAAGACAAACAAACAAAAACGTCAACAACAAAAACAGTGAGTATTGAAAGCCTGTAAAGACTTAAAAAGGATGAAGTATAGCGGACAGTGCCCACTGCTAAACTTACACACAGCGGCATTGAGGCGCTTGCTCCCATTTTTCAGCTCAGCCTCTAACTCTCCATTCTTCAGAAGTCAGCCGCACTTTTTCTCCTTCCACATGTTGCTCTTCTGTCAAAATTTAGGTGAAGCCATTAAACATGAGCAGGCGTTGCCGTTCCATTCCGGATTTTTGTCGTTCTGACATCCGTTTAAACCGTTGTTAAATGAACCTAGCTTACTTTTCTGAGTGACTGTCGCTAGCTGGATTATTGTTTATGTTGCTGGTCACGTGATACCGGTCTGTAACCATAGTGACGGGAGTCCGTGTTGTTAAGTGAAGAACATTATGGATGCTAAAATAAATACTACAGGCTTTTTCAAAAATCACTTCTACTCGTCAGTGTTGTAGACAGGTTTGTGTCCATGGTTCCATGTTTTACAGAAGGTCACTGTGTATTAAAGTGATTTGAAAAGATGGATGTTTTATATTAACATCCTGGAAATGTAGTTTGACTCCTTATAAATGCAATATTCTTGTTTTGTCTGTATGTTATGCTTCAACCTATATTAGAGGGTTAGAAGTGTTTTTCTGGATTTACAAATTACTTTCTCTACATGTTTCCCTGAGTCATTTAACTACTATTTACTTTTCCTATTGAAAATCAGGCATTTTCCCTTATTTAATCTATCTATTTATCATGTACCTGTTACTAAGAGCTCTGGGTAAATACAACAACGATTATATATATATATACAGTGTATATATATATATATATATATATATATATATATATATATATATATATATATATATATATATAGATAGATAGATAGATAGATAGATAGATAGATAGATAGATAGATAGATAGATAGATAGATAGATAGATAGATAGATAGATAGATAGATAGATAGATAGATAGATAGATAGATAGATAGATAGATAGATAGATAGATAGATAGATAGATAGATAGATAGATAGATAGATAGATAGATAGATAGATAGATATATTACACCACTGCATTTGTCAAAGTAGCTTTTATTGGGGAGTCAATGTTGCGGAAAATTAGAAAGTTTACATATTAACCAGTCTGTGAACATCAAAGTAGGTCATGGCTGATACTGCTGAAAATCTGAGTATCTGCATTTTACTTTAATTATTTCAATGTATATTGATGGATTAGTGTTTCAAAAGTTATCAAACATTTTTGATCAGTGTGTATTTGACCAAAATTCAGTTTACTGTGCTTATGGTGTTGTTAAGGTGACATTAAATATGAATAAATTGAAGAAAGAAAAAATTGATAAATGAATGTCTTCTAAAATGGAATTTGATTTCATTGTAATCACAATTATTAACGCCATTTTGTTGCTAAAATTTGAGTGAAATTGATTTAATGTGAATTTATAAGTGATAGAATATTGGCACACATTTTTGACATTATTTTTTAATTCAAGTTTAATTGACTAAAATGAATATAAAAGGGTAAAGATATGCTTGTCAGCCCTCTCCATCAGCCTTAAGCCTCTGCCCGTTGATAGGAGTGGTTGAATGTGCATAAGAAGAAAGGAGAGAATGTGTTTTCACAGTCCGCAATCAGTACATCACCACTGTGGTCTGATGTTAACCAGTTCATTGTTCACAGAAAGACAGCCTCAGATAACACCATTTTTTGTTTTAGTAAAAGTTTAATGTGGACTTGTGGATTTCTGCAAGTGATTTTTGTATTGTATTGTGAGTCACTATCTCCTCCTACACAAAAGTGTCTAACTGTAAAAACATCACATGCCACTTTTTTGCTATCATTGTTTATACATTGCAATTTCTTGTAAATCCCCCAAAATGCACGCTGGGAATGATTCTGGATCACAACAAGTAATTTTAGCTAAAACTGAATAGCTTATGTTTGTCACCTATAACTAACCTATATAACCTATAACTGCAGGGTTGTCATTGTAGCTGAAGTTTCATGGTTTCACAAAATACACACAAATATATGTATTTAAATATCATTTATTGGCACATTTTAAATAAAGTTGCAGAACAGATATGCACAATTATTACTGTATAATACTGGCATTTAAAAAAATAGCAGCACTGACAAAAAAGTGACAGTCCATCTGTCTCTAGCCTTCTTGGTCAGAGCTTATTGTATTGTACACACATCCATTTGCACCCTGGAATCCTCCTACCAACCTTAAAAATACACTACTGTCCCAGATTAACCTTTATGCCTGAGACCTGACTATAACTTTCAAGTGATTCTAAAAGCCTACTGCAAAAACAGTCATTACAATTATTGTGACATAAACATCCAACTTAACCCATCTCATTTTTACAGAAGGCCTAAATGTGCACCTATGACCCCACTGTGTGTCTAGTATAAACCTGACATGGGCAAGAACATAAAAAAAAAAAAACACGTACATTTATAGAAAAGTTTATCAAACACATGTACATAAACCCAGTTCAACACGTCACACAAATGTACGCATATGCAGAGAGTATAATGGGAAAGGTCCAGCCTGATTAGAATGATTGTGATACTCATGCCATAAAATCAGTCAACATGCAGTCAAAATTGTTACAGTAGGATGGTTTCAGTGTTAATTAATACAATTTGTCTGTGCAAAACCTACAGGTAAACTGAAATCACACGAGTATAAAAGTAGATGTAAAAGTAATGTAAAAGTCAATGCACTTGAAAATGAAGATTATGTATAAAGCAAGGCTTTTGTGTTGTTCCACAGGCATTATGTGTTGCCAGGCATTGACTGTCATCGATGCTTTGGTACGTTACATAGTGAAGTCATTGATACATATAAAAATTAAAATCCCAAATAAAAAAAAAAAACGGTTGCTAGATTAACAATTGTCAAAGATCTCCCCACTAGTCCAATCCCTGTATTCTCTGCTCCAGATAGAATTTCTGGAAGATGTTTTGTGCATTTGCATATTGGTTTTAAATAGTTTTAGGGTTTCACGAGCCTTTGTCTTCCCATTGTGATGAGAGGTACAATCTTATTTCAGAGCTCCCAACAATTACAAACCAGTAAAATAGGGAGCGAGGAGTACTGTTTCGTGTACTTCATAAAATGAGGCAATAATAAAAAATAAAAAAAAAAAACAACAACACAGGCATCTAGGTAAAATGTTTCAAAACATTTGCAGTATATGGTATCAACCTGAGAAATACAGGCAAGGTACAGCAAATGAGCCTGTATTTCAGAACCTCTGGCTAATATTTTGGTTTCGTTACACCTTGTAGCAGATCTCCCTCAATAATCAAAGAGAGAATTTCCTCTTATAGGTGTTTAGGTCCAGCAGACAAATGCTGGGCAGTTTGTGTGAGACATGAGTCCTTATGTAAAATGTTCATATTCACGCTACAGAAGCAACTTTGTCACAGTTGCTGGTGTAATGGATGTCTGGTCTGTCTTTGTCAGTGTCTTTCCTGTTCCAGCAGGGAAGGGTGAGGACAAACAGAATGAGGGCACCCAGTATCACGACGCTCCCACTGAAGTAAAATGCCAGGTCATATGACTGTGTCCAGTCAAAGAACCACCCTGGAAAATAAGGATACAAACATTATGAGGACAGGTAAAAAAAACAACAAAAAACAACCCCACACAGACACAGCAGTAAACTTTTATTTTATCATCCTTTCTATTAAAGTTGAGGCATTCAAATGTACCTACAACACTTACCTACAACAGGGGGTCCAAGCATGATGCCAAAACCTCCAAAGAACATCAGGATTCCGTGGGCTTGAGTCAGTCTGTCCAAACCAACGATCTTTGTTGTAATGTAAGAAGTAAGAGACCAGTTTCCAGAGAAGAAACCTAAGACAGCAGACAGGATCTGCAGGCCAACATAACTCTTCGTAATAGGGATAAGCAGCAGGGCTATACCTCCAGCAAACATGGTAAAAGCATACAGATAGATACCGTTGATCCATCTGATGTCCACTAGGATACCTAGGACTAGTTTACCCACACCAGTGGCAATTGCCCCTATTGAAACCAAAGGAATGACACTGACTTCTTCAATAAGTCCCTCACTCTGAGCTACATCCTCAATAAACAGTACAGGAGGAAACGCCCCCAGACTAAACAGGAACACACCGATACAGAAAGCCACCATGGCCTGGTCCTGCAAGATTTCATGCATTGAATGGATGTATTTGCAGTAAGACTGTTGCTTCTTCTTGATGACTTTCATGATGGCCAAGCCAGCCAGGAAAGTACCTTTCTTCTTTTCTGTCTGAATGGACAAGTCCTTGGAGTCGATGGTGATGAGCAGCTCCTTCACTGTGAGGCTTTTCTCTGGAGTGGTGGTGGAGGAACCGGTTGTAATCTTCAAGTCATCCAGCGGGGGCTTTTCGAAAAGCTGCTCTTCTGTGTGGCGTTCCAAAGCAGCCTTCTGTTTGAGGTAGTAACCTGGCATGTTGAGGGGTCTCATGAAGCCAGCGCAGGCCATCAGGTTTAGTGCCACGGCTCCGATGATCAGCAGGCAACCATCAAGGCCAAAAAGGACAATCAGTTCATTCTGTGCAGTGGCGTAGATGAAAGCTCCAAAACTTGTGCCTATAGACAAAACAGATAGAAGGAAGTACTTTAGAAATAGATAATATCACCTTGAATTACCCTGCAGCTGACCCATGCATGTCACAGTTCACTCAGTTTTTAGCGTAGTTTTCTGTTTTTTTTTTTTACTGTATTTTACTACATTTCACTCCTGTTTTTTTAGTGCATTCAATTCTTACTACATTTTACCACATACCATTTTTTAGTGCATTCTAGTGAAGTTTTACTGCATTTATGATATTTCTGACTTTTACTGCATTTTAGTGTATTTTTTCACAGTTTTTTTATTCTTATATTTTATTGATTCATGGTCACCAGAGGAGGTGCAACAGGTAATAATGCTAAGCAGGAAACACAACCTACCTGTACATCACCTACTTTATTGTGACATTCTTTAAATATTGCAATAATGCATTGTACTAAACTGTTGTAGTTGTTGAGGCATGGTGTTGTGTCTAGAGGCTATATTTCTCACCCTACTAGGTAACCTGACAGAGGTGATAAAAGTACTCATATCCTGTACTTCAGTAGAAGTACAGCTACTGGTGTGAAAAAAATACTCTGGTAAAAGTAAAAGTACTGATTCAACTCCTTTACTTAAGTAAAAGTAAAAAAGTACAACTTCTCAATTGTAATAAAGTAAAAAGTAAAACTTTTTTTTGTCATGAACACAATAATACTTATTGAATGAACTAGGAAAAATCTGAAAAGTTTTAAAAGTATCTAAAATAAATCCTTTCAAAGTGAGTTGCTGTACTGTAGATGGTGTGTTTGATCAGGTCACAGTTACTCAGTTTTGTGGCTATGGGCAGGAAATTTAGGAAAAATGAAAAAAAGCCACAATTGAGATTAAAAAAAAAGTAATCATGGAGATTTTTAAAGATTACAAATAAGATTTTAAAAAACTAATAGAAATATGATATTTGAATAAAAATTAATAATTTTAAGAGGAAAAAGTCAAAATTGTGAGATAAAAAGTGAAAATGATTAGATAAAAAGTCAAAATTGTGAGATAATAGTCATATAACTATAATATATAAAGCCACAGTTTCTCTCCTCCACTGATTTTCCCTCTGAAATGACTTATTTTTCATACTGTCACATCTGTTCAGAGAATGTAAAGTGTATAAAGTACAGATATTTAAGTAAAAATGTAAGGAGTAAAAGTAAAAAGTTGCTGGAAAAATAAATACTCAAGTAAAGTACAGATACCTAAAACATCTACTTAAGTACAGTAACAAAATACCTTTATTTAGTTACTTTCCACCTCTGTAACCTGGACAGTGCTATTGTTCCTAATATTAGTAACACCTGCCAAACCTTCAAAACATTCACCCAACCTGCCTGAAACATTACCATCAAAGCACTGATACTCTAGCTACCTGATGTGATTGCAGGTCAGTGGTCCACGTCAACACAATAGACCACTTTGTCATGACTACACTGCAGATGTTTACCTTGGCTTTCTGAGGCTGCCAGCTGCTCTTACAGGAAAAGAAGTGAGCATGGAGAACTAGTGTGCACCCAGAGAGCTCAGGACAGAGGAGGAGGGGGGGGGGGGGGGGGGGGGGTGGAGTGTGTGTGTGTGTGTGTGTGTGTGTGTGTGTGTGTGTGTGTGTGTGTGTGTGTGTGTGTGTACCTGTAGTGACAATTCCAAGGGCCAGACCACGTCTCTTGTCAAAATACTGACAGGTGATTGTCAATGTGGCTGCGTAGACCAGACCACAACCCAGGCCTGCAGCAAGAGAGAGAAGGACAAAGATGGGAAAAAAAAAAAAAAAAAAAAACCCAGCTAAAAATAGACAACTGCAGTCACATTATTTCCATGAGCTCAAATGAGTGAGAAAGTCTAGTGTAGTTTCTGGCACAAAATGCAAAGTAAAACAAATCAGTGTTCAACTATGAAATTCATAACAAAGAGTTGGTGTGTCATGTTTAATCACAGCATTGCACTTTTTTTAAAAAACATACCATACTGTCAACACACAGTATATGATGTACATAAACTTGTAATCACTGGTACAATTATACACACATGAATTTTAAGAACCTTCAGTGAGGGGTAAACAGGCTGCACGTGTATGCACAGCAACGCTCATCATCTAAGGGCATCTCTAAAAATAAATGGCAATCTTCAAATATGTATGGCTTCCTCTCTCAGGCGTGACCTATAAGAAAATGCTGACTGTAAAAGGGGTTCAGCAGGATGTCACAGCTGGGTTGTCACTTAATGTGTTCTAACAGGTGGTGGTGGAGGGTCCCATGTACCCACATGTGACGTGAGGTTCAGACGAAGCTTTAACGTTATGTCAACTTCTCTTACACATGTAAACAACACAGCTCAATATAGCACACTGCTCATATGGTAAAATAATTAAACGCTGTTTTCAGGGTGATTTTAAACATTGATTTAGTAACATTATGCATCGACTAATAACTGACTGATCATTCTTGTTGGACTTTACATTTGCCTGTCCTCAGAATGATCAAAGGTGATCAAAATACTCCCATTCTGTACTTAAGTAGAAGTGTGAAAAAAAATACTCTGGTAAATGTAGAAGTACTGATTCAACTCCTTTACTGAAGTAAAAGTCAAAAAGTACAAGTTCTCTATTGTAATAAACTAAAAAATAAAACTACATTTTTGCTATGGATGAAATTTGTTATTATTTAGCTTATTTAACCAGGAAAAATCATACAAGTTTCAAAAGTATTAAAAAAATAAAGCCTTTAAAAATTAGTTACTGTGTTGATAATGTGTTTGATCATGTCACACAACTCAGTGTTATGGATATGGCCAGAAGATGTAGGAAAAATGGGCAAAAATAGTCACATTTGAGATTAAAGAAAAAAAAAAGTAATCATTATGTCATTAAAAAATACATTTGAGGTTAAAAAATACATAATTATGAGATAAAAAGTCAAAATTAAGAAAAAACAAATGCATAATTATGAGGAAAAAGTGTCAAAATTATGAGAGAAAAAGTCATAATATGATACAGAAAGTCCCAGTTTATCTCAAGCTCTGATTTTCCCTCTGAAGTGACTTATTTTTCATACTGTCATGTCTGTTTATTTTGAAAAAGTAACAAGTCTATTCTGAGAATGTAAAGAGTATAAAGTACAGATATTTATATAAATGTAGAGTATAAAGTACAGATATTTATATAAATGTAAAGAGTATCAAGTATAGATATTTATATATAAATGTAAAGAGTATAAAGTACAGATATTTATATAAATGTAAAGAGTATAAAGTACATATATTTATATAAATGTAAAGAGTATAAAGTACAGATATTTATATAAATGTAAAGAGTATAAAGTACAGATATTTATATAAATGTAAAGAGTATAAAGTACAGATATTTATATAAATGTAAAGAGTATAAAGTACAGATATTTATATAAATGTAAAGAGTATAAAGTACAGATATTTATATAAATGTAAAGAGTATAAAGTACAGATATTTATATAAATGTAAAGAGTATAAAGTACAGATATTTATATATAAATGTAAGGAGTGAATGTAAAAAGTTCCATAAAACTAAATACCTAAAAAAAAAAATATATCCTTAAGTATAGTAATGAAGTACTTTTACTTTGTTACTTCCCACCTCTGGGAATGATTATCCACTATATGACAGAGACATGGTGATGGTACTAGTCATAGGAAGAATGATTACATTAGAAATCACGACAAAGTGTTTTCTTACCAACTACAATCCCATAGGAGAAAATAAGGAACTGGACGTTGGGTGCAAAGGCACTCAGCATCAGGCCTCCTGCCACCATCACACCACTGAAGACCGTCACTGGACGAGCCCCAAAGTTATCCACACAAGCACTGCAGATAGGACCTGAGCCATGACAGACACACACAAAGCAAGAAAACAAAGGGTTAAACATTCAAGGACAGGATGGTGATAACATTAAACTAAACCAGCCTATCGTAGTAGACAAAAACTCTCAGGGAAAACAAAATAATTAACTGAAAAAAAAGACAAAATATAAAAAACTACAGTTCTATCTGTAATTGAAAGAGATTTTTAATCTGAGTGAACTTTTCCCTAGTTAAATAAAGGTTGTTATAATAATAATAATAATAAGTCACAATAATAATAACAGTGAACTAAGCAATGCAAACAGAACTGCAAGAAAATCCACTTTATGTTTGTATTACTCACACATCAAATATTTTTCTATGCTCTATTTTCTAACATCTATCAATCAAGACTTTAATCTGAAAATGAAAAAAAAAACTAAACTAATAAAACTAAATGGATGAAAAATATACATAAAAGTAAACTACACATAGTCCATAAAGTGTAAATAAAAATGCACTCAAAAATAAAGTCAAAAACCAAATTGAAAAGTTATACAAAGATAAAAATGATGAAAATTGTGAAACCACATCGTCTGTGAAACTGAATAAAGTCTTATATTGTGGATGAAAACATACTTTATAACAGTGCTGCATCTAACCAGTAAGCTGCCAACTCCCGTTAGCTTCATACTGCTAACCTCTCACAAATGATTTCATATCCCCCCTGAGAGGTCAAGAGGTCACTGAGTAACATTTAACATTTCATACTAACCCAAATTATAACCATTGTGGGTTTAAACCAGGTTCAAGGCTGAATATAAAACACCTAGGAACACTTACAGATACGCCCACAGTATCAGGTTCCTGATAAACACTCTCATATCCTGAGGTTATTCAAACATGTTACATGGATTATTTTGCTCACACGAACAGAACTGTAGTCCAGTACTGAGCTACACAACTGTCTTGTCAAGTCCTGATTATTACAATGACTGAAGACGACAGAATGCCAGACAGTCTCTCCCTTCAGTAAAAACGTCAACACACATCAGCATCTATCATTTATTCTGTGTATTCAACAGTCCTTCCCTCATCGGAGCTGATTGTAAAAGTATAATAACTACCTTCCACACACTTTCACAGTTAACTCTCACCATCACTCTTCTCCTTAATTTCTATAAATCTCTGTTTTTTGTTGGGGTTTTTTTTTTTTTTTTCGTCTTCATTCTGGTTAAATTATAACTAAGTGATTCTCCTGCATTCATGGATGACTTGCAGTTGTTTGCTGTTTTACAAAATCAATACCAGCGACTCTGTTCAGGGAGCCACAAAATCTTTCTAATGGCAATCCCTAATTTCTCCATCCTATTAAAACACAAAGTTTAAAGTGTGTTCTTTGACACCTGTGGACACTGTCAACACATTACACCTGTCCCACCGTCAACTCAATCTCCAAATTGCAACTGTCTTATTAATCAGACTAAACTGGGTTTTTTAATTCAACTCTTTGACCCTGATGTAGATTCACTTTGACAATTACAGACGTTGATACTCACTAGCTATTAGACCCACTCCAGCGACCAGGGAGCCCACCCAAGCTGTCATGCCTTTGCCCTCCTGGAAGGCATGCAGCCACTCTGGGTACAGGACGCCAACGGACTGGGGTGATCCGTAAGCCAGGAGCTGTGCCATGAAGGAGGCCACCACTATGGCCCACCCCCAGCCTCCGTCCAGTACTTGATTAGATGGAGCCATGGTGTTACTGCTGCCCTGTGGGATCTGCTACAGCTGTGACGGCGGAAGGGCTCCTGTGATGAGCAAAACAACACACACAATCAAAAGCTTGACCAGCGCCATAATGGAAAACAATAAAAGCTGCTCGTTCACCAACCCTGGGGATACTTAGAAAGCATCTCCTCTAGTTTCTTAAATCCACTTACACAAAGCCTTGATGTAAAGAAGGCTGCTGCAGCACTTGGCCCCCGGCAAACAGGCAGGACACCTGTGTTAGGTCCTGAACACAGACTGACTGCGACTAAACCATAAAAGCAGCTCCTTTTGTCTCTTTCCTGTATAACCACACCTTGAAGGAGGAGAAAGTCAAGAAAAAGCTGCACTGCTTTGTGGCCCCTCACCCCACCTTCCCTTCCATGATTCAGCTGTGATCCTTCAGACACAGGGGAGAAGACTGCCCCCTCTGCTGACCCAAGTTTTTTTAGACCTCCTTTATGAATCATTTGTGGTGACGAGCAACTTTATACATTACTGCAGCAGCATTAAGCACCCCCCCCAAGTCACACTTTGTTTACCATGACTGCTTCTATGATGTGGTGTGTGTGTGTGTGTGTGTGAGAGAGAGAGAGAGAGAGGGGGGGAGTTTTTACAAGCTCTTTATTATTATTATTATTATTATTATTATTATTATTATTATTATTATTATTATTATTATTATTATTATTTCAGATGTGTTTACTGGCAAAGTAGGGTTAAAATACACACATGTCATCGAAATATAAGAGTTGTACATACAGATAATATACTGACATTGACATTAATAATCAAATCAAATCACCAATAAACGCACACATGTGTAAAAACATTAAATCTGTTGATGGTTAAAGGAATGTGAATGAGTATAAGACAAACACGGCGGTAGATATTTTGGTTCTAAACAAATGCGGCACTCACCTCAGCATCTATAAACACAGCAGTACTCGCCTGCAGAGATGCACTCTGCGGGAACTTTCCATGCAGGAAGCTTTTGTCCAATATAAGCTCACATAGCAAATGTCCACAGATGACAATAAAGCATCAACATTAGAAGACTGTTCTACGAGATGGGATCTGTGGTGTCTGCGTGTAGAGGCAGTCTGCAGCAACAATGCTTACTGAGCATCCGTTTCATACTGCTTTGTAGCTGGTAACCAAACCGGTTCAAAGCTGTTCTTGCTGGTACAGGAGCCTCATCTCCGGCAACTGGAGGAAACAGCGCTGCTTCCTCTTTTGCGCGTCTGGAGCGCGCGGAGCAGATAGAGGCAACTGTGGATGGCGTTTGTTTTTTTATGTTTGTTTTTGTTTGTTTGTTTCATCCATTTTTTTTTTCAATCACAGACATAGATGCACATATGAACTCATGCATCCATGCAAATTACCTGATTGATTTTCCACCCGCGTAGAAATCACTTTTTTTGTTTTTGTTTTGTTGAAACAACTTACAAATCAGTCGTAAACATTAACACAGTCACAGAAGAATAAGAAACATATGACAAGAAAATCACATAAGCTCAATTAACTTTTTCTACTTGTAAAGAGGATGAAGATAGGGTTTTTATGACTACCGACGAGCGTCTGTGAATGTGTTACTTCCCTACAGGAACATTGTTCATAGTCTGTCAGTCCAGTCTGAACCGGTTGTTGGATGTTAATAACCAACACCACGTTGCACCAGCAGGGCGCACTGGCAGAGAGCTGCTTTAGCTGAGCAAAGTTAACTACTACACACCCTTTACTAAATAAACACAAGTTCTCTATTAGTTTCCTTCGACCTTGATTGACCCATAAAGATTCTTTTGTGTCGGTTCCATATATATATATATATATATATATATATATATATATATATATATATATATATATATATATATATATATATATATATATATATATATATATATATATATATTATTTTAAATTTTTTTCCCCTCAATTTTTGTATTTATGTATATAGTTTTTTATTATTATTTATTCATTTAAATTTTTTATTCAATTGAATTTTCAAATTTTTATTATTATTTTTTATTTTGTTAAAAATGCCTTATTTTTTATGCATTTCTGTTATTTATGTATTTTTTTTTCATTTTTTTTATTGATGTATTGAATGATGTTTTATATTATTATTATTATTATTATTATTATTATTATTATTATTATTATTATTATTATTATTATTATTATTATTATTATTATTATTATTATTATTATTATTTATGTATTTTATTTATTTCATTTTTTACATTTAGTCTATGTATTTATTTATTTTGTATTATTAATATTAGTTATTTTATTGTTAAATTATTATATTTTATTTATTTATTCATTTCTATTTCTTTAATAACAATTTTTATTATTATTATTATTTATTTTATTTTTATCAAAAAGAAGAAGATGCGCAATGGCTACTTGATTAGTAGCTTAGTCTTCATGGCACATGGAAATAAGAATGTGTGTGTGTGTGTGTGTGTGTGTGTGTGTGTGTGTGTGTGTATGTTGACTTCATAATATTTTGTTCAAAAAGTAACTTTTCTTTTTCTTTTTTGATTTAATAAACTTTTACTTTTTTGTTTACTGCTTTGATATAATAAATTTTGAATTTACTCTGAGCTTCTAACCCTAAAAAGACACCCCCCCCCCCCACCCACCCACACACACACACACACACACACACAAAAAGAAAGTTAATGACAACAGTGTTTTCTGCCTATTCACACACTTGGCTTATTTTGTGCTTTAGTTTTAAATGTATTAATTTTTAGGTGGTGAGAGAAGAAAGAAAAAAAAAAAGCTCATCAAGTGCCATAAATCGTCCTCATTCTTGTAACCCCAGGTCAGAACACTGAGGATACAGTCTGTAGGGAAAGGCCGGGAAGAGACGTAATAGGAAAGGAGAGCTCAAAAGGGAGCTAAGAGGAGAGATGAAAGGACAGGGAACAGAAGAACAGTACAGAACAGAGGTCAAACTGGTTTTCATGCTGAAAATTCTTTACGAACTTTGATGCTTTTTCCCATAGTTCAGGTTTTCTGCCAGGAGTGGACTTACATAAAAAAGATTTACCCACTATAATCCCCTTCTGCCTGAAAAATTAAGTGAAAAAAGAACAAGGGAGGCACAGTTAATTGTGCTCTACACTGGCATTGCCTTGACGTGCTGTCCCAGACCAGTTTCAACCAGATGTAAGTAAGTAGGGATAGTGTTAGAGTGTGAGTAGTGGAGTGACAAGGGCACCACACACTGGTCACACTATCCACTCATGTTACAATCAATGCTGCAGTAAATATGACATGCTTGCATAAGTTATTATTGATTGTACTTTTATTGATGCTCCTCTAGTGTCAGTATGTGGGTCTCTAAGGCTGAGAAATAAAAACTTAATGCTTTTATTTAAGTCCATAATTAAATAGTATTATAGACTGATATGAATACTGTCCTACAAAACAAAAAGGCAGTAACTGCATTTTTTTATTTGTGAAAATGAGTTATTATGTTTTTGCAAAATTCAAATCATTCTTTGTCATGTAATAACATATCTCATCTTAAATGTCTGTCGTTTGGAGAAAATTGGTGAGTTTTTGTACAGTAACTGCAAAAAGTACTAATAAAACAAAAGAAAAAGTCAGTAAAGACCATTACTGTGTTCTTACCAATGTCCATGTAGGACCCTGCCCCAATACTTTACAGTCAATCACTGTATTAAATTGAAACACATTATGGAATTACTGTATTTTCCACAGTATAAGATGCGCTGTCAATTAATGGTTTTTATGAAGGTTTTTCATATATACGGTGCATTAAGTGAAGTCAAAATCATGAGATAAAAAGTTAGAATTATGAGATAAATACTCAAAATTATCAGATAAAAAATTCCCAGTCACGCAGCACTACCACATGTGGCCCACATAAAACCTAACGTCACGTTTGCTTCCCATCAAAACCAGGTGGTCTGCCTATGACACATCACATATTTATTATTAACCACTATCATATGTGAATGTCAGAGTACTTGTCAAATGGAATCAAAATTTAGCTTGACTCGCTCCATTCACTTCCATTAATTTTTTTTTTGCGAGCTAAACACCCATGGACCGGAAGTAGAAGGGCGTGACTTAGCCTCCCAATTAACATTAGATCGTTGTGCGACAACCCATAACATCAGAGTGACGTCATACACAGTCAAATATTGAAATGGCCACATCTCAAAAACGGGACTGAGGATTTCTTTGATTTTTAAAACATCCTCTAAGGCACAGGTGTCAAACTCCAGTCCTGGAGGGCTGGTGTCCTGCATGTTTTAGATATTTCTCTCTTCCATGTGATTCAGTTTAACCCTTTAACTCCTGAGAACTAACAAAATAATTGGTAACATGAGCAAAGTTAGACACAAATGGCAGAAAAATCAAAGAAAAATACTATAATAAAAAAAAAAAATGTAGAAAAATAAACATGACAAATAATGTGGAAAGAAAACTACTATTGAAATTTGGTCCCAGCAATTTTATTTTTTATTTTTTAAATGTTTAAATAAAATAAATAATAATAATAAAAAAAAACTCTTGCTTTTTGGCACCTTGTCCATGCACAAAACGAAAAGGAAAACGGTTGAATTTTTCTGAATATTTAAAATAAATCATCCATTTAGAACGCATCAGCACTGACACTTAAAGAGTTAATAATCAGCTCCTCATCACACTGATAATAATGCAATGGCCTCCAGGTGTAATGGAAGAGGGAAAC
The DNA here is from genome assembly GCA_020466265.1 of Siphamia tubifer. Lineage (NCBI taxonomy): Eukaryota > Metazoa > Chordata > Actinopteri > Kurtiformes > Apogonidae > Siphamia > Siphamia tubifer. The sequence goes on from CM035797.1 coordinate 30,981,820, forward strand.
ATCTAAAACACAGAACACTATAGTTTACATCCACATCCACACCTCAGCAGACTGGTGCTGCTCCACACAGGTGTGTCTCTGAATGCTCTACATTGTGTTGTGGTTTTTCCTGTAACAAACAATACCATGTTGTTTAGCCAAAACCTTGATGACCTTCACATGTTTAAATAGCAGCTGGAGAAACAAAAGTAGAAAGGTATTTAACAACCCCCCCACCACCACCACCCCCAAAGCACACATTCTACCTGATTTGCCCTATCTCTCTCTTATCATTATAAAAACACATTTTTGATTACAGTGACCTTGACCTTTGACCTAGATTCACCAACGTTTAGTAAGATCCATTCTGGACCACCTCACACCTTTCCTGAGAATTTGATGGAAATTGGTCAAGCAGTTTTTACATACACCTGCTTATAAACAAAAAAAAAAAACCCCAACAACAACAGATAGACCAACAAATAAACCAACTGAAACATAATACCCCCTCCCTCCTTCTGGGGGCAAGGGTAAAAATAGGTTAGGTCTCGTTAAAATAACTTTTATGTTTTCATTTCCACAGCAAACTATTGGAACACAAAGGATCATTCAGCACAGTTTATAATGTGCTTTAATAATTTAATAATTGCATTCTTTAACCCATTAATACATTATGTTAATTAGGTAAATTTGGATGGACTCATGTGCCTCTGTGTGAAGAAGCAAAGGTATTCTCTGTTATCCATTAGTTACATCAACATACAAAACACTGGGTTCCTAAACATATCTCATAACACGTGCTATAATGTATTTGTCCACTTGGTGCCAAAAAATATACGTTTTGACCCAAATCCTATGATAAATATAGACTTTCTGCCTGATACTTTTCCATTAGATTTGAACACCAATTAAATCCTCATCTCTCACAATATATAAAAAGATCCTCCCACTGACAAGGACAAACACACTTGGCTTAAAACAATGTGGTGTTTTAACAGATATTAAACCAACACTGATATATCTTGTTAATCTATCCATTCAACACCACAATTAATCCTTCTATTTCTTTTTTTTCCTCTGCTCTATAATAAAAGCTCACACTACTTATCCATGGCCTATATATTTTGTGGACAGAAAACCATGTAATTTCCCAGCAGTTCTACACAAGCTGACCTGATATTCCTCTTAATGATCTTCTCCTACACTCTTGCGACACCTGAGAAGCAACTTCCCGCTGTTCTTTTCGGTAAGGGACTTGGCAGGTGTCAACATATGGAGCCACCCCGCAGTCTGGATCAATCTCTCTCTCAGTTTGGCCACCTAGCTTCATAAAGCTGCAGAGGTGAAAGGTCACTACAGCACCCAGCATGGCCACCCTGAACCCTCAGTCCAGATTCCTGCTTGGATTAGTTCAGGTTGCTTGGCTTCAGCCGTTTGAAAGAACACTACAACATAGAACAACACAGGATCACTTGTATCAGAACTCTCAGCAAGTATGTGACACTTGATATGGTATTGGAAGCACTGTTCTAATGGGCTGGGTGTTATTCTGGTAAGTTTCACCCTACTGTATGTGTGAATGAGCAATAGTAACCTGTGGAGAATAAAAGAAAAAGTGAAGGTCTTGCACTCGTTGTCAATGTTGTCCCATTTTCCATGAGCTATGACGCACATTACAAAGGTTTAAGCATGTGAAATGTTCCTGGAGTGATAGATTTACGAAGCACGATTCATCAGTCAGCGACCAGTTAGAACCGGTCAAAGCCATGCACAGTACATACCCTCGAAATAAAAGCGAAGCACTGGCACAAAGTCAAGACTCAAGCATGTGATAGGTATTCATCACATGATAAAGTATTACATTAACAGCTCTATGCTTTGCTGTTTCTAGGGAATCCTTATTAGGTACAATGGGTTTCACTGACACTGACACATTTACATGCACATCCAAAGACTCATTATTAGTGATCACATAGACAGTATAATCTGGTAATGAGAAGTCAGATTAAAACATCTAGATTTTTACACTGTCATCATGCATGTATACCTATTAATGGGATTTATTTCAGTCTTATAGATTTGTACATGTGGAAATAGAATTAAATCGTTGAAAAGAAAAGTCAATTAGTAATAATAAAAAAGGGAAAAACAAGGGGTGCCCGGCATAACAAACCTTTTTACCTCATTTGTCCCATCTCTTATCACTGGGAAAGCATTCTTTTGATGTTTGACCTATATTCACCAAAATTTTATGTAAGGTGCACTGTCCATGAATGGTTTTTATGAAGGTTTTTCATATATATATATATATATACATATATAAAAGGCACATTAATTGAAGTCAAAATTATGAGATAAAAAGGTATCATAAATGCCTTGCACATAATTATAATTACTGTAGCCATAACTTTTGTAAAAACACATGTGTTAAATAAACATTGTATTTATGCCTGTTTCTTTCATATTTCATTGTATGCCAATATTTCAAATCGTTTACAAAATTAGCACATATCTGTTAAGTACAGTATATATATATATATATTATATATATATATATATATATATATATATATATTATATATATATATATATATATATATATATATATATATATATATATATATATATATATATATATATATTATATAATTTTTTTTTGTAATTTTTTTAAAAGAAAACAGGGATCCTATAGTTAAAAAAACTTGACACTCTCGAGAAAAACTGACATCAGTTTTAGATTTCACATCCAAAAACTTGTCAGACCTAACTCAACTAAAATGTGTTCTCCAATGTAATCAACAAAATGAAGATGATATATCAGATTATAACTAATAATAATTAATTGATCAGATTTTTAGTGAGAATGTCATTGGGCTCACTGTGTATAGTGGTGACACCACTCCAATGAGGTATCCTTGCATTTTTTTTTTTTCATAAACAAAGTGACATAACACAGAGTCACAGTGATTGGAACTTCCTGTCACTTCAGAAAAACACATTCATAAAAACCATGAAATGTAACTGTCATTAACATGATAAAGCAGCTGGAATGGACTCTGTACTCTAATAGGTGCTACTTCCTGTAAAACTTGTATGTTTGTTCTCCCCTCTGGTTGTTTGAACCGAGTAGCTGACAAAGATGAACTTTCACTACCTTCTATGGGCACTATTATCATGAGTGAACTATAAAGGCTGGTAATTAAATTCAAGTGACAAAAAACATCCCCCTCAGCATTTGTTCAGATACACAGATACAATATACTGTCATACCCTCCTTTTAATTACATAAATAGTGACACACTGGAATTCAGTGCTAGTTGTTTTGCACTTGTGGTTAGATTTCACTAATTATAAAACCTACTGAGTATTTAATGATCTATCATTAAGTCCTGTGACATAAAACTGTAGAATTCAATGAGGGTATATGTGCTTTTAATTAGGATTTTAACTGTAAGCAATGACAGGATATGTAGCCAGAGCCAAAACTTGATCTTGCTCAACCTGATTTGGATAAAAATGTGGATGTAAAACATGAATAGCAAGCAATTTATCAGCTCACCACCCCATAGAGTTATTGTATACTCTGCAAAAACAGAAAAATTTGTTGTTTCACAGAACTGAGAGAAAAGAAAAGAATGACATCATTCTTTTCTCAGCGCCCTGGGTTTGGGGAGTTCTTGACACATTTGGGCAGAACATTATTTCTCGTGTAGTTTCTGCCAACTATTGTGTGATCAGGCAGAAATTTTAAGTGTACGTGATTAATATCGACAAGTGGAGTTTCTTGTGAAGTATGAAACTCCTCGACAAGAATTTTGTTTTTTTTCTAGAAAACTAAACATAGCGGCCTTTAGTCCAACAGACATGTGTTCAGCTCATGGTTTCTGTGGGGGAAAAAAAAAAAAATCTTTGTGAAAACGCTCTACAAAAACTGCTGGTGTTAAAAATGTGCTGAAAATTGTACATTTAAATCAATATATGGCTGCAAGATACTTTTGATCATACAATGCCTGAAATATTCCAAGATCTAAACTTAATATATATCAAACAGTGCTAGAAAAATCACCTGTTTTTTTTTTTGATCAGTTGTAAGACAGTTTTGAAAATCTAAAATACATGTGATCATTGTTGTGTCTTCCGTAGTACATTTTGCAGATGTTTGCACAAAATGTGGTTTTCTGCACTTCCTCAAAAGGAGTTACCTCCGATTGACCTCACTGTACATTTTGATTGGATGGGAGGAGTTTCGAAAAAAATAAAACAAAAAAACTATAATTTTAGTGAAGCGTGGACTGAAGATGATCGTGTTGATTTTGGCAGATTGTAAAAACTTTAAAAGCTCAAGATGCAGACATGATGCATTATAATAAGAACCAGGGAAGTGGCCATAATCAATGTTCCATAGAGCCATATAGTTGTAGCGTACTCAAAACAGCATAAGAAACACTGTAAGAAAGGATAGCAGCACAATAGATGCCTTCACAGATGCACTGACTGACCCCCTAAGACTTTCCACCCTCTTCAGGGGCTGACTGTCATATGACTTTACACTTTGCCTTCTACCAAATATAAGCATTTCAGTAACTAAGTAAACACATGTCAAAGTATTAGTGAGCAAAGTGCACAATATGGTGTTTTAACTGCTCATCTATCCATGCTTAACATCACTAATAAATAATAACAAATGTTGGAGGTTGTCATCTTGAGAGCTTTAATCATACATAGAAATTTAGTTCAACAGTACCATTCATTTAGAATGTTTTAGCAGTATGTATATTTAGTGTAAAGAGCATGTTTTTTTTCCTTTTTCTGATGAGGAATATCCATAAGGATGATAGAAGCGTTCAGAAATACACCAGAGAGAGAAGAGCAGAGAAGAGACCGAGTACATGACTAAGTTGTAACACCTCAGACTACATTTTATACACCTCAATAGGCGACATTTATCTGTGGTTTATGTACCAGTGTCCATCCCCTTTGATGATTTTTTTTTCTCCTTTTTTATCTATTTTAATGTTATCTTTAACAGAGCAGCAGAGCCTTTGAATACTTTAGGGAAGTAAAAGAACTGTGGCATGAGCTCTGTTTGATCAATGCCCTATAATGGAGCTAATCCTAGCAGTCTTGTGTGATGCATCTTGTTGACCTAATCGAAGCCATGTTAAACTTTGGGGTCAGGGTGAATCGCTGACAGTCTGACAAAAGGAGGTGGGGTGCACCAGAGTGGAGGACATTACTGCAATTGAGTGTCATATTATAGGCATGAAAATAATCAACCACATCCATCTATCAACCACATCTGTGTCTCTAGCCATACATCCATCCGTTGATCCAAACATCCAACTTAATAGAAGACACAACCAGGAAAACAAACTCTCTGTGCTGTTTGTGCTATCTCAGAAGCGCCACAACAACGACTCCAACCAGCTAAGTCCCAAGCAAAGAAAAAAAAAAAAACATAACATGTACAAGACAGAAGGTGGAACAGATAATTGGCCTACAAATCCCAGAAGCGATTATTTTTCAGTCCATCCATTCCTTTTAAGAGAAGGTAAGTAACGCCACATGTAGATTTGGCAGGCGGCTTGCTTCACTGTGGGTCTGCCACCATCTTGTTTCTTTCCCCTTTTAAACCTTTTGAAGCTGCTTCTTTAGTGGAGTTGGTAGAGAGTAAGAAACTTGACTTCCAGAGCTGGTAATGATGGAAGCTGCTGTTGCGGTAGCATCGTGGCATTCAGTGTGCGCGAACACGCGCAAAGACAAAGAATGTGTGGCGTTAAGGCTGGGAGGGAGGCTGCTGTGCTGCTGCTGCGTGCTGCGACATAGCTGCCGGGGAGGACATGGACTGGACCATGGGCTGGGCTGGTGGGGGTAGCGGAGGCTGAGGCTGCTGGGCCCCTGAGTGTGTATTGGGGGAGGGAGGGGGTGTTGGACGTTTGAACTTGTCTGGGCTGGTGCTTCTTCTTGGGGAGGGCCTCTGTTTGAGAGAAAGAGGGACAACAAAATATCAAAACAGTGGAACAAAATTCTGAAGATTTCATATTCATACAGCCCAAGAGTACCATGCATCTAAAACCTCAAGGTTTTCTGCATGTTACATCTGCACACAGGTATGACATTCACTGTTTATTAGTTGGTGATTTTATAAGACATATAGTTATAGACATATAGTTATAGTAGCAGTAGTATAGTAGTTATAGTAGCAGTAGTATAGTAGTTATAGTAGCAGTAGTATAGTAGTTATAGTAGCAGTAGTATAGTAGTTATAGTAGCAGTAGTATAGTAGTTATAGTAGCAGTAGTATAGTAGTTATAGTAGCAGTAGTATAGTAGTTATAGTAGCAGTAGTATAGTAGTTATGGTAGCAGTAGTATAGTAGTTATAGTAGCAGTAGTATAGTAGTTATGGTAGCAGTAGTATAGTAGTTATAGTAGCAGTAGTATAGTAGTTATAGTAGCAGTAGTATAGTAGTTATAGTAGCAGTAGTATAGTAGTTATAGTAGCAGTAGTATAGTAGTTATAGTAGCAGTAGTATAGTAGTTATAGTAGCAGTAGTATAGTAGTTATAGTAGCAGTAGTATAGTAGTTATGGTAGCAGTAGTATAGTAGTTATAGTAGCAGTAGTATAGTAGTTATAGTAGCAGTAGTATAGTAGTTATAGTAGCAGTAGTATAGTAGTTATAGTAGCAGTAGTATAGTAGTTATAGTAGTAGTTATGTAAACATTTATGAGAGCAAGTGATTAATAAACGATACGAGTTTATACATTCTATAAATAACAACCTTATGGACATCAGACAATTAGCTTATTACTCTTTACCAATAGTATCATGATACAATAAAGATAAGTAAATGACTTGCAACAAAGTTCAGTCAGACTGGAAATTAAAGACATTTTGTAATTCATGTATGGCAAGTTTACCGCAATTAATCTAGAGAGGTTAGTGCAAACAAAACAGATCTGTTTAAAACACACACAAGGTTCTTTTTCATTTAACCCACTATTAAAATTTGTTCTAAATATGAATAAGAAAATCAAAGAACAGAAACAGACATAGTTCAATGAAAAATCACATGATACCCAATCTTAAAATGACCTACTTTATATATTTAGTTTTTGTCATGACACAAAAGTACCAATGGAGAGGATGAAAGCCATAAAACGGAAACTATGACAGTGGTTGGTTTACCTCAGCTATTGGTCATGACTTAACCATGATTCCAGTCAAAGGAATGGAAAAGGAAGGAAAAAAAAAAAAAGGTTTAAAAAATTAATCTGTCTGAGGTTGTGACCCGCCAGACAGAGCCATACTTTGTACAAGTCCTGGGTGGGCTGAGTGGTGATGGGACAGATTTAATGAGGATATGCAAAATGAGAAAAAGAACAAAAACAACTGCTTTTGAAGCAAGTGAAACAAATATTTCCCTAAGTGTTCAGTGATTAAAGCAACCAGACTGATAATGGGAAATACAAACTAACAGAGAAAGCCTCCAATGTCCTCAGAGTTGAGTGATATTTGTCTCCATTTATAATTAAACAGTGGTAGGCAGTTAACGTCAACAGATAAACATAATTGTTTTTTTCTCTAAAAGCACTAAAATTGTCCATTTATTAGCATTTCAATTAATTCCCATCATTTCAGATCATTAAGTTTCATGTGCCGCTTTGAATGTCAAGAGTGAAAACCCAATACATTCACAGAGAAAAGCAGTGTTGTCCAGGTTTTGGAGAATACCCAAGACATAAAAGGAAGAACCAAAACAATTCAAGCTCATGCTGTGTAAAGTCATGAAAACAGCTATGTGGTTGAATGGTATTAACCACCTATTGATGTAAGTGCATTTTTAACGGGTCAGGTGATGCATTTATAGTACTTTAGCTCTACTGAGAAGCCATATATATATATATATATATATATATATATATATATATATATATATATATAAAAAAAGTAAAAGGTTTCGCATTTTAACCCTTTATACGGCATTCAAAGAAATACTCTGAAATGCATGGTGTGAATGTTGTATTGGACTGTATTACTTTTGTGAAATCTTATGTTACTTAGAAAATTAAGGTAATTAAATTACCATATTTGATTCCCAAAAGTGGAAAAGAAAACAAACAAAAAACACACCAAGATGTAAATATAAAAAGAAAAGAAAAAGGCATGGAAGGTGAAGGAAGCAAGTATTTTCTAACAAAAATTGTCATTTGTTTGATAAAGGGTTAATCTATATAATCCCATTTCAACAAAAACTGCTTTCCCACTGTAGGAACCATTTGTAGTTCCTAGAACCTTTTTAGTCCCTGGAACCTTTTTTCACCCTTTCCCACATTATTAGAACTACATAGTTCCTAGAACCTTTTTAGTTCCTCCTGGCAGGCAGGGTCTTTTTTAGTTCTCCAGGAACTATATGACGTAGGTGATTGGTAGAGCCCAGACCACGCCTATTTCTGCATTTCCTCATCTTGCAGTACCGCTGTCTTTAAAACCATCTGTGTAGAGTCAGCTGTGTGTTGGAAAAAAATATGGAGAAAGTAATAAATAAACTGACCAACGACATGTTTTTTTTTGGGTTAATGCTATGAAATTAACATAACCTACGCATCACCTGCCGCTGGATTCTCGATCTCCTAACTCTCTGTAAACTCCTCCATTCTTCACATTAGATGCTGTATTTGACCATAAGTAACATTCACATGATACAGAACATAAACGCTGTGTCCTCCTCATTTTCTATTCTAGTTTATAGTAGCGCTGTCTTCTACTTCCTTAAAGAATATGTCACTGTGGCAGATGTTAGTGTCACATTGGCCCCTCCCGTTGTTCCTACTGCCCTGTCAGAATTCTTCTGAAATTTGGCATGTACAAGGAGACGGGTATAAGGATGAAACAAACCAAATTTCAGCAGAATCAACTAACTACTTCCAGTCTGACGCCCTATTGAATTTTCATATCAAGGTCACAGGAGAGATTTACCATTTTCAACATGTACTGCAGGAGCAGGACTGAAAATTCAGTACTGCACACACCTCAACCTGGCTGTAACTTCTTTATTTATATATATATATATATATATATATATATATATATATATATATATATATATATATATATATATATATATATACACAGACATATAAATAAACATATGTTCTGTCTCAGTTTCTCACAAACAAATTACAAGGTACAGATCAGTTTATCAACAAATACACAAATCATTACCCTTCAGACATTTCAAAATGTTCATATTTATTCAGGTTATTCTGGTTTTTCTGAAATTATTGTTTTAGTGTGAATACACTAAAATGTCATGAGCGTGTTTACATTTACAAAGAGAAAGACTTGGAATTGTGAGTTTTTATAGGTTACTATGATAGTGTTCTACTGATCCAACCCACTTGAGACTAAATTGGTCTGGAACATGAATTATAATGATTAATATCTTCAGTGTAATTTTTGTATTTCACAAAATTCATCCCACAGGCTACACTGGACCCTTTGGTGAACTGGATTTGGCCCCCGGGCCGCATGTTTGAAACCTCTGCTGGAAAATGTTTCTACTGGGAGTTTGAACAAAATATTTGGCCAAGCATCGCTCTGTTTTAATGAAATTCTCAGGGTTATAGTGACTTTATCAAACCAACCCGACACAGGTTCATGAAAATATCAGTGAGTGAGTCACTCATTCATTGTGAAGCACAAGAGAACTGAAAGCTCACGACACATTTGATAACACGAAAGTAATAAACAGACACAGACAAAGTGGGTCAAAATGTACCATGAGGGTACACAGCTTTATCAATCGGACTTGGATGAACTTGGTGCAGACTGTCACACATTCAGACAAAAAGGTTTCTCATTTACAGGAACTATAAAAGTTAATTTAATGTTCAATGCGCTCTACATTTTGGCTTCCTTTTGTCTGGACTAATTACAACTATGTCAGGGTTCATGTTAAAGGCTAATTTGTATTTAAACGTACCTTGAAACCAAATCTAACACTGACTTTGCACAGTCAGAATACAGCATGGGGCATGTAGTAGACAAAAAGTTTAGTGTATCGACTTCTTGGATGCAAAATAGCAAATTAAATCTTCAAAAAAGGTTTAAAAGTTTCTTGCACGGTTCAGCAAATTAAGGTTAAGACTTTTAAAGACCATTAAGAATGCAATTTAAGCTTATGTTGTTATTGCAGAGTAGCTCATGCTGGGGCTGAAGTTTGGTAACAGTGTCAATGTGTACAGTACCACTGGGTGATAAGCGTTTGTTAGAGGTTTCTTTTTGTTTGTTTTTAAATGGTAGAGTAATGTTTTTTCTGACTTGATAAACAATGAATGGACTTTTCATTCTATTTTGTTGGTTTTCAAAGCAATTGCTCAAGAACCCACATGAGGACAAGGGTTTGAGGGATTGAACCACTAACCTTTTGGATTGTGGATAACCTGCTCTGCCTATTAAGCCAAATCCGCCCGACTTTCCATGAGTAATACCAACACCAAAACTCCAGATTCGTGCATGAGGTAAAAGCAGCTTCCCATCTATTGTTTCAACAACAAACTGACGACTCAAGCCCGGTCTCTCTGAACTTTACTCTCGTCATTAGATTTTAAGACCCATTTTGACTTCAAGGATATACAGAAAGACCCTGATGAGACCCTGACACATGGGTGGCTTCACTCACCGCTACTGCGTGAGAGGAGCTTCCGTGGACGTGCAGGGCGGGGGTGTTGTAGTGGGAGATGGCAGCTCTGGACAGTGTAGCTGGAGGGGTGAAGCCAACTGTGTGGCTGCCATATGAGAGACCTGCAAGGTGGACAGGAGACACAGGTCATACAACACGACCAGTGGAGACATTACAATGAACTGCAACAGTGTCTAAATAGTACAAGTAAGGAATAAGATTTAACTGTGGCAACAGGTGAGTCTTTAGCTGTTAAAGAGAGCCATTGCAGTACGCTAACACCTAAGGATTACACAGACCTTCGAGCTGGAGCCTAATCTTGCTGATTTAGCCTAGACATGATTGACTTGACCTGGAAAGGCTGGTCCTTGAATTCTCTCTGACACATACAAAATAAAAGATATGTTGAAGAATATTTTGCTGTCAGTTTCTAAAAACCATGCTATACTTATTTATACACTTAATTTTCCCATTTTCCACTATATACGTTCAAACTAAAATGCCAATAAGGTATGTCTGTCTGCTTTATGTTTTGTAGGGTTGTCAAATTATTACAATTTTGAAAACGATTAATCACAGCATTTCTGTGTATTAATTGTGATGAATCATAATTAAATATACATTTTAAATCTCTATTAATTGAGTTTCATTTTGTATCAGCAAAGAGACGGCACTCAAGGTGTTTGTTTAAACTAGGCACTGTGTTAGCAGAATCCCCGAATAATGCATATTTAGCATTAATTATTTTAAGATGGAAGTCAGTCTTGCAGAGTGTGCAAAACACTTTATGTCGGGTCAGTGTTCTGTCCTGTTTTTTTTTTTTGTATTAAAATCTTCCACAAAATACATAAAAATGCAATAGGAAACAAAAAATGCAGAGAAAAAAAAAAGTCAAAACATGTTAAAAAGCCACTAAAATCCACAAAAAAGCAATGAAATATACAAAACAAACTTTTAAAATACAGGGAGAAAAAAAAAGACAAAATAGCCAAAACACATACAAAAAATATTTATACGCAATTAACATGTTCACTACATTCTGATAGTTTCAACAAAACAACTATAAAAAAATGTTCCATTTAATTCTGTTCAAATTTTTAATCATGATAATGTGGATTCCATCAATGCCTTAACTTTAACAGCCCTATTGTTTTGGTTTGTATTCTTTTGACCACTTTACCATGTTGCTTTATGATACATAAGGCCTGTGGTTACATTAACCTGGTGACCCTATACAACCTTCCTGTTGATGCTTTACCTCATTTACCTTGTTTTTCATATGATGTATGACTGTATACCTGGTTGCAACAGTCTGTCCTGTTTAATTGTTCTGCTTATCTTGACCAGGATGCTCTTGTAAAAGCTTTTTAACCTCAGTCAGTCTTTCGTAGTTTAAAAAAAGCTGTAGATCATGTAGAGGCTTTGTTCCAAATCAAAACAAACATTGATTTTACACTCTTATCTTTTTTTTTTAAAAAACTAATACACCATATAATGTCACTTCATCCAAAATCTCATCATAAACACTTTCAGTTGCAGCTATTCATTACAATATAATTGTAAAACCTGAAATTCAGGGTAATCTGATATACAGCTGTAGTAGTTTAAAGAGATTTGTTATTTTATGATTGACTTGCCTTAAATAGAATCATGGGCAGCAGGTGTTGGTAATTAAAATTATATAAGAGAGCCAGTTGTGGTCATGATTAGACAGTGTAAGGGCACTTTATTATGTACCCGTTGAAATCTTTATGGTTTTAAGAGACATGTCTATCCATTGTTCCAGATTGAGGACTAGATAAACTATACACACCACTTAAATGTTATTGATCCACTCTGGAACATAGATATGGTTTGTAAGCTGGCAACACATCACACCGACTTGCTTCAAAGGTGCATTTTATTGTTTCTACAGCCATTCTACCTGAAAACTACCTGGGTCAGTATTTTATTACCTGGATAGTGATCATTTCAAATATACATACCAGGTGATATGGGCCTGCTGGAGCTGGGGGACGGGGTGTAGGGGATGGGGCTGGAAACGGTCCGTGCTCGCAAGCCCTGTGCAGACATCTCATTGAAGTACCTGAGAGGATGACATGCTCACTTCATGAGAACTCAGCCTCGACTTTCCAAAAATAAATAGGTTACAATTACGAGGAAGTAACTACAATTATGTATACATTAATATTCTACAGCAGCAAGAACTTCGCAATTAGTGGATCCTCCAATTCTCAGACTTAACCTTTAAAGTACTTCTGTCATATCCTTAATACATTTCAATAACCACCTTACACATGTCCACCCCCTGAAAGGGGAGAAGGGTAGTTTGTTGGTTCTTTTTTTTTTTTTTTTTGGTCATGTCTTCTTTGTCAACAACTTTATGCAAAAACTACTGGACCAGTTTCCATTAAATTTTCAGGAAAGATGTGTGAGTAAGGCCTTAACGGTATATGCATTCGTACTGAACCGTTGAAAACAGACGTTCGGTTCGGTTTGGTACAGCCCGATATCGAACAAATACAGTCAGTTTGTATGGATTTGTGTACGGTAGAAAAATGACTTGATGTTGAGTTTACCAGAGTTTACCAGTACTTCCTCATATGTGTCCATGAGGCGTCTCTGATTAGCTCAGAATGCGTCATGTATTTTTCTCAACATAAAAAAATAAACTTTGTGCTTGGTTGGCAAAAAGGAAAAAGAAAACCAATAATGCAGGTTATGTGTCTGACCTATCCTTTACCTCTCATCATCCATTTCCAGACTGGATTCGCTCTCTGAAAGCTGTCTGCACAACGCCTCCCTGCGCTCCATCTCTCTCTGAAGTTTCCTCTGCAGTCGGATGTTTTCTTCCCTCATGTGTCGCTCCTCTTCGATGTACTGCGCACGTTTCTCTGTGTCTGTGTGACATGGAATAAAATAAATGTCTGGAGCACATCCTTCTCATTGTACACAAAATGTAACAATTAATATATTTAACAGTCTAACTCTATACTCAACTAAAATGTTGCGGGTATAAGAAAGTCCCTTAAACAGGCTACTTGTTTATTTAAATTATGCAATGTCTTTAAAAATATAAGTGGTGGTAATGGATATGTGAAGTAATACTCATGATGCCGCCTCTATTGGACTTGTTGTCTACTACCTCCCTCTAGTGGCAGAAACGACATATAGCCAAAATAGACTCGAGTGCTCAGTAATGTTTGGAGTTGAACAAGCCATCTCTGACTGACCAAAACAGGGTGTTCGTGAACAAAGACAATCGCTTATTATAAAGTCATTATGTCCGAGCACAAGTCTGACTGTCACAGGTACTCAAAATACATCTAAAGACAAACCAGATCGACTAATACACACTAAAGTAATTCAATGAGCTGCCTGTGACATAAAAGTTAAAATGTTTAATAAAGTGGGCTGGGTGACGAGACCAAAAATATGGTATTAAAATTGTTCACATCCATCTACATTTCTAATTATCAGAAAAAAAATGTCAACTCATTAATTCAAGTTTAAAGAATGACTGAGTCTGAGAAAAAGTTGTGGAAATTAGATGGCTATTTTTTTTTTTTTTTTGAGGATTAAAACATTCCAGGAATATAGATAAGGTTCAAAACAATTATTGGGATAAAACATCAAATTATGTCAGTGAAACAGTGCAATAATCATGATAACTATCATTATAGTCTGTACAAGACGATGCATTTTCTGTTACTGATCACCAAGGAGGCACAATGTATGTCAGGGTGAGATCTCAGGTGGTTTTTGCTGTCTATTGGGCATTTCATTGACCCTGAAGGTGTAAGGTAACAGTGAGTAACAAGTATCTAATGAGGCTATAAACCATCCGCGTATAAGCCCCAAAGTATCCTGTTCTTGAAAAACAAGCCATCCTTCGGTGTAGAGTTAAGTCACTCCTTGGTGCTCATCTAACAATCAGTTTTACCCATCACAACCTTCATCGGCACTTAAGGATATCAGCCCCTTGAGATCCCACCCTTCCTCAGACATGCGACGGGCTGAGAGGCCACTTACGCTGCAGCTCTGTGGTGCGCAGGCTCTTCTTAAGTCTCTCCACCTCATTCTTGAGGAAGCGGATATGCCGCATCATGTTCTCTGGCGAGTCGATCTCCATGGAAACATCTCTCGGGGAGGGAGGAGCTGATACAGGCTGGTCCAACTTCTCCTGGAGAATCCTAGTTTTAGAAAATAAGCACACAAAAAGACATGGTTTTCTTATTCCTGCTGCACAAGAATTAATGTGGTGAAAAATGCAGCGCCATGGAAGAGCAAAAACTATACAAAGCCATCACCAAGGACCACCTGGGCACAAGCTGACATGTTCCTTCACTACAATAAAGTAGCACACCAGTTTATTCCAGGTAATTTTCCCATAAACCATCCTGCTGCTGTAAATAATCAATGAAGCACAATATTTATGGTGTAATATAGTACATTTTAAACACATTAGGTATTCCTGGTAAAGAGTGGTTGGTTCTGTCATCAATTAAAGCTGTCCTGTATGAGCTGGCATTTTTATCCTTTTCTAAAATGTAAAAGAAATCCACCAGGTTTTGAAGCTCAAAAATATTAACTCACATGATAAAAATATGACCAATTATTTTATTAAGACCAAATAGAATAATTGGCCAAGCTTCCAGTCTCTCATTTATAGCTGCATCAGTTACCAGTGCCTCTGACTCTGACTCTATTGACCCGTTTCACTCCTGTCGCTTCTACTGTTAAGGGGGTGAATGGATAGGACTTAAATGAACACTGCTGAAGGGTAAAATGGATTTACATAAAGGAACAACAACCAAGGAGAACAAACAGATAAATCTAATTGCAGCAGTCAGAGCATGGTACGTGAAGATGTGAAGTATGATAATAAAGTCCTGGTTATTCTGGGGTTTTTGGCACACTTGCATTGTGGGATTGGTGTTGATGAAGTTCTTAGGACTGGGGTAGATAATTTGTAAGATGGGGGAGTTTTCTGTAAGTTTCTTTCTCTCTCTCAAATTGCACTTAGTATGTATGAGGGATGCACAGGCTGCAGGCATCAATGTGATGAGGTGCAGTGAAGGCAATGATCCAGCGCTGCACAGACAATACCATAAAATACAGCTTCTAATGAAAGAAAGAGTCCTGACTGTGCAACACACAGCAGGTGGACAACGGTGTGTCTGATTGCTGAGGGAGGGGTCAGTGGCCACACTGGAGCAGACCATATCACCTTCGTCTTTACCCCCATTTCACATGTGTGCATCAGGGGGTAGAGGAGAGTGTCAGTAGTCTGGTAGGAGGAAGCAGGTGGGCGGGTTGTTCATGTTAAAATTTTTGCTAAGTACTGTGCCAGACTGGTAGGTATTAGGGTTGAGAACATTAGTTGTAAGGCTGTCGATATGATACGCATCTATAATCTGATATGTCAAAGATATGTGAATGGCACCTCACAATGCGATACACACCCAAATCATGATCGAGCGTGATTAAGTCCAGTCTGATTCAACATATTCATTCTATTAAAAATATGCAGTGCAAATCAATGAGATGGCTTATTTATCAAGTAAGACCATGTAAGTGTCTTTATTACAGTTTCAGAACATGTGCCTCACATACAGTGAGTGAAAAAGTTAGGACTGTGTTTAGAAAGTCATTTCTCTACATGTTTGTAACACTCAATATCTTGCTCAGAATCAATTTATACAAGAAATGTAGGTAAAACAGAAAAAGGGTCTGTAAATTTAAGAGATATCTGTGCAGAGTATTCTTGGATGCGCTGTTGGATACACATTACTGTTTAAGGAAGTAGCTACAGGTATGTATGGTGGCATTCAGTACAGCTGGTCAAAAGTACATGTTCACAAACCACATTCTCTTCTCCTCCTATGTTAGATACACATACAGAATTTAAAATTTTCATCCACAGAGCTCATACTATCTTGTACAGTGTACACATCCACGGTGCACAGTAATGTGGGTCTATCTATATAGAAAAGAAAAACTGTACTCAAAGAAAGATAAACACTTTTAAATGTAACTAAGATTATATTCTATTGAACGGTTTGAATTTTATTGCTACAAATATTTAGTAACCAATGCATCGTGACATCATTCCAAACGCTTCATTCATTCAGAGTTTCTCTATCAAGGCACTAGGATCGTGCATACGCATCAGTGTATCATATGCATCGGATAATTTCCCATTCATAGTCGGTATAGCTTTAACTGAATCTATGGTGTATGGTCCATTACAGTCTCACTAAGAAGTTGGAAAATTACAGAATAAAATGTGAAACAAAGATAATTGGTTTAATAATTAAAACAACAGTAGACTTCCATTTTCACTCCAAATGATTTTGAGACTTAATTGTGATTCCACTTGCATAAAATGTTAATATGTATGAATGGTGATAAACATTAAGACGAGGTAATTGTCATTATTACATACCTTTTCTCAGCCTCTAGCTTGTCCATCCGTTTCCAAAGTCTGTTAACCAGTGCTTCTTGTTCCTGCTCCAATGTGTTCTCAAGGTCGATCTTCTCCCGTCTCAACTGAAGAATAAGAAGAGAGAGGAATGATGTTGGTGGTCAAAAAAACCTTGACGCTAAAATGCACTCACAACATTGTACATTCAAATGCAAACCCATTTCATTGTACAGCTTTCAACCAGATAAGTTACTTTTCCATTGTGCTAGAACTACCGTGTCTGCTTACAATTGAGACACACCGAAAAACAAAAACAATTATTCAACAAATATATTCTTTTATATATATATATATATATATATATATATATATATATATATATATATATAAAGAAACAACTGTCAAATTAATTGTCTAAAAGTCTTTTTTTATGACTAGCCAGTTAACAAGTTGCTGCAGATCTAATGCCGGCTGATATAGTTGATTGTTTTGTTCTGGTGCATCTATGTCACCTTAATGAGCACATCTCTATCTGGGAAGAATGTGTAATACTATTACATAAGCATCGATCTGACACATATACATACATTCATGAGTGAGCTGCAATAACTAATACATGGAAGAAGAAAAAAAAATTTTTTTTTTTCATTACATCAGGGAAACATGAAGTATGACCCAGAAACAAACTTTTTTTCAATAATTGGAAGAACTGATTAATTCTGTCCCGAATAAGATAATTCAACATGAAGAATATACTGTTTCATACTCAGTTGTTCTTCCCCCGACTCACCTGTTCCAGGGTTAGTTGCTTTGAAATGGTCTCATTCTCCATCTTCTTAATCTTTTTCATCAGCTTGTTAACCTGGAACTCTTGTTCCTGCTCCAAATGCTGTTCCAGCTCTGCCTTCTCATGTTGGAGCTAGAGTGAGAGGAAGACACAGTAAGCAGACAGTAAAAGAAGAGGTGGTCGGTGAAAAGAGAGATGAATGAGAGCAAGAAAAAAAAAAAAAACCCTAGAGGAGATTCAGGGTGAGTCACGTAAAAACTATTTGATGACCACAGCCGACAAACAGTCGGGTGTCAAATCAAAACGGTTAACTAGCACGTTCAGAATGGATAAAAAAAAAACAGTGACAGTATTACACTCTTATTCATGATCAAAATTCCCAGAAAAAGGAGGAAAACTATGACTTAAGATTGTTAGAGGCAACAAAAGTAACCACCTTTGGCAGCTCACCAATACAAAGAAAGGGTGCGGCTCAGCACTGGTTCAAAATGGAACAACTCTATGATGGATTATACCAGTGATTACTCATATCGAAAGGGATGCAAAATGTTAATTTATAGGAAAAGTCAAAAGGGGAACAAAAACTATTTCCATTATATTATAGACAAAATGAAAAAATTAAACACTTCATAGAAAGACAATTCATTCATACAATAACTGCATTCATACAGAATATTCTGGTCAAAAGAGCAAGTTGCCAAATGTTTCCCGCCCAGTGGGAGACATTTTCCTTCAAATTAACACACTAACAATTTTAAGAATTGCTGTGCTTCCTTTGGTCAGAAATTTACCACCACAGCTACAGTACAAGGCCTCCACCCAAATGTGCAACATGGTGCGTAGCATCTTTTACCCAAATCTGTTTTGTATTAACATGTTTTAGTTCATTTGGAATTATGGACATTGTTTCAGAGACACTGTGGCCTGCTTGGGCTCTTTAGCCTGTTAAGAATGGCTTGAAGGAAATAGCAAAAATAAAGTTAGCAGACATGTAAACAAAATTTAATTTGTTTTCCCTTCGAGGGTCTGATATCTTACTCAAACAAAATATCAACTCCATTCACATTAATACCACTATCACCTTTATTCAAAAGGTGTGAACTACAGCTCTGGCAAATATTAAAAAGATGGAAGCAGCAATTACAGGGTATATCAAATTCACAGTGTGTTCTCTATGAAGTGTTCTGAAGGGGAGGCATTCAAAATTCATCCTGAAGCATGTGCATTATTTGCATAGTCAAATTTGGATGAGTAATGCACACGTCCATAACCAAAAGAGACAATTCTTGCAAACTGTATTGTACAGTAGCAGAAAATTAATTATTTGCCCATTGCATCACCAGATTATAACCAAAGCCCGTGAGTATGTACACAAACACTATGGTCTGTTTGTGACTACCAATCTATGGGCAGAAGCAGACACGGGCCTGTTTCATGTTAAGTAAGACAGCAAGATAACAAAAAACACTAACAACATCCATCTGTATGACCTTAAGCAGGGTCTGTAAAGGCACATGCATGTGCACCATTCAAATCCCCACTTCTTTACACATCAACAAATCATTAGTCAGACTACAGTTAGCCACAGAAAGTGTCAGAGTGTGTGCAGGCTGAGTGCTCAGCAGTTGGGAAAATAAGATGTGGAAAACAGACTGGACCAAATAACCGACAGACGGGAGGAGAGTAATTTGAGAGTCATTTAGAGTAGCGAGCAGCCGCAGTGAAGTCATCTTGAGCCTTTCCAGGCTTCAGGCTAGTACCAGTACAGTTGATGATGATAACGCACTAGCTGGAGCAAATTCATCCATAAGTTTATGTGCCTACAAGCAGACTGAGTTGGCTTGTATTAAACACATGTATGACTATTATACATGTGACCATTATATCAACATCTCAATGCGACAATGGCATTTGATATCACAATTCATGAAATCATCATGAACTAAATACATTTTAAAATGGTTAACATTTTGCTAAACAGTGAACTCTGAACAAGCAACCATTTATACAAGAATTGGCATTTCTCTTTTTTTTCTCCAGCCCCGTCACTCACTTGCATGAGCTTCCTTGACAGTTCATTAGTGAGAAATTCTTCTTCTTTCTCATAGTTGACTGCCAAGGTCTCCTTCTCTTTCTGCAGTGCCTGGATCTTCTTGAACAAGGTGTTACTGATAAATTCCTCCTCCTGCTCAGCTCTGGCTTGCTGCAAGACAGAAACAAATGGAGAACAATGACAGAGGCAAATGTTAGGAAAATACCATATAGACTTAAGAGCTGGAATTAGAGCACTATTACCAAATTGTTGTTTTTTTTTTTTTACATCAGGTTTGATAGAAGACTACCAGAGGTTTTTATGCTGTGAGATTATAACAAGATGGTAATTTGGAGAACACTGTTGGGCATAAATAATTATCTTAAGATGTTTCTGGCACATGTGGATAAAACTGCTCTACAAACACGCATGCCAATCAAACAAAATCTGCTGCAGTGAAGTCTGCCAGCCAAAGAGGAAGCAGATTTTCCCTAATTACTCAAGAGATGTTGCAGCAATGGTTGAAGAGTGAGGAATGAGGGAACTAAAGAAATGTGCTGGGCAGCTACAACAGTTAGTATAACGATAATAAGGCCAGTTTCAAATTCTTCACACTCATTCTTTGGGAGCTCAATGCAAAATGCTGTTCTGCAAGCTGTGAGAATGTGTCAGTTGTTAAAAGAACAATGAGAAGCACAATAGATACCAAACAGCTAGTTAAGCTTCACACATCCACAGGGTGGGCAGGGTGCAGTGAGGCTGACTTGCCAACATATGAGATTGGCATTTAGCTAGCTCGCTAACTTTGGCCTACATACTTCCCATCTATCCAGCAGATCGGTTACACATTTTTATGAAGCTGTTGGTGATTAAGGAAACTTGAAGACATATGACGCATTGGTTCATGGCAATGCTACTACTGCTAAGCTACTCATTTACACTGTTTCCACATCATATCCATACTGACCATAACGTGGTGACAATGTTTAGCAGGGAGCAGTCAGTAGACCAAAAAGCTAACAACACCCCGGTAACTTGAAAATGTAATTGCCTAGCTAGTTTAACACGTTTAACATTAACCAGTGTTACCCAACATTGTCAAAGCAAAACAAAACAAAGCAAATAGCTGGCTGTCGCTGCCCAGCCTTGCAAAGGTTAGCTTCTGGCTACATTAGCAAAGTAACAACTCGCTCAGATTAGCTAACATAGCATAACACCAGACAAATAGGTTTACATCCAAGTAAACATGCATATTCAGCACAGTGCAACTATTACCGTTTAATTCATTTGGCGAAATAACACCACAATGGGTGGAGCGGAGTGACTGACAAACGTAATATCATAGTTAGCGTGAGGTTAGCATACAGCTAGTTAGCTGGCTAACGTTACTCACAATGGTGACGCTAGCTTTGCGGAGGTCCCGATTCTCCTCCTGCAGGGCTTTGCACTTGAGTTTGAACGTCTCCAGCTCAATTTTAAGAACTTTATTCTCCTGTTGTAGCGAGGCCAGGCGATTCGTCAGTTCCTCCAATCGAAACTGTGAAATAACTATGCTTGGTTTTCCCGAATTAGAAGCAGAAGATGACATCGGGGTGGCCGAGCTACTCCCCGCTCCGTCGGTGTCGCTCTCGCTCGCGCTGTCCGCCATGGTTGTGCGACAGTGTGTGCGAGTGGAAGACGACAGCAGCTGCAGCGTTAGAGGAGCGCAGAGAGCAGAATGGTACACCGTGTGACCTTGCACATGCGTGTCGACACAGCGCCACCAGCAGGATGTCTCCAGTACTGCCCCATGCATCCTTGAATGAATTTTAAAAAATTACCTAATCCTCCCAAGCTATACACGGATGATGTGAAAGGGGTCGTTCTTTATTATCTGTAAATAAGTGATACCAGTACAATTAATAGTGTTTTACTGACAACCTGTAAATTATTATTTGGCTCAATCTCTATATTTTCTAAATTAAAACTTTCCATACATTTCCAGAGGTAGGATTTTGCCATGTTTTCTTCTGTCATTCATTCACAGTTATAATTATTTGACAAACATAACATCAGTGTATTCATAGATTATAGTTAAGATATGATAGTGGGGGGCAGACAGACAAATGCAAATTACTTCTGCCTTTTGTTACCTAGATAAAAATACAAAAATACATTCTTGACAGTTTCAACATAACATACTTTATTATGCTGAAACTTCCACTTTTGACCTCAGTGGAACAGTGTACTTGCAGAAGGGAGCATGTGGATTTGATAAGTAATGTATTAGATTGCTTTGCATCTGATCATTTCACTGGTTAACTATTGCAGCTATTATTACCAGTGGATTACAATTTTCTCCCATCTCTCTTTGGACAATGTAATACAATTCAGCTGAATGTAATAATCACTTCACTGGGTGACAGTTATTGCTGTCTAGTACATTGAAATGCAAATGTATTTCTCTTTGGAAATTACAGTACAATGATGCTAAATGTTAAATATGTTGAAAAAAAATATTAGAACTGATCCTAGTAGGTTATGTATATGTACGTATATTACAGTAATGTGAAGAAAGCTTTATTCTATGAAGAATCACAAAAGAAATGAAAAGGTATGAGGCATTTCAAGTGGACTATAATGACAGGTTTGAGATTCCTGCTCAAGGACGCCTGAGTGGGGAATATTAGCACTGATATAAAGACTTTGGAATGCATAACTGTGTCTGAAGGGCAGTGTCTCTCATCACTTCAGTCTCCTGTTGCCAGTACATTATTTACATAATAACAAATGTTCAAGGACACAAAGAACAGAAACAGCTGTATTGCAAAACCAATGCATTTTTATTTAGTTTTTTTTTTTCATTTATTTTATGTTGATTTTTTTTTAAAGATGTCTGAAACATTTGTGGTGGCATCATTGCTGCTATAGCCTCTAAAAGACCTTGAATAACCAAAGTGCTAGAATAGTTACATTTCAATGGCTTCACTCTGTTAGTAAGAATTGTACATCAAAAAATCTGCTCAGGTGAAAACACATATCAAACAAAATTGACAAAATTGATAATTCAAGAATATCAAAGGATCCTCTACCCCCTGATTGACATAGTATATGGGGATGTGGTACAACATCCTTCCTGGTTTATTTAACCCCAACCACCCCCCCCCCCCAAAAAAAAAAGAAAGAAATGATTTGTTACATAGTTTTCATGTCCACAGCATAGACATCAGCATACTGAGCCATCGCACCAGTAGAACACCACACTTGAACTACATGGGCATCTAATGAAAACCAATACAAATATAATTCCTAATGTCATGTAAAGTCATTTTTGCCAATGAGCTAGTGAAAACAAGTCTATTTGACACTGCATATACAGACTCTCAAGCCTAAAAAGATCACACAGTTTCAGAGTAAAACACAATTTATTTAATGCTTAAATTATTGTTTTTGACCATCCAGTGTTTTTTGTCATACAAGATGCTATTTAGAGCTACAATCAAATAATGTCTTTATGTGTCCTTAATGTGAGTAGGATTTAAATTAAGGAAATAGTTCACCAAAAAATCCAAAATGAAATGCCCCAAGTTTTCCTTTAATACCACAGCAGCCGTTAGAAAACCAAAATCGACACACCGCTTAAATGATTACAAACAGTCTAACAGTGTACAGAGACTCCTACACCTTATAGCCAATACGCACAATACAGGTATAATTTTACAGCGAGCCAGTCTACTAGCATTTACATTCAGATTATTTCGTTCTTGTAGCAGATGCCGCCCTCCTGTTTACATAGACAGACGAGACATAACCCACTCGAGAAGCAAAACCTTTTTTCACACTGCTTCCTCACCCCAAACATGATAAATGCCTTATGGTACCTTTTTCAATGTAATATATAAAACTGGTGACAAATGTTAGGGCTATATGTGTACACAGATAAAGGGTTTTATTTGTCATTTGAATACAGTGTTTGCAAACTTGTAAAAATTGTACTTAAAATAATGTGAACCGCATGCATGAAAATATGAGTACTCTGAAAGGCTGCTTTTGCAGGATTAGAACCATTCCCATTTTGGGAATTACTGAAATTTGATTTTCTGGAAATTTCCTCTGTTAAAACCAAATCAGCTTTTTTCATGTACAAACATTATACCTGCTCTAATAATTAATTATACAAGAACCTGTGAAGTTACACTCAAATCTTTTAAAAGTGGAACCTTTTCATAAAGTTTCAAAGCACTTAAAAGGTTACTCTTCTCAGTGCAATCTCAACCAGGAACTTTACACATTGTAATTTTATATACAGAAAAAAGTTTTTGTGTTAGTTTAAGTTTAAAAAGGAAGAAATAAAATCCCCAAAACAATTTACATCCTGACAACAATGGGTTCAAGAAAAAACTATAAGGCGAGTGTTGAAGTTGGATCAGAAGTGTTCCATTAGATTTTTTTTTTTTTTTTTTGTGTGTGTGTGATATTGTGTCTACTTCATTCTTTCCACTCAACATGTGGATAGAGCTCTTGTGCCATCTTTGGTCACAGTTGCACCTGTGTGGTAGGTCAGTAATGGAGTCTCTGAAGTCTTCACAACAAACGATGCTCCTCGAATGCTCTCCCGACAGCGGTGGACCGATGGCACGTGTTGTTTCACGCAAAACAGGAAGCAGAATCATTGTCCATGGGTCCACAGTCAAGAGAGTGAGAAACTCCCCGTATCCTTTTACTGACAGGGAGTGAGTTTTTCATGCTCATGCTTAAGTCATAAGGGTCGACTCCTCTCACGTGAGAACCTTTAGTAGGAAGTGGATAGTAGCAGATTGGACCCTTGTCTCAAGTCCTCACACTGGAACCTTATTCCCGGAAACATTAATCTGAAAAGACACAAAAACACTTTACAAATATTGAAGACATTTAAGTTATTTATTTTAAGGGCTTATTCATTTATGAAATCTTTATTTTGACTGGTAATATATTGACATTAAGGCTTGATTTACAAGCTATCCAAGTGACTTATAATGATAATCACTACAAAAAACAGTGTCTAAACACATTGTAGCTTTGTGATTCTTTACAGTCAAATACATGCACAGAAAATGTGGACTGTCTCAAAGTTGTGGTGGGTGAATGGACTGACACCTGTACTCATGTCTTGTGTAATGGTTTTCATTTTTTAAATACTGTCAGTTTACTGTTGTTACGTCCATTAAGGAGTTGATGATTTAATCAGGGTTTCTGTCTGTTAGCAAGATAACTCGAAAAGTTCTGGAAGAATTTTGATGAAATATTCAGGAAATGTTGAAACTGCTTTTCCAGTTTAGATATTGAGATATTGGTTAGATTTGGGAAAAGGGTATGTTTTTGGTTAAAATACATCCTTTGACTATGTTAACAATGTGTATGAATGCCTCCCAGATAGATACTGCTAAAAATGTATAAAATGATTAAAAATCACAAAAACTATTAAATAAAATCATTATATCTATATAAATTGATTCATTTATTCATTGTTGTAATGAACAGATGAATGAAAAAAAAAAGACCTAATAATAAAATCCTAATTTGTTTTGAACATTTCAGATGTCACATCCAGAAGATTGTAATGTATTTAGTGTTGTGTTTGTATTTTGTCACTTGTTTATTTTGATAGATTTCCTGTTGTCTTGTCTTCTGCCCAGTTTTGACTCATTGTTTTGTTACTTTGTCTCTTACCAGTTTTTTTTCCTCCAAGTGAGTGCTTTTTAATTTAATACTTTGTCATCTCATGATTTTTCCTCTTTATGAGAAATTTTGAGTTGACTATTTTTTATGTTAAGATCCTTTGTATGAGCGTTTTTTTTCTTCGTAATTAAATTTTGGTATATTTTTGAACATCGAGTATCGAGTTGTGCATTTGGGTTTTTGTTCTAGTTCAGTTCTGACGTCAGATGAACTCATCCAACTGTAAATACCCATATAATGTTAAATTCAATTCCAAAATTATCCTTTCTAATGTATTGCTCTCGTAAAAGCATCTTTTAAGCTGCAAAACTGTCAGCATCCTCCATTCTTTTATACAACACAATGTCAACAGGGTAATAAGGCCTGATGGTCTGTGGGTTGTTATGGTGATGTTTGTTACCATAGACACTCTTCGCCAGACTTCACAGCAATGACACATTATTTTGAAGTCAGTATTACTCAGACAGAATTATTCACTGCAAATGTAACATAAGGGTGAGCAGAAGTAGGGATTAACTGTCTGGCCAGTGGGATCACACACTCCTTTTGGATGCCACAAAGCTGAGCAGGTTTGGGGATTTAGTGGACAAAACCGGGTGCAGAGGGCATCAGTGGGGCAATTTAATGCTGAGGTGTGGACTGTCCATAGCCTGCTGCCTTTTGTAAATGTTGCTTTTGTAACAGACATACATACTTTGTGAGCGCAGAATTGTTGCCAGTGCATACCAGACTGAGACACCAATCAGCCTTTTGAATCAAGTCTCTGCGGCAGAATTATTTTTGTGTAGGCTATATGAAACTCAGGAGGGAGATACTTATAGAGTGGTCAACAAGTTAGAGTAGATATTGAAAATTATTGAATAAAATCTCACTTAGAGTCCGATTAAATGGTAAATGGAGTGCACTTATATTGTGCTTTTCCACCTACATTCACCCAAACACACCAGTAGGTTTCTAAGGTTCTGTCAGTTCTACTGGGAGACTAAGTCAGGGTTCAGTGTCTTGCCCAAGGACACTTCAACATGTGGAGAGCCAGAGCTGGGATGCAAACCACCGACCCTTCAGTCATTGGACGACCCACTCTACCAACTGAGCCACAAGACTGTGTGTTACTGTACCTGGCTATGAGTGATGCTTCTTGTCCCCTGACCTTCTGTCCTCCTTTCTCCTGCTATTCCTGGTTCCTTCTGGCTATAAAACACAAAACACACACAAAAATAGATAAGAAATGGTGTCTTTATCTTTAGAAATGAGATGCTGAATTTTAACCCAACACTCAAACCTAAAATGGTAAGCAGAATTAAAGGAAATTGAATAATGTGAATGCATCAAGACACAGCAAATGTTAGAAGAAGAAATATAATTAGGACCCAAAGCACATGGCAACCAGTCACCTAGAAGGAAAGAAGTGGTGTTATTATATAAAGAGCTTGAGATAGATTATATATTCAGAGCAGTAGTTGTTAGTCACACAGTTGCCTAACTTTAAAAAGTTCAAACTATAAACAGAAAAGCATTAAAACCACACAGTCAGTCAGGTGGAGCACAGTCAGCGCCCACTTTGTTATAAAAACACAAACACTGTCAAATCCCCCCCCCCGAAACAAAGCAAAAAAAACAAAAACAAAACATGCATAGCTGCACCCCAAATATTTTTAATTATCTGCAAGATTTCGGTTGAGAAGAGAAATAAAAACAAAGACACTTATTCCAAACCAGGAAAAAACAGATGTCATTCACATTTCTCTTGTATCGTTGGAGGACAACATCAGGATCAAATGTTAAGTTGCTGACACCAAACCACAGATTAAGTGTCTGACCTCAAGGTGCACTCAGAATTTAGGGTATGTATAGACAACAAGAGAAAGATATACTGCCCACACTATTTGTATAAATGAATATGTAGATCTTTTGTGGAAAAATGTGCATAGTTTATCATATATGTTAATCTGTATACATAGTGGTGAAATAAATTTTTTTTTTATTCTTGCACTGTTCTTAAATAGTCTTGTATAGTGACACATATCTACATTTTATTGTCACTTAGGTCTAACACTCTTTAATATCATTCTAGAATAGATTTAGAGTTTGTTTGTCTTTCTGTCTGTTCATCCGTTAGTTAGCAAGATAATTAAAAAATGTAGATGGCTCTTGATGAAAATTTCACGAAACGTTGGGGGTGTCACAAGAAACAAATGATTAGATTTTGGTGATGATCTGGAAGACATCCTGGATTCTGGAAAACTTTGGAATTTATTGTCCATTTACCGCAATGTAAAATTTCAAAGTGATCTAAAATCCAGGATCCAGGATCTCTTCCGGATCATCACCAAAATCTAATCATTTGTTCCCTGTGACACTCCCAGCACATCACAAAATTTTCATCAAGATCCGTTCATAACTTTTGGAGTCATCTTGCTAACTAACAGACAGACGGACAAACTCTGGCAAAAACATTACCTCATTGGCGGAGGTAATTACCTGACCATGTCAGATGTAATAGTATATACTCTGACATTTATGTCAATGCTTAAACTGCATTTTGCTGGTAATATTAATAATTTTTGGCTTTACAAATTCACTTTCAAGATTTTTCATTCATTTATGACGATGTAAGTAAACGATCTGAATACTTCTTCCACCACTGTATATAGACAGATATCATATTTATAGACAGTATTAATTTGAGTGAGTCTGAACAATAATCGCACCAGACTAGCCTGGTCTCGTATTGTTAAAGAGGTTTATTTATTTATTGTATTTGCATAAATTCCCATAAATCAAGCCAAGTGCAGATTTGAGGTTTTACACTATTATTCCTTGTTGTCTTCAAACAACCATTATTTTGTAATAACTGATATTTAATGACACACTCCCATCTGATTTAGTCCTTAAACCCAGGAATGTTGTTGCCAACCTCTGGCTCTTCTTCCGGCAGAGTGGGACTGTGCATATGATCTCTTCTGTGCCACTTCCTTTGGTCGTCTGGTGTGGGAGTAGACACACGCCGCACAACCTTCCTGATTACCTACCCAAGGCAGAGGGAGGTCAACATAGAAAGAAAAGATCTGATGGTTCTAGGATCAAATTACTCTTAACAAAAACACACAGCTACTGTTCCTGTAGTAGAGTTATAGTAGAACTGAATGGGAAATGCAAATGAAGTAATACGTTACTTTTCTACTGACGAGGTTACCATCCTTATCCATATAGTGTTCCTCTGTCACAGTCTCACCAGGGATATTCTTTGCTTGTTCACCCTGCAAGTGTTTTTGTAATTAGCATAAGAATACAGATTCTAACAAATGTGATTTAACTTCCACCATCACCACACCGAAAGGAGAACTCAAAAGAGGAGAACTTTCATGTCAGACAGAGAAAGAGCACTAGGTTAGTATTAAAGCAGCCAGTGTCAGCAGCATGACACTGTGGAACCATGGACTGTAAAAACAGGCTGGGTTTTGTATGAACACAATTATCTACAGTGCTGTATGCACACACACGTACAGTATATTCAGAGACACACTGCAAGTACAACTTTTACCACACCAAGCAATGCCACTACAAGGTTCACCAGAGAAGCTGTTACAAGCCTGAACAAACCTAAACTACACCAAAACAAACCAAACCCAAATCAAGTCCGGCCTATTCTCTGCTACCAGCGTGCAGGGTACCTTTAAAATGAGACGGCGGCGGAAGATTCTGGTGGTTACAGTTTGCTCTTCCTCTGACCCAGAATCTACACTAACCCGCTGCTGAAGAAGGTATTAGAACATCATTGCACAGACACAAGAATGGAGTCAGCAGAACGAAGACACAAATCACATGAATGGCTTAAGTTGTAAGACATTTTGTGGATATCGCTGAAGTACTGTAGTTCCATGACAACCCCTGTAAAGAAATACATTAACTTTTCATTAACACAAAGGGTACAACTGTTACAAAATCCCCTCTAATAACAGAATAACAATGTAAAAACCATTATAATACCCATATAGGGACATGTTACAAAGAGGCTTTGGTTTCACATCTTCATTACAGCAGTTTTAGACCTTACTGAAATCCATTCATCGTAACTGTTTGGTTCATTACCTGAACTTTCTTCTCAGAAACTAAAGCCCCTTCTTCCTTTTTGCCATTTGAAGACTCTGATGAACCGTCCTGAGGTGAGTGCTTCAAGTTATCACCGTTCTGTCGAGATCTCCCTGATTCACCCCTGGATGAGGAAGTAATGGATTCACTGGAGTTCTCTTGGCTGCAGGGTAAGAAAGTCCATGTTAGCATTTCTAGAAAAACTCAGTCTTAAGCTCATCTGAGAATTAATGTCAAAAAACAAATGTCAATTGCCACCTTTCTCGTCTGTCAAGCAAGTCTGAGCTGACACTGCGACCTGGCGTTGGTGGTTCCACGTTGACGCTTGACGAGTCACTGTGCCAACCTGAAAGCGAACACAAGTCTTTTTCTGCCTGTTCAACTTGATGGAGACTCTTCTGAACCCTGGCCTTGTCGCTTGTCTCTTCATCCTCCTCCTTCTCTTCCTCTGAGCCTTCTTCCTTCTTCACCTCCTCTGCAATTTCCTTGCTGCTTTTACCATCCTCCTCTTCCTCATTGGATCCAGATTCAGATTTAGGCTGACGTTCTTCAAGTGCAGCAACCCAGGCCTGAGGGGACACGTCGAAGACAGCCTGATCCTCGGCTGCCTGGTCACCCTCTGACGTCATGTCAATCCCCTTTTCATTTTCCAGTGAACCTCCTTCATCCTTGACCTGAGATTCACCATCTGTGCCCTCTATTCTTTCTTCCCGGTGCACTATTTCCTCATTGCTCCAATCTACCTCCTGTTCTGCTCCAATTGTTTCATCAGCACCTTCTTTTACAGTTTCTTCTTCTCGAGCAGGACTACTTTTTTCCACTTCATGCTCAGTTTCTATCAGATGCTCCTCTGACAGTATCTGCACATCTCTTACCTCTTCAATTTCACATTCTGTTCCTTCCTGAAGAACAGGCTCCTCCTTTGGCAAATCTCTCTCATCCTTTTCCCATTCCTCCCTTTGTTCTAACAAAATATTCACTTCACCAGCCAGCAGTAACCTATCTTGTATTACAATCTCACATTTCCTTTTGACATTTTCAATCAAGTCTTGCTCAACCCACTTCTCCACAACTATATTTCCCTCTGTGAACTCTGTGTTAGCAATCTCAACAACCTTCTCTATTTCTTCTATCACTTCCTTTTTACCTCCTTTCAAACATACATCCTCCTCTATCCCTTGGGGAGAACCGCTCTGTAGTAATCCATCTCCAATATGTGCTCTGTCAGGTGTTGATGGAGTAATTGATGAAACCGATGATGGTGAAGGGGAAGATGTGGAATAAGCCATGTCAATGTCTAGCTCACACATCGCAGAGGTTAAGTGCACCTTAGGTTTGTGGCTTTGCTCTGTTTCTTGACAAGACTTGTCCTCATCCTCGCTCAAAAGAAGTTGGTCATTCAGAGCAATGTGGGGCTTTCTGACCATTGAAGGAATGGGATCTGGGAGGACAAAGACTGGGACAGACAGGGCAAGCTCACAGGGTCTTGGAGGGCTCCTAGGGGGGCTATCTGGCTCTCTACTGCCAGGGTCTGTCTCTGGGCTCCAGGGAAGGGGCTGGGAGTCAGCCAGCAAAGAAGGGGTGTCTGGTTCTGGGTAATCATGGTGTGGAGAATGGGCAAGGGAAGGGTTGGGAGTGACAGGGAGTTCGGGCTCCAAGAAGTTGGGGTTAGAGTGCAGTGCAGCAGGGGACTGCAGCTCCGCTAG
Source organism: Siphamia tubifer (assembly GCA_020466265.1). Lineage (NCBI taxonomy): Eukaryota > Metazoa > Chordata > Actinopteri > Kurtiformes > Apogonidae > Siphamia > Siphamia tubifer. Next base: position 31,013,224 of record CM035797.1, read on the forward strand.
AATGCTCTGATAATCTGTTGGTGACAGGATGACAAATGTAGAGACATACACACCCTGAAACATGCTACAAAACAATATAACACAGAAACACACACCCTACACCCAATGACATGGACAATGGCACAGCAGCTGGTGTAAAGCATGTACCCAGACAAACACTAGCTGTGGTGATGACAGCAACAGCACAAAGAATACTCCACAAAATGGCATTGTATTTAAAAAAATATGTACTCCATTATAACAAACAATGCAGGGCATATGTTTGAATGCTATATCTTAGTGCAAGTATAAATACTATAAACGCAAAGGTGTTTATTTTGATGGTACTGACACAATCCATGCTACAACATGCTACTTGGTGTTGCTATGATATCAGACATCTTTGGTGTCCTTTGTGTGAATACTTATTCAATCCTTGCAGTTACAGGAAAAGATTGAAAATGTAATGTATAAATGGCATGAGGCCGTGAATACAAAAAGTTCAAACATTTATCAGGGTTTTCTGTTACATGCTCACACGAAAACAGCCATATTTCCACCCAAAGTACGTTAAAATTTTAGTCCAACAACTCTAGATCCAGGAAGTAAAAGCTTCCCTCATATCACTGTTTCTTTACATTTCCACAGTTTTCTGAGTCTCTATGAAATAGTAAAATAATGCATTATGTTGCATGGGACTATATATTAGTATTAGACATAATCAGTACCTGTCACATGGTAATTCCATGGTAAAGTGGTGAAGTACAATGCAAAACTTTGTATAGCCACAGCTTTTTAGAAATAGTGTCTGAAACAAAATGCTGCAAATGCAGAAATGTTTATTGTTTCAAGTCCCATGCCACAAAACTCCCAAAGAAAATACCATACCCTTATCAGGGACCTTTCTGAGGTAAAATCTGCCTAATTTAGGCTTTGGTCCTTGAGGTGGAAATACGCAAAGCTAATCCCAGAGTTAAGTTCATTCAGTGGGAAAACAATTATAGATGACAGATGAGAGATATGAAGAGAACTTGCAGAAGACGGAAACAAGAGCATAATAAAGGATTTAGCAGAAACCAGTCTGCTAAATATATATTTCTGTTTTAGAAGGGTCAACAGTTTGAGGGGTAGGTGGTGGGATTGAAGGTGCACATGTACACTGACAAGCAGGGCAGGGAGAAAGGGAGCGAAGAGGAGGGGATGAAGGACCAGGGCTAGTACAACGTGACCCAGAGGGAGACATCGCAGGGAGGGTCGCAACAGAGAGAGGGGAAACAGGACGGGTGCATAAAGATTCTCGACTTGCAGAGATGCTAACAGAAGGTGAGGTCTTGCCTGATTGTAAGGAGGATGAAATGCATGCAGCAGGTATGGTGATGGGGTCAGATGTATTAGTATGTGTGGAGGATGCAGTTGCAGGTATAGAAGGGGCAGCAGAGTGACAAGGGGTCTGGTTGGAGGTAAATGCCAAGACCGTAAGTGAGGAGTTAACTTGCTCTGTCTGCAAAGGGGGTGAAGCCAATGCATTTGGAATGGGAGAAAGTGGAACAGAGGTTGAGAAGAAAGGTGTAGGTGAAGAAGAGTTAGCAGCTGGAGTCAAGGGTAAGGGCGAGGTGATGAGAGGGATCGGGGAGGGTGGATGGGGTGAGAAAGGGAAGGCTGAAGATTGACGGGGGTCAGCAGGTGGGCCCTGGGGGATGATAATTGAAGGAGGAGGTGAGATCATTTTGAGCCGCTGTGACGAAAATGGCACTGGTGCCAAGTCCTTGAGTGAAATTGAAGACTCATAACTTGGAGAGCGACGTGGGCTGAAGGGGCGGCAGAGAGGTGCTGCAATAGGTGTGAGAGGAGATGGTGGGGGCGTTGGGGTTGGTGTTGAACAGAGAGGATTGTATGTATGGACTATCATAAAAGGTTGACTGCTTATTGACATAAGGGGGATGACTATACTAACTATAGGAAAGGAAAAGAGTGAGACAATGGAAAAAAAAGCAAAAATGACAGTTAGCAAAAACAAGGCAACATAACATGAAACATGCTTGGACAACATGACAATAAATGGATGAAGTGACTGAGGGATGTATGAAGGAGGGAGGAGGTACGTGATGATGGATGAGGAGAGGACACATGTAGGTATCAGCAATACATGACTCTTATTTTGTTAAGAGCAGTTATGTGCTGTTATCAGCAGTGGGTACTGCTGTGGGAGGTGATGGGAGGTAGAAGAAACAGGAGGAGGAGGAGGAGGCAGCTCGGTGTTGCAGAGAAAGTGATTCTGTCATCTATCCAAGGAAGGCTCAGAGGAACTGGAGGAGAACTAAAAGAAATAAGCTAACAGTAGAAACTACAGGGTTAAATAACTGCTAATACACTCACACTTCATTTTAAAGCAGTTTGTTACAGCATGCACTGATTAGAATACGACTTTTACGGCAGATTTTACTAATTTGCAAAAATTTTAGAAAAAACAGCACTGATTTGTATGAGAACTGACACAGAACAAGATTTGATTCAAACAATTGTTGATAAGGGAAAGAGAAAGTCAAACCAAATCAAATCTGTGTTGGAGAGCTATTGAAGAAAACACTGTAATAATAAATACATGGAAAAATTGTCTAAATTGATAGTGAATTGTGGATTTGGGGCTTATAAAGGCCAGTTACCCATACAAAAGTCTAATACATTAAGGTATAGATTACATTAAAACTAGATGTAATCCATGCATTAGAAATGGCCCAATATAGTCTGTGAGTAGAATACATAGGAAGGTAGCAGGGAGAGGTAAGAGGTCAGCTAAACAAAGCTAAACTTTACCATCAGCCTGATCCCGGAAAACAGCGTTATCATCGGCAAAACATCTCGTGCCTGAAATGTTACCATAGTCAAAAATCGGGCCCTCCAGTAAAGTCACAATATCCATCCGATTGACTTTGGTCAGCACTGCAGTTAAGGCATCCGCTGTGAATGAAAAGAAAGGTTACATTAAAAAAAACTAATAAACAAAAAACCCAATAGCAGCAAATGCAATAAACAATTAAGTCTCTTTCAGTCTTATGTCTAACAAAAAAAGACAACAGTGCATTCCATATTTCATCTTCAGTGGAGCTTGGTGATTTCTTTGTAAGACACGTAAAAAGAATATTTCCTCTATTCAGTCACTAATAAGCAAATGCAAACATCTCAGAAAACTGTATGCAAGGAGACTAGCTGGCTTATGCTACCTTCAAAATACCAGTAAGAGGAAGAGAAAGACAGTGAAGTAGAATGTACAGATATACAGACCAAGGTGAACATTCATTTTCTGAAAGCAATGAAATTTAGACTTTTACAGGATGTGTGATAAAAGGAGAAAATAGACATAAAAGCAAGAGTTTTAATACAAAAAAAATAGCCTTACTTGTGGCGTTTTTCCCTTCCCGGCTGACCCACTTCTTTAGTAGCATGAAACTTTGTGCTGTCAGAGAGTTGGGGTTTTCTAGTCTGATGTGGTTGATCTCATCCACTGTGAAGTTCATCTCCCGAGCCAGCTCTGTGATGGAAGACAAGCACCAAGTCAAATTTAAACTTTCTTAAATAGTAGCTGTCATTCTGTGTGCAGAATAAATATACTGCAATGGAGAGAAATAATTAGCTGGCTTTTTTTTAATTTCATCTGTGAAACTATTATTATACTATTATTAATTCTATACCATTTCAGTTAACTCAAGGTTAAAAATCAAAGTCGTCATAATAGGAATAAGAGCATATAGTAAAAACTGAGAGCAATGTAATTTCTTTTGATCATTCTTCTCACCTGTCCAACTGAGTCCCAGGTGATCAGCAACGATAGCCATGCGCAAGTCTGTCCGCTCACAAGGACTTTGGGGACCTGGTAAAGGACAATGACTCATCAACACCATTTATGTTTTGTCCTCCCTATATACTAATATAAGAGAGAAAAAACAAACACGTAATTTTCCTTTTCTGGCCACTTGGTAATAATTACAGCATGCTAAAAAATGCTTATCCAATTTTTATTTAATATATATATATATATATATATATATATATATATATATATTTTATAATTACAACAGTCAAGTTTTAATTGTATTCATAGACATTTGTTTTTAAGAACAGAAAAAACTGTATTGGACAGCTGTGACAAGATCAACTTATTTTCCCAAAATGGCAAGAAAAGGATATTTCACACTAGAAACATTATGAGCAACTCAAATAAGTATGTTTGTAGTTTAAGTAGTGCTCTGTGACTATTTGTGGGTATGTATCCTCTAAGCAGGCAGTAACTGTCATGAAAACCACACAAAACAAAGCATAACATGACTATCAACATCAGACTCAGTTCTATACATTTAGGGTGGAAAATCTATGTTAAGAGTCTAAAATGTTAACATGCGAAGAGCTTTTTGTGTGTTTTTGGCTAACACGTATTAGTTAAATGACAATTTATAGAATGACTGCAAGAACAAATAACTACATTAACTTAGTAGCCACCCTGCACAGACAGACAGACAGACCAGGGAGTTGTCAAACAAGGGACTGGTTGTGCCAGTGGACCAGTCACTACTACTGGCATGCTCACGCTACTTAAAGGAGGGGTTGAAAGAGAGGAACACAGGAAAGAGAGTCTTGCAACAAGGACAATACACTACACAGTACATCAATGACAAAAAAGAAATTTAAATGACAGCTACTGTTCTGAAGAGAATATGTAATCACGCCACAGGCATTCCAGTCATTAAATGATCACAACGATGTCATGCAACTAAAAGTGAAATATAGAAATATATAGATGTATTTTAAACATAGTGTGAAAGTTTTACAAACTAGGCTTGATCTCCGCGATGGGAGGCGTTCGAGACCCTGTGAGTCCCTGACTGCCCTCCTTCCCACCAGTCCGCCTACTCCTCCTGCTCCTCTCACTGCCGGAGGCCCTGTCCGTCGTCGCCACCTTTGCCCTTACGGACGCGGCCCCGGCCTCAGCCCTCGAACCTCTACCAGACCTGGATGAGCGGGAGGGCTGGGAGGGCTGGGAAGGCTGGGAGGCGTCCGACAGAGAGGTGCTCCGGGAGGTGCTGTCTTCCTCCGACTGCTCTGTCTGCGTCTTTTTCTCCTCGTCTGACAGGCGGTCCACCAACTTTAGCGTCTCTCCGCTAATGCCTTTAAAGTATTCGATGGTGCGCTTACAAACCTCACTAGGGTTTTCCTGTCTGTCCTTTCTATGTACTCCTTCACCTGTGACATTGCTGACCTGATGTCTTTCCTTCAGGGGTAGTCTTGAGGGCAACTGTATAGCTGTTCTCTCTGTGTCCAGTGCTTTTGTGGGCTGTGAAGTGACTCGAACTGAAACAGGTGGGCTAGGTGTGGCAGCAGGACTGCTCTTTTTAACATCTTTGATTGGTATTCTAGACCTGGGTTCTACTTTGGCTATGGCAGGCTCTCCTCTTTTTCTAACCTCAACTTTTACTGCTTGTTTGGGTTTCTGCCTGCCTATGGCTGTTCCCTGTGTGTGAAATGACCACCCTGATGCTTTTACTGGAAGTCTGGACTTGGGCAGCTTTACTTCACTTTCTTTAGTTGCCTCACCTTTCTGTTCTTGTTCATGACTACTACTGTGTGCTTTTTCTTCTAAATCCCTACAGCAGAGTGTTTCTATCCTGCTGGCTTTTTGAAGAGTCGGCTCAGAGGAGGACTGTAAATTAAACACCACACTGCCACACTGAATGTAGTTGGCCTGAACACTGGAGGACTCAAGATTATTGTTGTTGTTGCAGTTTTCAGAAGGGTAATCTCTCCTCTCTACCCTGGGCTCTGTGAATCTGCTAGATTGGCCTTCTGTACACTGACTTTCTATGCTGATGTACTCTGGCACCATCTGTCCCTCTGACATCTCAGCTTTACAATCAGTGAGATCCCCTGAGTCTTTTTTCACAGTTATGGAGGCAGCTATGCCCATCTTAATAGGAGTGCGTAATTTGGGATCAACTTTGGAGGCTGTGATTGTACATGAGGAGGCGGTCTCAGCTATGGCTTCACAGGTGGGGGCATCAGTACCGGTAAAACCAGTGCCATTGCCAGACTGTGCAGGGCTGCATTTTGCTGTTGTTGCTGGTGTTGTTGGTGTAGTGCTGTTGTCTGTAGTAGTATCTATAACCTTCACCATCCCATCTACTGTGGCCCTTTCCCCTGTTTTTGTCTGAGAGGAAATTACCCCCAGGATCTTGCCCCCTCTCCCTTTTTCCCCTGTTTTAGGGTCAGAGGAATGCTCACCAATCTGGAAAAACTGAAGCCTCTCTTCAACAAAGTCCCGCTTGCTCATGTCAATAGCACCACTGCGGGTCATCTCAAACATCTTCCCTTCATGGAAAGGGAATGGGTTAGGCTCACTAGTCGGTGTGCTCTCATCAGTCGGTGTTCGAGCAGGGGTTGTATCAGGTGTTGTAGCCTGTGACTTGTCTTCCACTGATAAACCAAAGGGCTTTGGATCTTCATCTTTCATTTTGGACTCAAAGATACCCTCATTATCACTCCCTTTGGTTGACCAGGGGTCAAAGTCCAGACCTTTTGTGGCAACAGTTTTAAAGGTTGAATTCAGCTCCTCTTCCAGCTGGTATCCAAAGTAGTTTTCTCCAAAGCCCTGCCTATCTGGATGCCTTCCTTCAAGAGTATAGTCTTTTTCATCGCCGTCGCCTTTTGCTGCAGATGTGCTGGTCTTTGCCTTTCCATCATCTCCTCCTTCCTCACATTTCTCTTCCTCTATCACTTCAAGCTTAGACTGACTAAATGAACGATCAGTTGTTTTTCCATCATTAGACAGACTAGATGTTTTTGGATCCTCGCTGAGTCCATCATCCTCATCCTGAAGATCATATCCATCTAAAGAGTCTATCTCTGTTGCATCTGTGTCATGTGAGAACTCAGCAGTGGTTGCTATGGAGCAGTCAGTGATAGACTGATCATTGCCATTTTGCTCAAGATCAGCTTCCTCCCCTTTAATCACACCATTAATTCCAGATTCCTTATTTCCATTTTTATCTGATCTTTTGTGTTTTGTACGTTTCTCTCCCTCCTCTTTCATTTTAAAGGTGTACCTTTTGACAGGGATGGGATGGAAGACAGACTCATCGTCACTAGAGTCACTATTATCAGCTCCAGGGGGAATAGGGGATGGGGGCTGGACCCTGATGATTGGCTCGGCTAGAAGGTGCCTATCATGCTCTTCCTGGAGATTTACCTCCATCATTTCTGTCTCTGCCTCAGAGGACCCACAAGATCCCTTTTTCTCAGGATCAGACTGCTCTGTCTCCAATGGAGGAGGAGGAGGAAACTCTATATAAGCCACTCTTTTTTCTTTTGACTTTGGCCTCTCTGCGTCCTGTTTTTTGCTGGAATTATCTGCAGAAGCTGGTTTGCATTTGTCCTTTGCAGGTTCCCTGTAGATGAAGGTCTTCCCTTCGTCCTCCTCAGACTCCTCTGGGATAGGGCTTGGCATGCCAGGCATGAAGCCTATCACAGAGTCTGGTGTTCTCGAGGTCAGGCTCACTTCCTCTGAGCTGGGGGTCTCAGGAGTAACAGGACTCTTTCCAGAGCTGTCCATGAACGTCACTTGTTCCAGAGTGTCATCTTCTGGACTACCCTGAGGAGATGAAGACTGCTTTTGTTTGACACTGTAAAATGCACCCCTAGTTTCATGCACTGTCCTACTCTCATGGCTTACTATCTTTTTATATGTTCCCAGCTGCCCTGTTGCAGTTTCCTTCTCATACTGCTTACCCACTTGGATGCTAACATATACAGGTAAGGGTTTAATATCTTTGAAACCCTCTGTGACCACCACAGGAGTTACTTTATCCAAATACTCCACCTGATCAGTATCAACACCATTGCACACAACATTTGTCTGACTACCATCTAAGGAATCTATGGATTTTCCTGCTGATGATCCATGACCAGACTTGTTGGATTCAGAGCTACTGTTTAACCGATTTCTAGCTAAAGTAGGAATATGAGAACCTGTCCTCTCACATGGTTCAACAGGGGGATCAAATTTTGTTGGGGTAGATTGGTGTTTTTCTGAGAAATTAGACAACTTTCTTACAGGAATTTGTGATTCCGAGTTTTTTTTTAGACCGTCATTACTATTTGGACTTTCTCTTACAACAAATTCTGTGTAGATGATTTTCTTTGTGGTTTCTTGTCTTTGGGAATCACTATTACTTGCATCTTTCATAGGATCATGAACTAAGGGGTGAGGCAGTTTGGGAGATTGGGGTTTGTAATTCCCATACCCTTGGTTCTCCCATGTTTTGAAAAGCTTCTTGTCTTCCTGCTCCTTTCCACTAGCTTCATGTTTGGGAGAGAACTTATTTGATTCACTGTCTAGTCCTCTTCTCTGACTTGCTGGACTATCTGGCATTTTAGGAATATTTGAGCCAGCAAAAACCTGATACACAGGAAGCTTACTCTCCTGGAGTTTCCTGATTGGAGAATTAGAATTTTGACTTCCCTGAGAACTTCTGTCTTGTCTTTGAGCTTCCTGTTCAAACTTTAGCCTAACTGCACTAACTTTAGAGGAAGACATTTGATAAGGTTTAGGACTCTCCCCTGTGCCTCCCTGTTGTTTAACCTCTCCTTGTTTTCTTGGATCTGAATCACTATACTGAAGCAATACTCTCCTCTCTGGGCTGCTGGGCAAACTGGTACACTTTCTGTCACTAGATGCAAACCTGTCTCTCAGCCGTTCTCTACTCCATTCCTCCCCACTACCCGCACCCCTATATGCTGGCCTCTCAGGACTGCTGTGTGTGGAACTAGGCCCTGATCGTGTTTCCCTGAAATCTGGTCTGCGGGACTTTTTCTCTGGAGATGACAGCTCATCATTCAGTTGTTCAGTTTTGTCACGAAAAAACTGAGATACCTCACTAAGTTTTTCCTCTGCCTCCTTTACAGTCCTGTCCACTCTGTCCTCATACATAAGCTGTTCTCTCTCCTTTTGCTGTGTGTCATCGGGCACACGCATCCACACAGACTGCTTTGGGCTACCAGGTTCAGAAGAATACTGCAAAAGTGTAAGTTTATCATAGTTATCATCTACATTAGTTCTTCTTCCAGATTTGTCAAATACATTTCGTGACGACCTGAAGACATACTCTGTCCTTGGCCCTACCCTGCCCTCACTGTGACTGCTTCTGTCTGGTGAGTGGAATCGAGACCTATCTCTCAAATATTCCTCTGTGTCAGAATGAGACTGATCAAATTTCTCAGAGAGTAGCATTTTCTCAGCAAAATTGTAAGATTCCCCCCTGAGCTCTGATGATTCATCCTCATTGTACTCCACAGACTGTTGACTGAGTAACTTTAGAGTTTTGTAAGAGTCATCTGCCATTAGCTGTGCTGAACTAGGGCGACTGTCCTCATCTTGTGACATGGGTGTATTTACTCTGGAAGAGTCAAGGTACACTGGAAGTGATTCCTCAGGTTCCTCCTCTTCCTGTCTATTTCCTGGGTAGTAATACATTTCTTTTTCTGCATGGTTTTTTGTTTCTCTGATGATGACCTCTGTTGGTTCCGTTTTATTTCCCTTTTCAATGTGAACCTCAATTATTCTTTCTACCTTAGGTTTGGAGTTGATGTCCTCAAGGACTCGCTGTGATGGTTCTTCACTGCCAGACTTGTGTTCAAATAGTCCAGCCAACTCTCTAGATGGGTCTTTGCCTGATTGAAAAGCCTTCATTATATCATGGACAGACATAGTTTCTTCACATCTCTCTGATGTAGTTTCTTTTCCAGGTGGTTTGTGGTAAACCATCCTGGTAGTGGTAGTGATGTGAGTCTCCTCCTTTACTCTCATCCCCTTTCCCATTGGATCCTCCTCAGGGCTGACTTTCATCTGATAGCATTTATTCTGTTCTGGAGTCAAAGTAGCTTGACTTAGATGCCCTTTAGAATCAGAATCAATATATCTAACAGGGTGTGAATCCTCCATTGCAAGTTGTTTGTTATCCTCTGGGGATTCGTAACTCCTAATGACATGAACAACTTCAGTCCTTGTCTCAGTGATCACTGGGGGAATTGGTATATCCTGAAAAAGGGCCTTGGGACCCATGCCCTCTGCACTCTGGGGGGCAGAAGGTGTCCTTTCACTTCTCGTCTCAAAACCACTGTCTGAGAGGGGGCTCTTATCCTGTTCATGTGAAATGTCATCAGGGGATTCTAGCACAGTGTCTGCACCAAAAAGTGAATCTGCTACTTTACTGATCTCTTTATCTGAAGGTGAAGAGCGCATGTTTGTTGGAGGCATTTTAAGCTTATGCTCTTGGACTGCTATAGTGGGTTTCAGGACACGTTTCTGCTTTTCCTTGCTCTCTCCTTCAGTCTTTCCTTCATCCACTTTATGTTTTGTGTCATGCATTTTGGAGAAAGAGGAACTACCAACATCATTGGCCAGGTAGTCAACCACTTTGGAAAGATTGAAATCTCTGTCTGGAATTGTTTTTGATTTGGCTTGAGGAACCACAGTTTCATATCGTGGTGGATAGCTCCAGTTGCTTGGAGGTTGTTCAACTGGCACTTTTGAGAAGTGAATATCATCCAAGGAACCCCTTGCCATAGAAACCTTCCCATCCTTCACAGAATCTTTGGTCAGGATTTCACTCACTTTTACTAAATCTTGTTTCACTTTCTCTACAATCCTGTATGGTTCCTCATCCTCTATTTTAGCTTCTCTGGGAGAATCAGACTGAAATCCTTTATTGGCTGTGGAATTTGGGTCTGTTTGCAAGATAGCAGACATTCGTATCAAGTCTTCTTTCATCTCAGCAACATCTTTCAGAATCTCTTGGCTGGATGACAGTGGTGACGCGGTGGCCGATTTTAGACCAGGAGAAAAAAGATGGGATTTGACAGGCGAAAGAGTTCTTACGAAGGACGAGTGCAACTGAGCATTAACCTCAGGAGGCACCGTCTTACGAGGGGACAGAAGAGCAGCAGCTGATTTGGACACCTCGGGTAGCTTTTTAAACTGGGGCTCTGGCAGCACATTAATAACAGAATACACTGGAACAGTCATTGTGCTGCATGTCACAGCAGTGGTGGTATTAGATGGAGATCTTAAAGAGGGATACAGTGAACTAGAAGCTGATGATCTAATAGACTGATATGAGGAGGACGCAGAGGAGGATAATGATTTCAATGTGCCATAGCCTGCCGAACAGGAATTAAATGTTTTTTCTACCTCATCAAATGCTGCATTGACACTTGTTGTTGCAGCATTGGTGGTTGCCTGTATTCGCTCTTGCAGGCTGCTGGTGAGAAGAGATGTTGGTGATGAGGAACGGTACTGGGTAGGTGACACAGTTCCATTGATTAGAGCTGCGGCACTTGGAGGGCTGTTAGATTTAAGCGGTGATGAGAGAGAGGAGAACAGGTTCCTTGCAGTAGCTGATGCTTCTGCAAGGGATCGAACAGAGGAGAGACCTGGGACTGTTTTTATTGGAGATGAAGAAGATGCTGTGCCACTTGAGCCACCCATAACGGTCTTGTAAGGAAGTGGTGAGCCGAACATACTCAGAGAGGATTTAGGAGAGGTTGGTGGGGTCATAGCTATAGATGTTCTATCAAGGAGGGCATTTCCTCCAGATGCAGTGATTGGAGAAGTCCTGGCAGACAATGCTGCCAGTCCTTTCATGGATATAGAGTCTGGAGCACTTTTCCCTGGTGAGGCCAAGGGGCTGGTGGTAACCTGGCCTGGGTACTGGGTTTGTTGGACTACAGTTTTTATTGGAGAAGAGATTGTTCTGTAGGAACGGATGGGAGAAGCCATGTCACTAACTGACTTGACAGAAGAGGCAGGGGATCCAGGGATATTGGTCTTGATCGGGGAGGCAGAATTGATTGACCAAACTGACTTTAGTGGAGAGGCAGAGGGCGTGTTGGATGACGAACTGGAGAGGGAGCCAAACCCAGACTTGGCTTGGCCAGGGACGGCGACAGGAACAGGCGACCACGCCTGATAAGATCTCGTTGAAAAGACAGGTTTGTGAGGGTAGCCAGAAGGCTGTGTTCTCTGCGAGCTTCGATCAGTTGTTTCTTCAGCAGTAAGTTAAACCAAAAGCAAAAGGAAATTTAACATAAAATGTAACATAAAAGAATGTGAAATGAAACACAAAAACCAGAAAGAGAAATTTGAGTCAGTCAGAAACCGCATTAATCATAGCAGCAGTACAATAAGATTTACAAATGAATATGAAAAAGCCCCCTATCTACAAGCCCATAGTGATATGACAGCTGACAACCTAAATGGTTGCTACTGAAAATTTGACATGTACATGGAGTTTGTGTAGCAACAAAATTCATGACAGATTTTGGTGGAAGTGGAAAAAAAATGACAAAATGACAAACAAAAAGTACAATTCCATTGACTTCTGATGTGCTTAACCTGCCTCCTTGCAACAGTACTTTTGCATTTTATTGACAGCTGCACTTTCATTTGGTTCATTTAAATGCCAGAGATGACCCCACAAGTAGAGATTATTGAAAAGAAAATATTATTTTAGCTACTTGGTCATGAGTTAAAATAAAATATAAAAAGTATAATAGTAGTAATAATAATAGTAATACACAGCCTGGACAAAAGATTCCCACACGCCATTATTTCATTGAAATGCTTCAAGTATGGTCAGCTTTCACTGTGACATTTGTTTCAAAAAGTTTATGCAATATTGAAATATTTATTTCCAGCATTTTTAGGAAACATTATATTTCTGAACCCAGACCTGACAATGAAAGCTACCCCAAGTAGGAATACTGCCTCCACAGGATTGTACTATGGGCACTATGGGCATGATGGTTAATCACTTCATCTGCCTCTCTTCTCACCCTGATGCACTCATCCCTCTGGAGTCTGGATTCATCAGAGCACATGACCTTTTTCCATTGAAACACAGTCACAAATGATCACCACAGAAAACTGTTGCATCAGTTTCGGTGAAACATATTAATCAGTGCAGTATTAATCAAATGTAAGCATCTAAAGTATTTTCTTAGTTAAATCCAGATGGGGACATGTATTTGGACAGGCTGTGTATATAAAATTATATAAGGTTGCACTTTACCAAGAATAAATGGTAGCCATCGATGCTTGTTGAGTAGTGCCAGTCATGTGTGAAATTTCTTTAATTTATAACTTCGAAACATTTTCAGAATTGTGAATGCTATTATGTAATAAATAAATAAAAAAATACATTTTCTGCAAATAGTACAGATGAACATATGTCATTTTTGCTTCAATTGTGAAACTTACTTTACTGACAATGTATTGTACATCATTATTTTCTCAACAGCAAGAACGTATATTTGCAGAAAAATGCTTTTGCTAATATCTCACACGTAGGTCAAGTTAATGTAAAGTGCAACCTGTTACCACAATGATATACAGCCGCACACAGTCATAAAGCCAATAAGAATGAAATGGCGACTAAAACAATGAGAACAATTCAAAACAACATTTTTATTCAACATGAATTGAAACAGTTTTGATCCAAATGATAAACAGACAGACATTGTAATCCCAGTGATTCCACAGATGTAAACTAAAACAACAGTTGAAACAGGGAAACTTCTTTTTATAAAAATGAAGTGGATAAGCAATGCGTAACACACAGTAAACCATGCAAATATGTGATGAAAGGCTGATGGATGATCAGTGTATGTGAGGGTTAACAGAATGTCTGATGAATAGATCTCTCAGATAGATCTGTTTCTGTACTATGGGTTTTGACTAATAAAGGGACCCTTAAGACACTAAATTTAAATGAAATAAGATTTCATGTAAATGAAAAGGGGAAACTCACTCGCTGCTGGGTCGGTCAAATAGCTGTAGCGCTTACGCAAAGCTAAGGAGGCAAAGGTATGACGTCGTTCTGGCTTTTCAGTCTGAAACAACAAACAAAAAAAGAACAAAAGAAGCTTTAACATAAAAAATGACAAAATGTGATACTAAAGTATTAGAAATTTATGGAAATATTAATGTTAATTTGTAAAAAAAAAAAAAAAAAAAAAAAAAGTAGGTAATGCAGTGCATGGTTATTGCCCTGTTAGTGCATCAGTTCGTGCTGTTAGTACTGGCATGAGGAGGCACTGCAGGAGAAATGTCTCCTCTGGAGAGCAATGGACTATGTGACCTCTAAGTGGAGTAATAGAGCATCTCTTCTCTTCCTGCATTTCTCAGTGTGATTGCAATGAATAGTCTCCAAGAGTCATGTTCTTATTGGGTAATTCTGCAGTACACTTCTTATCACAGCAACGTTAAGTGACAGTGTGAAAAGCAGTCTTTGGGCAGTTGTGCACAAAGTAAAGTTGTGGCGATCGATGAATGCCGCTTTGATATATGTGCTGGAAATCCACAGTGTTTCTCAGACTTTGACTCAATTGTAGCTGCAACTGACTGAGTAGGTAATTCCTAAGATATCCACACATACGCACTCCTAATTTAGATTCACATTTTTCCATGTAAATATTCAAAACTTGTATTTTTTTTAACATGATTCTTGATTTAGCGGAAATGTTATTTACCATGAGCATGTCATTTAGCATTTACCATTTAATTTACCATTTATCATTTAGCAGAAATGTCCAATATTTACATATTAACTTCTGAAAGGATATATACAACAAGCACGACTTCCTATTTGATATATAGTAATTAAGATTACAAAACATAAAAACATTTTTCACTCAACTCTCCTAAAGGTTTTAGCATGCAGCTGGAAGTGTTAGTATTCCTCTGTTAATTAAAGACAAGTCAAAGACAAGGGTGAAGGAGGGTAATTCCAAATACAAATAAATGATTACATTTGATGTTGACTTGATTAAATATTCTACAGTAGTGTAAGAAACCTCCTAGGGGTTAATATGAAAACATGGTGATTTCCTGTTGAATATGTATGGAAAAGGAGACAGATGAAAAACAAGCTGAGGTGGTACATAAATAGGCTACACTGGACTTGGGATGAGGACAACAATAAATAAACACTTGCTAATCAAAACAATTGCCATTTCCACTCATGCAATATTTGAGATCACTTTTTAGCAATGTGCAAAACATGCTGTCAGATGCGTCTTTTACACTCAGGTACTGCACGGAGAAGAAATTATTTGGGGAAACATATTTAGTTCAGCGTTAGCAGTGAAGCCAACCAAAAAAATAACAAAGAAGAAGCGTTTCCATGTGATGATGAAGACTCAGTTTACCTCATCATCAGGATCAGACTCCATATCCTGTTGTATTCCAAGATGCATTGCAGGAGAGGAGAGAGATGACACAATGGAGAGCAGGGACGTTATCGTGAGCGGGGAGGTGAAAATAAAAATCAGGGAATGAAAATGGAGCAGCAAAAACAACAAAAGGCATCAGAAAAAACCTATGAGGTTAATAAAAAAATAAACAGCAAAATAATAAAAGCAAAAGCAAAATAATTACAGTTTCTTGTGATCAATCAACACCACAACAAACATCCAAATACAAAGTGTCATTTTTGCATTTTTTTCTCCTTATGTACCCACAGTGAGCCAGGCAACAGAGTAAAACGAGATGTTCTGCATGTGTACGTTGTGGGGTCTTATGACTGGCACAGGCTTTAACACTAATAAAGACACAAGCAGCAGGCAGTCATTTCTAAACCAAATGAAGTTCAATGGCTCCTCTTGATGTAATGACAACATCGCTGTTCATCTTTTTCTTTTTGTTTCATTCATGTGGATGGTATGATATGGGCTACAGTAGTACAAGGATTATTCAGCAGTGGTCACCCTACCTTCTTGTGGGTTGGCAGTGTGATGTTCAAATTGCATATGGCAGTCTGTGGAAGACCTTTGGAGGATTTGGGTTCTCTCAGGAAGGAGAGGCGCCCACAAGGCTCCTGTCCCAGGTCTCTGACCTGAACAACGGCACAAAGGTTGCATGAGAAAAGGTGATGTGAACTATACAATGAACGTGTTTGTGACCCCCTGAATTACTTCAGAATAAAGAATATAATATAGTATATTATTATTATTATTATTATTATTAATAATAATAATAGTACTATATTTTTAAAACCTACAAAACACACATACAAACCTTCCTCAAGAAAAAATAACATAAGTAAAGAAGTTGAATAAATTATATATGTATATAAATGAATGAATAAATAAATAAATAAATATTCTGGTAGACCTGATACTGTCCTCAAATATGAGAAACTGTTTTCTATTTATCTTATCGCACACATATGTATCACATCCTGCAAGATAAATGCTACCACCATAAATATAACTTAATTTGCATATGTTTATGCACTTGGTAATTCAAATGATAGAAAATGCATTAAATTGGAAGAAAATAGGAATTATCTACCTTCACATTGAAAGGAAGTCTGTTTTCCTTGAAGGAGAAAAAGTTAAAAACCAGCTGCTGGCCACTTTTGGTCAGAGGAGACAGGTTACCATAGCAGTCTATATGGATAGGCTTGCCCTCCAAGACCTAGAAAAGTCCAGTGACAGAGTGTAAATGAGTTTACTCCTGACACTGATGAACACCCATGAAGGATGCAGTCATTTATTTTCTTTTGGTTTTCTTAAATATTCACATGTAAACATGGCCCTACCTCAATGTCTTTACTCCGAGCCACTTCCTCAAAGTTCTCTTGCTGCTCCAGGGTTTTGTCAACCTTGTCATCTGTCATGCAGAAGCAACGCAACCGAGCTTCTATGGCATCATTCATCTTGGCGAATACCACAAACTTGGCCAGGTACGGCACGCAGATCAGCTCCCGGTATAACTGAGACGCTAGACTCACCGTCTCAGGAATCTGGTGACAGTCTGCGAGCCAGAACCTGTGGGTGAAGGAGGAGAAAAGAGGAGGAAGAGAAGGAAAAAAATACAAGAAAATTAATTAAAGGATAACAAAAGTAAAACAATTACCTGAAATAAAGATGATTTATACACATGGCCATATAGTTGGAATAATTTTATTTTCAGACACATGCTTCTCTTTATTCCTATTTATACAAATCAGTAATCACCTTTATCCAGGTGCAATGATTACATATTAGTTGAAAATGATTACATAATAGTTCAGTCCCATCTACACTTTATTTATCAAGAATAAATAACATTATCACAATCATTTCATAGAGATGGGAACAAATATTTAATTCAAAGTTCATGTGCAACAGTAAAGGTTTTAAATGATCCATTTCACATTTGTATCAAAACATTTTATGATATCCATGTTGTAGTCAAATACAGTCTGATAAGTGCAACAATACAGACTATTCCTAAAACCAAATGGCACCCTTAAAGTAAATATCCACCGAAGACAAATATTTTAAGAACACTACCATATTTGGAATATACTCCAATTTGAGAAAACCAAATCAAATTAGGAGTCTGATTACAAGGTGATCAAGTGCAGTGTCTCTGAATCCATGTCAGCATGCAACAGTGCTTGTCTTGTTTTGTTTTTTTTGGTAAACAGCTAAGTATTGCTTGTTCACATCCATTTCGTCAGGTCTACACACCAGATAGTCTAGTGACTGTACACTGCACAAGAGTCACTGACAAAGTAGAGACTGATTCATCATTTCTTTATTGCAGGAGAAGATAATCTGCAGATTCGGCATGAACAGAGAACAGGTTATCACGTTCACACATGCAATTTTTTTTTTTTTGTATGGAATTAGACTGCAGCCTTTTGCGATTAAATAATTGCACAAGGCTGACACTGCACTTGCCTTTGATTAATTGTGCAGCTCTAGTGTATATCAAACAAGCTAGGTTGTTTCTTTGAATGGCTGAACACAGGCACATGACAGCTGTGTAATAATCTAATCATGAGGCAAAAAAGGCTGCTGTGTTAATATCAGGCTGCACACTCACCACATGACTCAAATCGAGTTAAGATGAGGGTTCGTGACTTTTTGAAAAGAGACACCAAAACCCCTTCAATAGAGTTGACTCTTCACAAACTGGTTTCTGACATTTGACGGGTTTTTTTTGTAGCACGAGTGAAAATGTGTAATGCAAAAAAATTTACAGCAGAAAAAACCCCACAAAAACCTTTAAATCATGGAAAAGAGCTAAGGGCACAGCTGTCTTATGTTAATAGTGTTTTGAGTATCACTGTATTTGTTTGTTGTATCTTTCACACTGTTCACATTTTAGTTTTAACACCACACTCCAACATACAATCTAAACAAAAGTAAAGAAAACACAAATTCTACAACACTTTTTAGTTCACAAGGACAATAATATTCTGGGTTTCTATTTAGTTTTGTAATTTGCTTCACTATAACTAATATGAATGTATTTTTTTTTTATTTGCTTTTTTTTTATCACTATTCTTTTCTGTGTTAATAATGTCAGACTGGGCTTTAGTGCACGTCTGTGTCTTTCTCACCTGGCCGACACATTTGTGGTGAAGGAGACGCAGTCCGTCACGAAGGACAGTGGTGTTGTCCCTGTGATGTCTTCCCACTGGGCAGGGGACGTCCCTCCTGTATGGAACATTGGCCAAAAAGATGAGCTCATGCTTTTCCAGCCAAGTCATTGTTTAAGCTTTAATAAACCCATGCTTTTTATTGACTTTTGGTGGACAACGTTATTAATTTTCTGAAACATGTCAAACACATGTCTGAAATTAGCATTAATTTAGGACCTGATTTACTAAGAGCGTGTAAAAAATGAATTGATTTGCGTGTCACAGGTGATCAACTAAGATTGTCTGCTCCAATGACAACAGGCAAAAAGTTTTGGAGGCTGCTCTACTTAAAAGAGGACTTTGTGTGGACTACCGTTTGTCATCATGGAGACAGTACACTATAAAGTGCTCTGGGATATACTAGCACTCATGAATATGAAGTTGTTCTTTATCACACAAAAGGGTGATAAAGAACAAGTGTGTTATTGGTCAAATGAATAGTTTCCATCTGTTTGTTGCTCCGTTTAGTGAATTAATACTTTTAAACCTCTGGGCATGAGAGAAAACCTTTTGAATCAGAGCTTATATAGAAGTTTCAGGAGTCACAGAACCAGTGCTGTGTGTGTGTGTATGTATGTGTGTGTGTGTGTGTGTATGTATGTGTGTGTGTGTGTGTGTGTGTGCTAGAAGCTGTCCAATTCAGTTTCTCCTGCATGTGCATGAGAGAGCAAGAGAGAGAGAGCGAGCAAGGGAGATAGAGAGGAAGAGAGCAAGGGAGGGACATAGATCCTTCTCATTAGTCTGGTTCTGGCTTAATAGTGATGTGCCAACGGTGGAAGTAGGCATGAGAGGGGGCAAAGCCCTAAAGTGGGGGACCGTATGTCTAATTTTTATGTCTATTTTTAGACATAACCTCCGCCAAGGAGGTTATGTTTTCGCCAGAGTTTGTTAGTTAGCAAGATAACTCAAAAACGTATGGACGGATTTTAATGACATTTTCAAGATCGGTTGGTGATGGGAAGATCTGGAAATGATTAGAGTTTGGTGGTGATCCAGGGGGGCTGTCTACCTTGGTGGAGGTCTGTGCTCTCAGGGTGCTTTTCTAGTTTTTCTTCTGTCATTCCAAAAATGTTGCCTTAGCTAGAACAGATTCATTCTCTGTGTTTCTTTTAGTTGTGCCTATACCACCTCCTCGCCACGACTGCAGCCAGTTTTGTATGAAGCTGTGCCATTTAACACCTGCCTTTAAAACGCGATACATACGTTTGCAAAATCAGACCCCATAATCAGTTTAAAGTTTGGTAAATCCTCATCTGTATGCACTAAAATAAACATTTGCCTCTACTCCTAGTAATTTTGCATGTTTTTGAAGAAACGCCCATGATTTCATATTCTTTACGGTAAACATGCTACATGGTTGCATGAGCTATTTTGCTCACATGATAGGCGCAACCCTCAGTGTTTCCAGTTAGTAGATAATTTGCAACATGTTTTTCCTTGCACAGACAGGTTTTTATATGCACAGACCTTTAGTAAATCAGGCCCTAAATGTGATCATTTTTACACAGTTTGTATTTAATTACTTCAAACTCAAATCAAATTAAATCCTGCACATTCAATATAAACATAGGTAACAATTAACTATTATTTTCATGTTGCACTAATGGTTTACGTGCCTGTGATGCTGCAGAGCAGGCGGAGGCAGGGTGCAGATTCGCCTCTGTGGCCACTAGGGTGGCCCTCTGCTGATCTAGGTGGAACTGGGATGGTCATGGTGATGGGTTTGTGGAACTTTCTCCTCCTGGGTTCTACGGTGACGATGGGACTGAAAGTGGCTCTATTACCGAGGACTGTTCTCGCTATTTCATCTGGCACAGGTTGAGCCTTGATGGACACAAAAAAAAAATAACTCATTGATTGTGAGACGAGACACAATGTGTGAGTTTTTAAGACTAGTTTCAATAAACCCATCCCTGTTATTTTCATTAAATTAGGGTTCCAGGCATCTCACATTAAAACATTCAGCTTCATTAAAATGGGCCAAATCTCAATAAATAATAAGTGAGGAAATACAGCTGAGTCAGAGACAGATTTAGTCTGAGCTCATTCATTGCAGCAGCACCTGAAGGCCAACACGGATCCTCTTAGTGAGTGCCCCCTGTGGGAAAGAGGCCTGGACCATGGGCACAGTGGTGCTGGACAACACGCCTCCATCAGGGCCCATGTGATTTGACTCCTGCTTGATCCGTGACACTACAGCAAAGTACTGAGGAAAGTCTCTGGTGACGATGCGGCAGATGCGCTTCTTCTCCAGTTCAGCAGGGCTGTCCAGTTCTGTGGAAACGTGATTTGGAAATTAACAGGCAATACTATCCTATTATTTATGATTACATCTAATTTTAAGCAATATTAAATGGTTTGTATGAGCGCAAGTGAATGCGAGTATAAAGTGCTTTAAAATGTTCAGGTCTTCTAAATTTGACATCCTGGTCAGTTTATGTGTCGGAAAAAAGGACACAAAATAGGCCACACGGTTCAAATAAAAAAAAAAAATAAATAAATAAAAAACCTTTAGTTAGAAAATCTCATTTTCTAGGTCATCTGCTGACATATTGCTCAGGGCGATACAGAATATATTTTCCAAAGTGTTCTGCTGACCTTCACACATATGACTAAAACACTGTCTTCATATTATTGTTAATAAATGCTGGGCTATGTGTAATCATGTCTTCTTTACCTTCATCCATCCCAGTAAGCAGTTCAACCAGGTCCTCTGATCTAGCGTCAGACTGATGTTCCTTCCATGTGTCGCCATTGTCGCTTCTCAAAACAATAAGCTCCCTCTCTTTGCCCCGCATTGAACCAAAATGAGGGATCTCCACAATCACGGGGCTGAAAGACAATGTAATAAAACAATATTTTTTCAGTGTTCTCTTAGTAATTCAGTTACGAGTGAGTAAGAGCATGGTGTCACAAGTAGCACAGTAGAGATACATTACTTTGATGTAAGCTTTTTCTGTTGAATTATTTGGAATAGTAATAAAATAAACTGTGACTCATATTACTTTTAATTATTGCACTACACTTGTTATACAAAGATCATAGTTTATTTAATAATATTTTTCACTGTGTTGCAGGGAAATGCATCTCAGTCTAAAAAAGAACAGACGAATGCGAAGCCAATGCCTACCCAAGAAACTGAGCTCCAGCTGGCCCAACCTCAACTAGCCGACTGACCAGTCCCTCTCCCTCCACCATGGGAGGTGGATATGCCAGCTTGTGCCTCTTGGCCAAACGGCAGGTGATACGTGTGGGCGCTGTGCACTTCCTTGGGGGGATGATAATGCGCATACCGTTGTGGCGGCTACCTCTCATAGAACCACCGCGAGCGTCAACCATGAAACTGACCAAGAACCTATCAGGTGCAAGACAAACAATGTTAGTGGGGTGGAGTGGATAGAGACTAAAACAGACAGAAGCCATACCATGGACACAAGTGTGGAGGACGGTTCCCATGCTGTGATCACTGTACACCCAAACAAAATAAGGAAAAGAGAGAAAGCAACAAAAGAGAGAGGCTAAGAACCTGAGACAGAAATATAGAAAAGAAGGCTTTGAGCTCTGAAAGCTGGCAGTTAGTTTTCACCTTTAAGTGCCTCAATTTATGACATTAAAGAATGTCTGAAACTAAACAGGGTGCTAATGATGTTGCAGAAGGTTTAGTTTCTAGTTCTGAGGCCTCAGGTGAAGTTGTTGCCAAAGTTTCAGTTTCTCTAAAGCAGTATCCAGTGATCAAATATTAAACACCTGCACAGATGCGCACAAAGTTAGCGGTTGAATTGGTTAATGTGATTAATATGTGACATGTCCCATTCAATTAAGAGCACATTTAGCAATACTGTATGTGAGAGTGCAATACGACCTGGGATAGAAAACTGCTCTGTTGCACTTTTTTTTTTGTTATGTTCTGTATGGTTTTTTTTGGGTGAATATGTTATATTGTATGTACAGAAGAATCCCTGTGAAGCTTTATTGTGCACTGTGAGAAAGAGATGACACATCAATATAAGATTCCCAAACACATTGACTACACACTTCTAGTATCTAGGGTAGTGCAAATGAAACACCAGACCACACAGATGAAATGAGCACTGAGTGGAGAAAGGAGAGAGAAAATGATAAGACGAGAGAGGAGTGGCAGAGTGACATCACTGCGGCATCATGGGTGGAAGCAGCGAACTCAGTCATCACCTGGAGTCATACTGAGGGAGCGGGGAGGAGAAGCTGCAAAATAAACACATGGAGACAATGCAGGAGGCAAACCCCCGAAACCTAATTTTAGTATCAAAGGTTCACAAACACTGTTGGGATCTGCAACAACTACTGAAGGTGAAAGAAATATTACAAATGGAACAAAACAACAAACCAAGGGAAACTGAGAAAAAATGGACCCAATGAGAATAAAATGAAAATGGGTAAAATATTAAAATAGAAAAACAAACATAAAAGGATAAAACTGAGTATAAGTAGAAAAGAATAACCAAATTGGATGTGACAGATCCCAGCATTTAATTTAATAATAGCACTGTTTATTTTAAAGCAGCACCATCAACATCATACATTCAAATTATGTGAATGACACCTTTTTATCAGTTTAACCAAATGAAACACATGAGGTCTATGAGAGCTCACGCACAGCCTGTGCAAAAAAAAACTCACTTTGTTTAAACAATGATAAAATAGCCAGCAGAATGTGGAAATGACTTCGGAACCTAGCTTAAGACTCATGGTATGACATGTGAGCTTTGTAAAGGAAGTGTTGTGGCTGTGGTGTTTAGTGTACAGTAGCAGCACTGCAGAAGTCCCACAGCCCTGCACCTCGTCTGCATCAGTGCTGCAGGATTTGCTGAATATTGACTCTTAGGGAGAAAATGAAAGGCAATAACACAGATGTGTCCTGTAAGCAAAATAAAAAGTATGACTTCTGTACATGCAGTACGTGTATGTACTGTATCTGTATACACACATCAGCTGTGTGGATGGATGCCTGCATACGCTGTTCTTACCCAGAGTGAATGGGACTGGACACAGTGTTGTGGCTGTGGTCCATGGTGTCCGGGGTCCAGCTGTAGCGCCGCATACACTCCGAACTGTAATCCCTGGTCACAGCCAAGTGCTGGAGGAACATAATAATACTTAATTTAAAAAATGAAGATGGACATATATATATATATATATATATACTTAATTTAAAAAATGAAGATGGACATATATATATATATATATATATATATATATATATATATATATATATAACAGTAAAAATCATGTATACGAGATGCTAATGAATATGCAAGGTTTGGAAAATAAAAAAGAGGAAAAGGGCATTTGTGAAGACACTGATGGCTCTTAGTTATATATGGTATACCTTTTTTATGATCTCTGTGACAGAAGATGTGTTGCATGATGCAATAAACTGATGACAACTAAATTCTTGTGAGAAATAACGTGACCAAAATGTCCCAAAAAACAAATAAATAAACTATACTAGTCTTCAAACAGCTTAAAACAATGAGATATAGATAAACACAGACGGGAAATCATAATGTTAATTAATGAAATATGGGAAACCTGATTTATTATAAACACAGACACCACCAATGAATGAAATGAAACTGGAATAAGCCCTAAAGAAATAAATATACAAAGATGCATCTCAGATTGATGACGATGAGGCTACTGTGAGGAAAAAAAGAGAAAAAAAACCCATCTATTTACACTCGATACCTTATTCAGTGGGTCAACCAAGTAGGAAATGTCTTTACAGACACTCTGAAGCTTAGGGAAGAAGAAAAACAATTCTAAAATCACACTGGCAGCATTTTATGGTCCTGAGAAAAGTATTTATAGCTCTTAGTTTTGGAAAATTATTTCAGTGATAAAGATGTCACCTTAACCCTGTGAAGATGAAATCATCATATGACTTAACTTCTTACTCAGACTATCCAACTATAAACTAAAAAATAGATGTGATTACGTCACTTATGAAATGTAGCAAAAATGGCAGTGATGCTGATTGCCTCACAGTGTTTTTGGTGTTATCAATATGGCAGCTAGGGACAGTCTTCCACAGTGTGAAATATTGCAGCCTCCAGCATTAGGCATATTACTGAGAAAGTTTCTCTTCTGAATCTTAAACATGAAAACCTAGTGTTGGACAGACAAGATGAGCTCTGCAGCACTGCGGCTTTCCAAGAGAAAGCAAAGCCCTTAGGTTTGAATAAACTTTTCATCAAGGTGCTACACACTCACTCTCAGCACATTGACCACAGCAGTGTAGCATCAGCCTTGGCTCTGTTATGACCTTTGAGCAATACTACTTTAATCCTGCCTGTCTGGATTTGCACAAAAATAACAAGAACAAGTAAAAGTAAGAGTCAATTGGCGGAATACAAAAGGGAATTTGATGAAGTAATGAGACACTTAAAGTCCTGCAGTTAGCTTGATAAAGTGCTCGAGCAAGAACAAACTAAGAGGCGGAGTGTACTGGAGAAAGAAGGGTAAGAGAAAAGAAAAAGAAGGACAAGACATGAAACAACAATTGGACCTTACCGTGTCCTTTGTGGGAGCCAGTATCTCCTCGATCATCATGCTGTCACGTGCAAAGGAGCTCCGATTGAGAGTGTTGGACCTATCCGAACTGAAGGAGCGGAGGCTATATGTTACCACGCAACCCAGTGCCGCGGGCAACAACAAGTGATGGGCAGGAGAACACGACATAAAACAAAAAGCAAGGAATCCATTATTACATGCAACCTCCAGGGAACCAGCTTTGACTTTATTGGACAGAGAGTCCAAAGTGAAAAAGTAGAAAATAGAAAGAGGCGGAAGAGCCCGCAGTTGGACTAGGATTAGATATCAGCAGGTTATTCAGAGATGGAAATGAGAGTGAGGTCAGTTTTGTTTGTACGAACTGATAGAGGGAGAAAGAGAGGAAAAGCAGACAGGCTTGAGAGGAAACACAGACGGTTGTTGGGGACGTTTTTACATGAACAATGATGTCACCAAGTGTGTCTAAATGATGCAATAGGACAGAGGAGACAATCAAAAGTGTCAAAGAAGTCTCAAATGTTGTGTAATCCGACTACAGGGCAGACTGACAGCTCTGTAGTCTAAGATTAGCAGCTGACCTAGGCCTGTTTCAGAGCAGCACAAAAGAGAAGCCAGCCTTTTCCTTCTTTCATGCTGCAGTGTGCTTTATGGCAGTGTGTGGGGTGACGTGTGCCTATTTTTGCAGCCTCCCAGGCTGAATGCAGTGCTGTAGATCCCCCTTTTTTTTTTTCTCCTTTTCTTATGCTGTTTTCGCATCAGGAATTTGATCAGTGCAGAAAAAAAAAATCACCAAAATGTTTGTCCGTGCATAAATAGTCACTTGCCTCCTTGTCTGCATTGTTCTTTACAAAAGGTGCATATGCAAACAGACAGTAATCTATAGCGTGTAATTTTAAGTGTTTATAAAACTATTAGGTGTCCAAAAGGTGCAAGCAAAGCGACAAAACTGACAACTCTTTGCCTTATTTTTTTGTGAGTGTATATGGTGTGTATCAGTGTGTTGCGTGTGTGTGTGTGCGTAGGGGGAGCAAGGGGGAGAAAATGCAGAGCTCAGCGTGTTTGAGTGGGTACACTATTCAGCACAGAGAGAAGCCCTTTATTCAGCAAAGCCTGCCTACCCCTCCATCGAAGTTACCAAGCAACTCTGTACAGTTTGAATGGACTGGCTGGCATGACAGCGTTGCTCTATCTCACCCCCCTCCCTCTTCATTTTTCCTCTGCTTTTGCCCTGACTGTTTGTTCTTCACACAGCTTCCTTCTCTTTCTCCTTCCATCCATCGTCCTCTCCATTTCCAGACAACCATGCCTATATGTTATGCCTCGCTTTTCTTTCTCCGGTACATTCTTTCCCATGTCGTTCTTTAAAAGTGGCAGTTTGAGTATGTCACAACACCTACCAGCACTCGCTTTTTCCATTCTATTACCGTGTTGCTACACTGCAGTTTACGCTGCTATTCTATCAATGGAAGATTTTTTTTTCACCTTACCCCATTCTCTTCTCTCTCCTTTTTTCGCTTCTCCCAACACCACTCCATAAATTGCACTACTGATCAAAGTGACACCATCCTCTATCTTATAGGGGACTGCATTTTTATTTTTTCTTTAGGAAAACTGTGACCATACGAGTATTTGCATTTATGTATGTGTCGCATTTACTTAGCATTGAACAAAATACTCAGAATTAGCACAGACCATTAAGTTTCCATCTCTGCAAACCATAGCTGAAACTTTTCAAATGTCATAAATCCTCAACAATCATAGTTTATTCCAATTAGAAACGCTCTTTTTAATGCCATGGTACCAGCTCAACTCGACTTGACATTACTTGCTTTTAGTATCAGGGGGTTTGTCTTCCACTGCAGATACTGTACTGTACCTCTCAGTGTAGCTGATCGTCATAATGATGACGCATGAAACTGCTCTGATGTCATTATCACTGTGACACCAGAGGGTACTAAAGGGATACAGCTTTGAGTCATTTTGACCAGAACAGACGAACCATGTCACCGTTCTTTCTGATCAATCAATTATCTGTAAATTTGTGATATTTACTTAGATTACTTGAAACCTCAAATGAGATTATGTAAAAAATAAAAAATAAAAAAATGCAGTTTATGATCCACAACTTTTTAGGATTCAGAGAAAAACAAAAAGGCCAAATATTTTCAAGTCATGTAGAAAAGTACCATGAAATTCAATAATGAGAGGACACATTTTAAAAACAGACATCTCTGATCCCTGGAAGTTACACTGAATGGCACCAAAAACACGCCGAGGGAAAGTGCCACATCAAAACGTTAGGGGATTAGTCCACACAACTCAAACAACAACCCCTTCTAATATTAAAAATTAACACAACTCTTGCTTTCATTTTATCATTTCCAGCAAGAGTGCCTCCTTGTCACACCTGTGTGAAAAAGTTGTGCATATATGACATTTGATGAATGGATGAAAAATTGACTCTTAACGTGTGTGAGTTCAAGTAAACACTGACATGAAACAGCAACAGGTGACAAATTTGCTACAACACAAACTAAGAAACAGCAACACTGGACAATGAGTTGGAAACAATGATTTTTGAGGTAGATGGACTAATGGTTGATGGTTCTAAGGTTGGGATTACAGTACAGAGTAAAGGGGAAGGGACATTCAAAGCTAATGCTTACTTCTACTACAATGACTACTACTCTTTTCTTACCTGATTCTAGGGCTAGAATGACAGACAGGGTGCAAAAAACAAGGAGAAGAACACAAGTGAAGAGTGAAAAAGCAAAGCATTTTGAAGACATTTAAAGCATGATGTGTGTTTTCCTTCGTTTCCCTGTATGAAACTGATGCTGCACATTTGCATGGTGTATGCAAAAATGAGATACAACTGTGTGTGTGTATATGTATGTGTGTGTATGTGTGATTCTTCGTCTGTGTGAATGCACAAGTGAAACAGCCCAGTTAAAAAGCAAACCATGCAATGTCGATGTCAGAAACAGAAAGGTAAGGAAAAGAAAATTAGTTATTCAGCATTAAACAAACATTGGTCAATAAAATACAGTATTTCACAGCAAAACTTTTAGAACCACGTAAAGAGACCAGTCAACAAATTTAAACCCATTTCATGGAATAAACTTTAGTCTTTGTATCAAGCATATAAACAGAAAAAAATACAACATCTAAAAGCAACAGCGTGACATAAATGATAAGGCTGGAAACATTCAGTCTTTATTTTTCTTTAAAAGTTCCTGCAGAGATTCCAAAACAGTCATGAGATGATCCAACTCAGTGTCGCAAAACATAGACTAATACTATACTACACTACACTATACTATACTATAATACTACTATACTATACTATACTATACTATACTATACTATACTATACTATACTATACTATACTATACTATAATACTACTATACTATACTATACTATACTATACTATAGTGTAACAGGGTTCTTATAGCTTTGTGCAAGTTCAAGTCAAGGCTTTTAAAGATCTTTTTAAGACTATTTAGAAGATAATTTAAAGGCAATGTCACGGCCATACTGGCAAAAATGTCTGACTCCAAGAATTTTGGAAAATATTTTTTTCTATTCCATCACCTTGATTTCCACTGTTCAGAGTCATTTCTCTCAGGTTATTTAGCAATAATTGTATCCTAATTATTCTGCCAAGTTATGGTTTGGCTAACATTTATCTGTTTGTACCCTTGTTTGTCTGTTTGGTTGTTAGCAAGATAACTCAAAAAGTTATGAATGGATGTGAAATTTTCAAGAAATGTTCAAACTGGCACGAGGAACAGATGATTACATTTTGGTGGTGATCGGTGGAGGTATGGGGGAGGGCACACCTGTGTTTCACTCAATTGGTCGCAGAAATTTAAGTAAAACCTATTGCTCTTTTAGGGGGGGTGGGGGGTGATCTGTCTTGGTGGAGTCTGTGCTCTTCAAGTGTTTTTGTAGTTTCATTATAATTTGTCATGTTGGAACAGTGGAACTGAGTCAACTAATGTTAACTTCTTTGTAACTTGGACATTTAAACACAGCCAACTAGTTTATGGCTACATAACTTAAGACCTATCACATAATAGTTTATACCTTTTAAAGCCTTTTTAAGGAATTAAATGCAGATCTAAATATTCAAGGCATTTAAGATTTTTTTAAGACCTTGTGGGAACCCCATACAACAATAACAATTGACTTTACTAATTCTGGTGGAATAAAACTTTGCTGTCACCTCATTGTGACATATTTCCCAATTAAGATGAACATTCTTTAAAACTATACATAGCTACAGTTACCAAATCTCAGTGTGTGCAGCAGCATATAGAACAAAAACCAGCAAAGATAAACAATAGATCAGTGATGGTCAATGCCTTGTGGTCGGTGTGAGACAGTGAATCTTCAAAACAGGGTAAAATGCTCAAACTATATTTGCTTATGGGTTTTGTTTAGCTCACTGAACTTCTTCAGTGTCAAAAATCGACTCATGGCCAATGAAATATGAAATATTACCAAACTTGCATTTTACAACAAGTATAAAAGGCACCATCAAGGCACATCAGCCCCCACCGTTCACTTCTGCCAGCAGAAGAATAAAATCACCCTCTACATACCTCCACTGATCACCACCAAAATGTAATCATGTGTCCCATGTCCCAGTATCAACGTTACCTGAAAATATCATCCAAATTCATCCAAATCTTTTTGAGTTATCATGCTAACATTCAAACAGACAAACAGATAAACTCCAGCGTTCCTTGGCAGAGTAATAATTACATTCAATAATTTTATAGAAAATGAAAACATAGGAATAAAGTTTCATTTTGCGTTGTTCTCTAGACTAAAAACTTTGCCTTGAATCTATAGTCTTTTCTCATTAATAGGCAGCTTCTTTTAAACTGATTGTGACTCAGCTGATTCCATTCAGGAAATAAAAAACTCTTTCCAATAATGACCCATGAGACTCAGAAAACCAGCCTTGTTTACATGAGATCCCTGCATGGACCACCATAGTTCTCCTATTTTCTGTAGCCTGCTGACGTTAGCTGCTTCCTGCCATAGTCTCTGTTGTTTTTGTTTTTTTTATTATTGTTAAACCAAACATTGCAGTGCATTTGTCATCTGTCGAAACAGCTACAGCAATCACCAATGCTACACAACACTTGTCCTGTGTGATGCTGATGCCTTTTCATTGGAGCTTGCCAGTTTTCCACTACATACTTTGTTCACTATTTAAAAACGTAGCTTGGCCTGTGCTGGGTCCCTAACTGAACCTGTTCACTTAGCAGCTGCCAGTTATTAGAACAAAGCCACCGAAGAGGATTCTATATGTGTCAGAGTTCAAAGATCACATCTCATGTGTTAATCTATCAACAGTTTGGAATCTTTGTATGGATTTGAATGAGGACACACAAACTGCTGAATCATTTTGTCAGGTGAAATCATTAAATGGCAGCTTTCCAGATGCTTTCTCTGGCAAATCCCACTATTCAGTTGGTGTAAATGTGTATAGCCTATGTGAAAGAGACTGCACCTTTCAATTCAACATCCACTGTACACACGGGATATACTGCATAAAATATAGCACCAATGACTCTATCTATCTATCTATCTATCTATCTATCTATCTATCTATCTATCTATCTATCTACCTACCTACCTACCTACCTACCTACCTACCTACCTACCTACCTACCTACCTACCTACCTACCTACCTACCTACCTATCTATCTATCTATCTATCTATCTATCTATCTATCTATCTATCTATCTATCTATCTATCTATCTATCTATCTATCTATCTATCTATCTATCTATCTATCTCACAGTGTGAACAACATGATAATGTAACCTAATTTACTTTTGAGGACAAAAACAAAAACAACATTTTGTTTCATTGAACAAGTTGGAGTAACTCCATCCATCCATCCATCCCAGCACTGCACCACAGCACACACATCTCATCTGTTTTGAAGTGTGTCAGACATTGACAGGTGCTTACCTGGCTGAGCGAGCTCCAATGCTGAAACCCATGTAACCCTCCTGAGGGAGAGAGTCATCCCCCAGCTCTTTGAGGTCCTGAGGCCGAAGGTATTTGTCTGTGTCCCCGGTCATCGCATCGTCACCTGATGAAGGGAGCGAATCATAAAACCCTCCTGTTACTTCAAACGGTGATCCAGAAAAAAACAGAGGCGATGCGGCACCTCAACAAAGAAAAACAAGCCCACAGTGTGGGCATAAGCCTGGCATTTATGAGATTTTATAGTTTAGAATGAGGCCTTAGATCATTTCTCAGCTCTGTCCATAAAGCCAGCATATCTCACTACAACTGCAGAGCTACACTGCAACTTTTTAGTCTATGCATATAACTGTGGCATGACAACACAAGCCAAGAAGCTGCAACACTGAGCAGCTACACAATGGTTTAGGATGAAGAATATGAAGGAAAATGCCAACAGAGAAGGCACCAAAACCACTTTGCGGTAAATCTGAAGCTCTCCTGTAAAACCAAACGCAGCTCCTTTGACAACACTGAGACAGGACCCATCAGAAGGCTTTACATCTTTACAGCCACTAAAGACCGATTAGAAAAAAACAGTGAACAAGCAAGAAAAGGTTCAAACCGCAGCGCACCTCGATCGGCGGACCGGTGGACGATGACACGCCGGTCAATGAAGCCGGTTGTGCGGCTACAGTGTTTCCCCTTCTCCCTCATGTCCAGCTCTGTCCTGCCTGCAACACTCTGCTCCTTCACCGCAGCCCCTCCCCCTGCCTTCGATACTGCCGCACTCCGATCACACACCAGCACCAGCGTCTACACCAGCGGCACCGAAATGCAACACTTCCGGTGTCATGTTTCAAAATAAAACCCTCAGAAAACTGCATCTCTTGGCTGTTAAATTACTGGCACGCGCTGGGTGAACGCATTAAAACTACTCCATTCGAATTGATTATGGGGAGGCTAAGTCACGCCCTTCTACTTCCGGTCCGTGGGGTGCTTAACTCGCAAAAAAATTAATGGGAGTGAGTGGAGCGAGTCAAGCTAAATTTTGATTCTGTTTGACAAGTGCTCTGAAATTCACATGTGATAGCTGTTAAGAGATATTTGATGTTGGATAGGCAGACCACCTGTTTTTGATGACAAGCAAGTGTGACGGTTGGTTTTAGGTGGACTTCGTAAGAGACAATGCGTAGCGGATGTGACGTCACACTATGCTCAGCTGCGGTGTGGAGTCTGTGGGGACGTCACATGCACGCCAGGTGTGTAGTCCAAATTATTAACGGGTTTTACTCGCAAATTAATTAAACAGAAGCAGTTGAAACACATATCAATAATTAGAATTGGTTATATTTTTATATTATTTATTATGAGGTACAACGTGTTTGATTCAGGGCACATGACAAACTAGATACAATTTTAGCATATTATTTTCCATTGGATACCATTCATTAATTTTCCAATCTAAAAGGCCTAATTTGTGTTCTGTTAGTGTCTTACTTTGTTCATGTTACATGTTATGTTGTTAGTTTAACATTCATTTTTGTTAATTTTACTGATCACTGACAGGTTTTGTTCATTGTGTTGCTTATTTTATCTTGTGTTATTTATTTAATGTGGAATAAATCTTAGGAATTAAAGAGTTAAATAAAATCATTCCTTCCAACTGACCATGTTCAGTAATGTATTTTCTACTGCCCAAAACGAGAGAGAAAACCATACATTCAGAACCTGGAGTGAAATAATATTAGCGCGATTATGAGGGACCTTTATTCTGATGGTATTATAAATCCACAAACTTCCTGTTATACTGTCAAACTTGACCAAACTGGAGTTTCCTGGACTCCCTAGTGCTGTATTAAATGTATCACCGTCCCATTCAAGCTCAGATCACCCACCCACCAACCCCTTTCACAACCACATCCACCAATCCCCCTCCAGTAAACACACAGACAATCGAATCACATACATTATACAGGAACAAAATATAGACCAAATATAGCCTGATAATAAAACTATGCGTCGTTTCCAACAAAATCCATATTCATAAACAGCAGATAGCCTACATTAGGACGTGCATTATTTAAAGATCACTAAAATAATGATGATACAGTCCTGCAGTGGGAACACATACACCACAAAACGTCCTGTGACTTACCTCTGTCTGACGCAGCCATAACTAATACTTTTTACTGGTGCAATAAATTGTTTTCCTTTATTGAAAAACTTCCAGACTTGAGGCTAAATCCAGACAGTGGTTTAGATTATGAAGTAGTCCTTTCAACTCTACTGGTGCTGATGGAAAATGTTGCCCTCTCTTCACCCCACGCGTTTAACTCCACTCACAACAGTCTTTGGTGCGCAGGCGGAGCGCATCTCCCCCACAAAAAAAAACAAAAAACAAAAAAAAAACTTACAATTAAACGAAATGTAAACTAAACGTTGCGTCTCTCTCGTTGTAAAACTCACAAGAGAAAAAAAATAGTCCAAGCCATCTGACGCAGGTGGAAGCACCGGGGTTAAATCTCCCATGCAGGCGGCTCAAGGAAAGCTCATCTGAATGGATTTAAAACGACAGAGAAAGTGTCGTCCCTCTCTCAGTTGACAACAAACTCCGCCCGAGCAGCGTCTGAGTGCGTCTCTCTGTAACTGCGGATGTTTCTATAAGTTAGTTTATCTGTAACAAAAAAACTAAACTTAGTGGATGACAGTGACAGAGAGGAGAAAACTCTCCCTGAACGCTCCGTCTGTCTCCTCTTCCTACATAGAGAAGTGTCTGGCTGCATGACAATCTGGGAGGGTGGGGGTTGCAATACTGATGAAATAACCACATCACGCAACATTTAACCACTTTTTTTTTTTTTTTTTTTAAACAGTTGAGCAACAGTTTTAAGCCAAGTTTTTCCTTCTGCATTGTGGCAAACTGACTTAAAAACCTTACACAACATGAAACTATTTTTAAAGAATAATTATGCAAAAAGAATTAAATACATTTATTATATGTTCAGGATCACGATACGCTTTATTGTCCCCTATGGGAAATTTGTTTTGGACAACAGTTAAGAGTGAATACACAGAGTTACAATGGGTTAAGCTGTCTCAGGATGGTGTGTGTAGTAATCTATAGAAAGTGTGTAATTGCATAAGCAGGACACACAACCTGACCAGGAGTGACCTGCACACTCAGTTCAACCTACAGCCTAATAGGATAGGCTTCCCTTATATAGGATTAAGAGTGAAGTGGACACTCCTTACTTGCTACACAACACGTTCGCACACTCTTGCTCCCTTACACATATTCTCACAAAGGAAAAAGAAAAAAGACACAATCACACAAAGCAGAAGGGGCTTGAAAGCTACAGCTAAGCAAAGCCAGAGTAGCGCTAGGCAAAGTGAATATAAAAGCTGCCACTGCCAGTTGGTGTATATTTCCAGTGTTCCAAGTACAACGCTGATGAATTATGCACATTGTATAAACAGTTTATGTGGAGAACATGAAGCCATGGATACTGTTATTTAGAATTCCCATGTGATGATAACACACCAGATCATGGATATGACAATGATCTTCAGCTACTGTACAAGGAGAACCCATCCATCATTTGCTTCATATGTGAGTATGTGTGCCACTACTTGGACGTAACTTGTTGAGTCGAACTGTATCACCTGACACAGAAACTCCACACCCCCTAAGCAACAACCCATGGACAAGCTCATCAATTTTACAGGCCTGTTGGCTCTGTGGCTCCAAAACAAAGGCCACGACACTCATATGGGTAGCCTAAAACTATGCGACTTGTACCATAAACTTAACTGTGTTGTTCTGCCTTTGAGCATCACATCAGCTACTCTTCTGCTATTACAGATGTTATGTAATTGTCCAATGCTTCACATAGCAAGACGTTAAGATTTCACTGGATGTACTGTATGCTTGGCTATGTTAGGCCCTCTAAATTATAAATCAACTCACACTGACCTTGTTTTATTTATTTTCACATAGCATCTGCTTCAAAGAGACACACTAAAGTTAGTGAGCTGCTTCACAAAAGCGCATTTGACAAGACGATGAACACTTGATTCACAGAGCTCAGTTAAAAATAACATCTTTTTTTTTTTTTTTTTTTAAATTGCAGTTAAAATAACATCAGCAGTGTCAGTTTATGAACAGAACCGCAACATTTCCAACCTGCCAGAAACAAAGTCCAGCTTAAAAAAATGAATACTGATTGATTTGTCAGGTAAAATGGATTTTTTTTGGGTTTGATACTAGCAAAGCATACATTAAAAATGAGAGGCAGAGACACACAAAGCTTTCAAGTTTCAACTTCATATCATGTCTTTTGTTGGACAACCATTTAAGTGCATTATCAAAAAACTGTTTCAACTCTGAGGAAAATAAACAGCAAAGCAGAATAGCACTAAAGCCAAAGGTTTGATAGATGAGTGCTGGAGAAGCGCAGTATGTTAATGGAAAAAAAAACAACAACACTACAATTCAGACGGCAAATACCTTCTTCAGCATCTGAAAAAGAGTCCTCACTGAGAATTTCAGGCACATTGGCCCGAACTGTGTGATTTGGACACACATACAGTGAAACATGCAAAATTAATACAAATAACACACAGTCAAAAGTGTATGGAAATCATGCTTTGTATTAATATTAAACACAAGTCAAACATTTATGTCAAAGTATCAAAACAGTTTAATAATAAATGGTTGAAAATGTGTTGAAAGAACACGGTATTAGAACTTCTTCATACCTTCATCGTCCGACATATCGAGGAACTCGTTCATGGTCTCTGGGACGTTAATTTTGTGTTTTTCTGTTGCAGCCTGTGGATGTGCAAATTAAATGGAGCATTAAAGTGTGTAATTTTAAGAACCAGAAAGAATAACAAAGAGATTTATTTTTTCTGTTTAGGAAAAATCCCTCAGAAAAAATCTCATGATCCATATTCTGATGGGAAAGAGAAAATAATGAGCCATGGTCCATTCATATTAGGGGGTTACAGAGGTGGTCAAAGTACTCACATTCTGCACTGAAGTAGAAGTACAGCTACTGGTGTGAAAAAATACTCTGGTAAAAGTAGAAGTACTGATTCAACTCCTTTACTGAAGTAAAAGTAAAAAAAAAAGTACAATTTCACAATCGTAATAAAGTAAAAAGTAAAACTGCATTTTTTTTTTTGTCGTGAATGCAATAATGCTTATTTAAGCAGGAAAAATCAGAGACGTTTCAAAAGTATCTAAAATAAAGCATTTAAAAGTGAGTTACTGTGTACATAATGTGTTTGATAGTTTTACTGTACTCAGTTTTGTGGATATGGGCAGGAAATGTAGGAAAAACAGGGACAAAAGTCACAATTGACATAAAAAGTCATTATGAGATTTTAAAAAAAAATCTAATGAGATTTTAAAAATACATAATTTTAAGAGAAAATGTTAAAATTGTGAAATAAAAAGTCAAAATTGTGATAACAGTCATATAACTATAATATATAAAGTCACAGTTTCTCTCCTCCACTGATTTATTTTTCATCCTGTCACATTTGTCTAGTTTGAAAAAGTAAGG
The DNA here is from genome assembly GCA_020466265.1 of Siphamia tubifer. Taxonomy (NCBI): domain Eukaryota; kingdom Metazoa; phylum Chordata; class Actinopteri; order Kurtiformes; family Apogonidae; genus Siphamia; species Siphamia tubifer. Next base: position 31,049,842 of record CM035797.1, read on the forward strand.
AATCTATTCTGAGAATGTAATAGAGGATAAAGAACAGATATTTATGCAAAAATGTAGGGAGTGAAAGTAAAAAGTTGCCAGAAAAATAAATACTAAAGTACAGATACTTAAAAAAATCTACTTAAGTACAGTAACAAAGTACTTTTACTTAGTTACTTTCCACCTCTGGGGGGTTATATATACTGTTGTTATTGGAGTACTGCAGGTGGGTGATAGAAACAGTTCCCTTTTTGGTGTCCACATAACAGTAACACATTTACACATACGATCACAAGACAATCATTAGAGGAACATTTCCACTCCTTATATTTATATATAAGAAGTAGCTGATGTTAAGTTAGTTGTTGATGTTGATGTTAAACAGAAACTATGGCTTATCAGACACAATGGAACATTAGCATTCACTCTTCACCCACATTGTAGACCAATAAAGGTCTCATAGGTTCCAGCAGTGGGTTCAAGAGACACATAAAACAACAGCAGAGGCCTGTGCCCAATGAATAATAGATCAGTCATGTGAAGGTCTATGGAAATGACCTTGATCTTTAAGCTTGTTCACTGTGGATACAAACAGTTGTGAGTGATGTACTTTGTTGCTGATCATGCAGGATCCTCTGTGACCTCATTGTCCAACTCTTCACTCAGTGTCTTTCCTCACATCCCTGCCCCCTTCTCCTTCTCATCCCGTCACGGCCTCCCCTTCTCCCCTACTAGGATCATTCCTTGTTTTGACTTATGTCCCTTGCTACTTCCTGAGACATGTGCATGGATGGGATCACTGTTAGCAACCTGAGCTATTCCAGGAGAAACCTTAAGCTCTAATCTAAGCCTTCCCTCTCTCTCTCTCTCTATCTCCCTCTCTCTCTCTCTCTTTCTCTTACTCTCTCTCTCTCTCTCTCTCTCTCTCTCGCATTCAGGACATCACACGAGAGACAGCGTGACTGACTGACTGAATTGTTGGAAGATTTACTGGATTCACACACTGACTCCACTCATGGTGTCCTCCTGGCAGGCTACCAAACTTTTAATCGGAACCAAAAGTCAGTCACTCAAGTTAATCTATTACACTATACATAAATAACCAAGCTGCATTTTCGTAGTACATTAAGTTTTAACCATAAATAGCTGTTTAAAGCATTGCCTATTTCGACTGCCATTAATTTCACACTTGAAAAAACGCTTGCCATTTCATGCCATTAGTTGTAAACTGTTTTTTTTTTTTTTTTTCTTATTTGACTTGTTACTTTTGTGCACTTTCACATTTGTAAAACTTTGGAAATGGTTATTGATCATAACTGAAGTAATTCATAAGGATCCAAAGAGCTATTGGCAACCAAAAGTATCTGACCTAAAATTCAATTACATTACATTGCATTTGGCAGACACTTTTATCCAAAGCGACTTACAATAGAGGACATAATCTATAGCCTGTAGCACTAGCAGTTACAAGGTCGACAGGAAATATACAGAACAATGAGTGCAAATGTTATCTGGGGTTAGTAAGTTGTTTTTTTTCCCCTTCTTCCCAACCTCCAGTAGGTATCAGTGCAGTAGATATTCATGAAAGAGGAGAGTCTTCATATGTTTCTTGAAGGAAGAGAGAGATGATGCTAGTCTTGTGGATTCTGGGAGTGGACATTGAGGGACTAATATAATAATATTATATTTTAATTAATACCCGGTGATCCACTAAACCAATAAATAACTGGTATCATATACAGTTTGTCATCTTTTCATGGTCATCAGATATGACCCATTTGGACGTTCAGATGCTCCTAAGTGAATGTGGAAACACCATCATCTTCTATAGCATTGATTCACCAGTAAAATCAATGGAGTTGGATCAATGATAGTGGTTGTAGACACTTTTCCTAACATTCAATTATTTATATCTTCACTGAAAATGTCTCTTTTCCTCCAGTTTTCTCTGTTTCTGAAACAATTTAAGATTAATCTGAGGTTTCATGAACATCTACATGATCAATGAATTACATATAGGAAAATACCAGATTTTCAAAGGAAAAAAAACACAAAATGCAGAGGATAATATTATAATAAGTGGTGACATAAGCACTTTAAAAAGGTTAAATATAGGGAAAAAAAAACATTTTAGAACTGGCACAAAAGTAGCACTGGGTCTTTATGGGTTAATGCAAAATAAATACCTGATACAATTACAAAGGTCTAGTGTGGTAAACTGATTTATTTGGCAATCCTGAATGTTTTTAAGACAGCGTTCTAGTACAAAAACAGCTAGAATAACCTCCGTTCTTAAAATAAGTGATCAAAAACTGCTGGAAAAATACACTGCTGCCCATAAAGTTGCACTCATTTTGCTTTCAGACACATTCCTTTTTTATTCCTATTTATACATATCAGTAATTAACTATGGTCTGGTGCAGTGATTACACACTGAGGTCTACTTACAGTTTATCTATCAAGAATAAATCAAATTGTCAAAGTCATTTCATAAGAAGGGATACAAATATTTTTATTCTAACTTTAAAGACTACAGTGTATTCAACTGGACAAAAGACATAGAACAACTGTGTCATGACATAAATAAACTCCACAAGTTATGTGTGTCTCACCATAGAGGTCAAGTTTTCATCTGTCATGGGCCTCAAAGTGTCCACCACAGAGATGTACCCAAGACGTCGTGCAATGGAGAGGGCAGTGTTCCCATTCTGACCGGCAACAGACCAACAGGAGGTTATTCACATCAGACAAACAAGAAACGGCTTTCAGAATTTGATCAGGCGGCTGTACTGTTAGCGAGCGCATGCAATTGTGTTTGTGCACTGACCAGGGTGAGTTCGTTGGCCGAGGCCCCGTGCTGAAGCAGCAGGTTGATGATGTGGGTGTGTCCCTGTTGAGCTGCTTGGTGTAGAGGGGTGTACCCGTTCTAAATAAAGACGTATAAAGTTATATCAGAGCCGAAAGCGTCAATGTACAGGAATGAAGTCCTTTGAATAGGATGGAGAAAGTTGGTGTAAACAAAAATAAATAAATAAATATAATAAATAAATAAAAAAGACCCTGGCAAATATAGCAAAACAAGGCTGTGAAATGTGCGGGGAGGCGAGTAGTGTTTGTCTACCTTAGTTTTGCCATTGACTCTTGCATGGTTCTGCAGCAGGAAGTTTGCCATCTTTGCGTTGCCATAGTGACAAGCCACGTGCAATGGAGTGTAACCCATCTGAGTGAATTAAAGATGAAAGAAGAGACGCAGAGATAAAGGGCAACGAGATGAAACAAGAGAAAAGGATAGCTCCAAAGCACTATTCCAACTCTGTGACCCTGTAAGAATTTCTGATGTTATAGCGCAAAAAATAAACCCATAATTCAAAGAAAAAAAAAATGGATCAGCTTCCTGTTCTCAGCATGTCATCACTGACTCTAAATATAACTCAAATGCCGCATCATGTTTCACATCACAGCTGAATTGTGTGTACATCGCATAAATGTAATGGATGAGATCAGTGAGTGAATTTGCTGTAAAGTGTCCTCTCAGCACATATGCACACAGTCTTTAACCTTGTGTTAGCCAACCTTCAACGTCTACAGGTTCATTTTAATTAGAGCATGAATGTGCTCATGTGTGTGTCATGTGTTTTTCTCTCTGCATCAACAAAGTCATGAGCACCATCCACTCAAGTATCAATACTTTATTCATGTACAACCTGATATGATTTGCCAGTGAACAAAGGTGTGTGTGATTCCAAGTCACATTAAGACATTGATGTAATATTATGTATAAAATCCTTATTTGTACATGTATATGTGTATGTTTGTGTGGAGTTGAACTTTACCTTTGTTTGGGGATTTACATCCGCCCCATGGTTGAGAAGGACTTCTGCAACGTTGACCTTGTCCTCCTGAGCTGCTAAGTGGAGGGGTGTAAGTCCACTCTGGATGAGGAGAAAACACACAAACACACACACACACACACACACATGCACAAACATAAATAACATTGTCATTTGGAAGGCAACACATACAGAAAGCAAAAGCCTGAGATCTGAGATGATAATATTATAATACTATGAGTCTATTAAATGTTTTTTGTTTTTTTATTGACTGATACAGAGCAGGTAACTGACGTGCTTAGAAATGTTGAATGAAAGTTCACATTTAAATGACCTGCTGCGTAAGGTTTAGAGAGATGTAAAACATATCTGATTGCAAAAATTGAATGTGATATTGGATAAGATCGCATATCATGACATGAAAATAAGATCTGTTGTACAGATGGAATGGGCAGCCAATGAAAACAGACTTAATCTTCTCCATTTTGACATTTTCTAGAGGATAGTATCCAGTATTTAAGTGCCTTGTTGTCACCTACTGTACTATTTTAATACCCCCTTATCTAAAAACCATCTTTAATTGAATTCAGTCTGCACCTGCACCACTAGACGTCACAAAATATTAAACACTGAACCCATAAAAAAGTACAGCTACATAGTAAACTTTTCGTGAATGCTTCACCTTATTGCACACGTTGACGTTGGCATTTTTAGCCAACAGAAGCGAAACTAAGTCCACGCTGCCCTCTTGTGCTGCCAGGTGAATGGGGCTGATGCCCTGCCGCGTCACTGCATTGGTATCAGCACCGTACTCCAGTAGTGTGGTCCCAATTTCCATTTGGTTCTTTTTGGCAGCGATGTGGAGAGGTGTGTAACCATTCTGAGGGGCAGGACAAGAGAAGTGATTATACTCAGCAATGTACAACTATGATTCTCTTTAGGAGTGTTTACTAAAACTGAATTTCTAATATAATTTCAACCACATACAGTATAAAACCTTTCCTGAGATCTCATTACTTTGGATTTTAAAAAACCCAACCCTAAATTCAGACAATTTAACTGATAAAGTTTATCTGTAGTTTAACACAGAGTAATGTACAGTAGTTTTAACAAAAGGTGTAGGCATACATTTAGTATAAATTAATAAAATGTCCAGTATCTTTGACTAGGACATTATTAATCATGTAAGATATGCCAGTTTCAGTCAAAACAAAAGTGACCTAGAAATCGGGCTAAAAATATCCACATTCAGTGATGTTCAAATTATATTTAGTCACAATATTAAATTCACACTCATGAAACAATGAATAAACGAAATTAATATCTTGTAAATTGACAATATAAAGATCATTTACTGTTGGTCATTTACTCACATCTTAAGAGGAGTGTTAAATTATTTTGAAGGAGACGATGAATGCAGAAATTTCTCCTTTTTTTTAGGGTGTTGCTACTGTGAACAAAGTATGGCGAGCTCTGGAAAAAATCCACCTCACATCTGTTATGACTACACTATGAAAAACATATATTACTAAACTAAATTAATATATTCAGATCCTGCCGTTTGACTTGGTGCGGACACCTTTATGCAGAGACATTACTGTTTACATCAGGGGTGTCAAACTTATTTTGTTCAGGCGCCACATTCAGCTAAATTTGATCTGAATAGGGCCAAACCAGTGAAATAATAACATAATAATACATAAATAATGTCAGCTTCAAAAATTTCTCTATATTTTAGAATGAAAAAAGTCAAATTAGATCATGAAAATGATTACATTGACAAACTATCTGTTCAAATAATGTGAATTGCATGAAACAAATGAAAGAAGCAGAATTTTAACAATATTATGCATCTGTTTATCATTTCTACATGTTCATTATAACTTGCAGATCAGAGTGGATCAAATACAAATACACAAAATATTTAATATCAGGCAGATTATGCGTAAAATTGCACTGACTTCTCTTGAAATACTTCAGGTTCTTCATATGTGTTCAAGGTTATTCAAATATTTTTGGAAATTATACTTTTTTTTGTAAATATGTGAAAATATTTACAAAGGGAAAAAAATTGGAGTTGTGATTATTTATAGATTATTATGATATAATTTTACTGGTTTTGACCCACTTTAGATGAATGTGGAACCTGAACTAAAAGGATTAGTAATAACTTAATATCTACTTTTGCATTTCACAAATTCATCCAAAGGGCCAGACTAGACCCTTCAGCGGGCCAGACTTGGGCCCCGGGCCTTATGTTCGACACCTGTGGTTTACATGTACCAAATCTAATGCCACAACCATGCAATCATTGAGCATTTGTATTTGTGTGTCTGTGTAAAAAAAGCCTCAGGAAAACCCATTTAGTACACAAAGATTGATCCTGTTCCAGAATGCTTAAATTAGCCCAAGCATACCAACTCTAGTACCCCACCAAATGAGAAACAATTTATAGATGGAGAAACTGAGAAAAAGGGGATCAGGGAGGAATGACTAAGACTGTGGGAGGAAAGGAGACAGGAAAAGTAAAAAGAAAAGCAGCGAGGAATAAACAGACAGATGCAGATTAAGGGCTTGTAGGAGACAGAGATAGTGACAAAAAAGGAGACGGCAAGCAAATATAAAGTAGGTTTACAAGCTTTCGTCTTCCTCTTGCAGGATGTCTGTTGTGTCTGTTGAGGTTGCAGCCAAAAAAACAAGCGCTTTTTTACCATTTTTTCCTGCTGTGTAGTTCTGTCATTGTGCTCATACTTGTACTTGTTTTGTGGTTTTGTGCAGTTCCCAAAGCCTAGCAGGAGACTGACCACAACTGGACCATATTTCACTGACCATGTGTGTTTATGGGTGTCAGACATTTCAGCAAGACCAGTACTTAGAGCAGCACATATAAATGTTTTTTTTATATTTATTTTTTTATAAGAAGCACACAAAATGTGCAACTCTGGACCAGACTTCACAAAACTGGTGACAGACTGAGCTTATTAATATAAGCTTTATAGTTTTGATTTTATGAGAAATATTAAATATAGTACACTATCTACCACCAAATCTAATGTGATCACAGGAAGGGCTAAGATTCTGGTAAGTGGAGGGGTTTCAGAGAGTTCATGAAGGTGGAAGAAAAAGCCACACATTCACTCACAATTTCAAACAGACAGGATGAAATACAAGCGTGATGAATGAGTATTAGATCTGCATACGTACTGATGAGGGTTGTTAACAGTCTCAGTTGGCAACGAAGCCCATTCATATTGATCTTATGTTTGCATGTGTATACCTTGGCAGCAGCATGTGGGGAAGCTCCCTGATCCAGCAGCAGCAGTGCCACTCTCTGATTATCGTAGTGAGCAGCTACATGCAGTGGAGTTAGCCCACTCTAAAACACCCATCCACACACGCGCACATACGCACAAACACATCCACACACAGGCATGCGATACAAGGTTAGAAAATGACTGAACCCACACTCACACCAAGACACTGATAAGAAACATGAGAGGTCAGCGTGAGGGTGTGGAGAGAAAAAGATGTCAAATTAAATGGAAAATACTTAGTACAAGGCAACAAAGTTCAGTATATCTACATTAGTACAGTTACAGGAATAGGATGACAATAATGTGACCATTGTTTAGTAAGTTAAGGAAGATTAGTAATGTTAAGGAAAGCTATTTTTTTTACTGCCTACAGCAGGGGTGTCAAACTCATTTTCGTCCAGGGGCCACATACAGTACAGCCCAATATGATCTAAAGTGGACCGGACCAGTCAAATAATATAGAATAATAATAAGATAAGAACATAACATGAAGACATATGAACAATCTTAATATTTTTTAAGAAAAAAAAGTGCAACAATATCGCACCTGATTTGATCATTCATACATGTGCATCACAACTTACAGATCACAGTGGATCTACAAATACACACATTAAATAAATGACAAGCAGAATGTTGATAAAATTCCACATATTCATTCATATTTGTTCAGGTTAAAAAAAAAATAAAATAAATTTTGCGTAATTTCACCTGTTTTTTACACTACGAAAAAGAAAAAATAGCTATTTATAATATTTATAGGTTATTATTATGATAGTAATTTACTGATGTGATCCACTTTAGATTGAATTGACATGAAATGAATTAATATTAATATTAATATTTTCAGTGGAATTTTTGCATTTCACAAACCTTTGACGGGCTGGTTTTGGCCCCTGGGCTGCATGTTTGTCACCCCTGGCCTTCAGTGTCATTTCCTAGTTTATTTCCTTATCATGTGACACTATATACGGGTACACTAAAAACCAAGTCCTGAGAGTGATTATATTTTAGCTTCATACAAAGTCATCAGCACTGCCCCTTAGCACTCAACAGTGACACACCATGATGATCAGCAAGTTACCACAACATCCCAGTGTTTAACTATTAAAATTTTTGGTGCTTTGTTTTTTCCCATTGCTAATTATAGCTGATCTTTAAAGAACAACAACACCAGATAGTGGAGAACACAGCAACACTAAATCTTCAGTAGTAGAAGCTACATCCAACATAAAACCTAGATGCAATAAAGGGAAGTTTGCAGTGATTAAGACAACACCATGCTATTATATAGCGCTGTACTGTACTGCTATGATACATCTGTGCTCCACAGTGCACAGGAAAATAATATTCAGCTGGGTGTGGTTCAGTGGAAAATACTGTCACTTGACGTAACAACACATGATAAAAATAAAACAGTATGAGTGTTTTTTGTCAAGGGATATTTTTTTTGACAAAACATTAGATATTATGTCAAATAATTCAAGTTTTTTTAAATATTAGAAGTAAATCAGCATAATTCAGTCACAGTAACAACTTGGTTTGGCTTTGTGTTTAGACTTACAATGGGACAGAGTTTAGCGTGACACCATCAAACAGTGTGGAAGCTTCATTATCATACCTGACTGCCATTATGTTAACTGCTCTCAGACGGTGGCACACACACACACACACACACACACACACACACACACACACACACCAAGCGAACACAGGAATCAGGGCCAGTAGGCCTGTTCTAAAGTGTGTCAGTATGTGTGTCTGTGCACATGTACATAATTGTATGTGTTCAGAAGACAGAGAGCCTGTTATCAGGGGAATAAAAGCAAATCTGCCCAGAAGGACAAGCATGTGTTAGCTGTGATGTCCTGGGATAGGTCTTAAACCAGCCATTCCTACAACCCTCTACCAGCTGCAGCTTGGAAAGGGCTCTGCATACTCTCTCTGTTAGATTAGATAGGAGCATGACACTAAGAATTGCAGTATGATGTGTGATTGCGGCTTCTAAAAGAGGTTCTCACTTGGCCCGTTTGTGTGCTGTATCTCAGGAGAAATGTAAAAATGTTCTACTTTCTGACTTTTGGGTATCAGTGTGAGAAAGCAGCCTTTTGACTGCCTATGGGGTTCGAATGTTTCTGAATTTATTTGTCAAAAACATCGCTTTTCCAACAGCTCATGCAAGCGAACAGCAAAACATCTGAAAAGAGCCTCAAATATATGAAGGTTGAGCAAACTTGTTTTTCTGCAGGAATATCTTACCTTTCCAGCAGCATCAGGTGCAGCTCTCTTCTGCAGGAGCAGACTGGCCACTTCTATCTTTCCATACTTAGCTGCCACATGGAGAGGACTGAATCCCTTCTGTTGGAATCAGCAGAGGATACATGATGAAGCACAGAGGGAAACAGGAAGCCAGTATTTGCACTGGCTGGGTGGTTAGGTCAGCTCTTTATGGTGTCATGTCATCTCTTTCCTCATAACAGCATAGTTTCTCACGGGTACGATGACATCTGAATTTAATGTGAATGAAACATTATGCTTCAAAAATCGTGGGACTTATGTGTCTCCCCAACGAACAATTTCTATCACAATAAAGAACATATTAGTGAACTCAAAATGGAGAATATGGGTTTTTGGTTAAAATGCTATATTAGTGTTTAACATCCTAAATAAATTAAAATGCCTGCTGTGCAAAACATGATAAAAATCAGTGGAAATAAATAACAGAAGCATGAATCTGTATGAATGTGTCATAAACTGCTTAATATGCGATTCCATGAGAAAATATGCTCACTGTGTCTATATGTGGTACTTACGTAACATAATCATGTTCATCTTGGCTTTCTTCCTGTGTGTATGTGACGATATTTTAAGACTTTAGGTCATATTTTCCAGAGGAATGTGGAACTCTCACAGATTCCTATTCCATGCTCAGAAACACTTGACCTCATTTGTTTTTATCACTGACAGTTGGTGCTTATACAGTGCATAAACAGTCAATGACACCTTGACTTTACATTAAACATATGTTTTACAGACATCACAAAGTAGTCAATTCGTTTCCCCATCCCCCACATCTTCTGTTCCCAGATTAGAATGACATATTTTTCCTTGAACACTTGACTCAGGTGATGTCCCAAAAGATGCAGTGTATGTGTAAGAGTAGGAGAGAGAAAAGAGTCAGGGAGAAAAAAAAACAGGAGCACTGGGGGAGAGCACCATGGGGTTTACCCTTCATTAATTTGTTCTACTGACTTAAGGTCAACTTCAAGGACAGCCCCCAGCAAACTAGCACATACATGTGTACACACACATGCACATGCCAGTTTCATAAAATCTAGTCCACACTTCAGTTTGACCTTGATTTGTGCAATAACTCGAATGACACCATTAAAACCAGGCCTTTAAATGACCAAAGACACTTCCTGAGGCAAAGGTTCTATGTTATTAATCCAATACTATCATTGGAGGAACTGTGAAATGTACAGGCAGGAGAGAAAAGGAAAATATAAACATGGTACAGTACCACCCTGGAGACACTGGTGCCCACTAGTGGAGAGTTATAAAACTACAGTAAGTTGGAGACTTATAAAACTAGTGGATTGGCCTTGTGCTATGATGTATCTGTACCTGGCTGCATTACGTCAGATAGAATTAAGGTTTCAGTCGTATACTGGTGTATTTGTAGAACTTTAATTCTACCTTTGTGGACGAGGAGAGTGACGCTCCGTTTTCCAGCAGCATGGTAGCAACATCCTGGTGTCCTTCGCGGGCAGCCAGGTGAAGTGGGGTGTAGCCTGAGGTGGTGGCAGCGTTGGCAGAGGCACCGCACTGCAGCAGCTGTTGGACGATGTCTACTTTCCCCAGCCGACTTGAGATATGCAACGCTGTCTGGTCGTCCTGCAGACAAGGAGAAGGGTTCAGTGTTTCACCCACATTTGTTTGTTTTCCCTTCAAAGACAGATTGAAAATACATGATGTTCTAACCTTGGACTTGGTCTCGACCTTGGCTCCATTTTTGAGCAGATACCGAACTACATCTGCCTGGCCTGCTCTGGCTGCCATGTGGAGGGCTGTCTCACCTCTCTGGAGAACACAGAAATGGAAATCTGTCATTGTGACATTTTCATATAAAATAAAACCTATAACTCGGTGCATTTTCACAGAGATAAATGTGGGTCCTTTTATCACATTTTTATGACATTTAAAAAACATAAAATATAATCATCCACTCACAACATTAGTGGTGTTTGGTGATGCTCCATGGTGTATCAACGCGTTGACAATGTTTTCATGCCCCATAAAGGCTGCAACATGGATGGGTGTTAACCCAGACTGGAAAAAACAAAAGAATAATTTATAGAATATTAAAAAAAAAAAAGAAAAACAGTCATGGTTTTTGAAAATAAAGAGTAGCAATATATAAAGTAGATGAGTGGAGTGTGGGATGATGGGAGTTTTTATTTTCTGGAGGTAAAAATCATGTTTATAGAAGAGGTAATGTGAGTAATATAGGTTTTACTCACATTTATTGATGCATATTTATGTTATGTAATGTAATCCTATCACAGAAACATTAAATATGGTTATAAGTAGATGGATATGATGCCACTGACAGTTGACCAAATTCATTTTCCTATCTTTGGGCGTAAGCACATACTATAAGGTAACCCCCAGAAGTCTGCATTTGAAGTGAGCACTGTTTCTATTAATATCTGCCAAAAAACATCCACAGAAATAATTGTGTGTGTTTGATTGATTGCTTGATTGAAAGTTAATTAATCATTGCTGTTTTAAATTTCTCAAAAGTAAACAGCTGAAATGTTACTCAAAAAATATTTACAATTTTTTTTTTTTAAATCTTAGGCATTATTTATCTATTTATTTTGCTATTTTCCATATGTTCCACTACTTTTGTCAATAAAATAAATTGCTAAAACAAGCTGACCTGCATCCATAGAAAAAGTACCGTATGTTTTTACAAGTTATTTCATATTTTTCACCAAACATTTTCATCACAGTGGAACATTAAGAACAGATAAGTCTATATTCTGCAGATAGTGGAAAATGTTCTGCACATTTTGATATGGGACAAATAGGGCATCAGATGTTTTGTTATAACTCGGTAAATATTCATCAGATTTTGAAACGGATTACACCATTAGAATCCTTGAAGTGTTGGCTTTCTTTATAGTACACAGTATTGTATGTATTATGAAATATAATGTGATACTAAATTACTTTGTAGAGCGTATTTTTTTTTACATGGCTGATATGGCATTGTAGCCTAAAGTCTCACCTTTCCAATGATATATAACATGAATATTACACAAGATTTCACACTGGGGTTTAGGGTTAGAAGGAGCCAATTAGCAGGTCAAGTGAGATGGGTCCCTGTAATTGAGGACCTTGGGGTGGAAGGGGTTAAATGTCTAAACAGGTGATTATAAGCAGGCATGGGGAAAAAAAGACATTTAGATTAAAGACTTTTCAAGGTTAAATATATTTTTATGTGGATCTTACATATTAACAATATATTATTTCATGTTAAATAATAAAAAGGAGAGTAGTAAAAGAGAGGAATAGAATATACTGGTATAATACCTCTGTCACAGCCTGTATCGAAGCCCCGTGTTTCAGTAACAGCTCCATCACTTTGACTCTGTTCTTCTTGCAGGCAATGTGAAGTGGAGTGAAACCGTTCTGCACAAAACAGATAGAAAGACAAAAACTCCATGTTAAACACAATAACAAACCATCATGAACATCTGGACATTTTCGTCCTCTCTGCTCGACCATCTTCTTACCAAGGCCTTGGCATTTGGGTTGGCCTTCTTGTCCACAATGAGTTTTGCCACCTTGTAGTGACCACAGTGGGCAGCGACATGCAGCGCCGTCAGGTAGTCATTGGTGACGTCATCCACGGGCACGTCATGCTGGAGCAGGAGCTGGACGCAGTTGAGGTGGTCCCCCTGAGTCGCCATGTGGAGCGGTGACAGGCCATTCTACAGGAGAGAGAGGTAGAAAAAAAGAGAAGGGGGAGAGAAAGAGAGAGCGAGACAAAGAAAAAGACAAACACACACGCAGACGGACACATAGACAGGTGGACAGACAGACATAATAGTTAGAGTGTGGCCATTCGCTGCACAGAAAAGACTGTGAAGGAAGTTGTTGAGAAGGTTACAGAAGCATTGTTATAACGAGGTCATTACAACAATGTCTATTTTGTTACACTGGTCGTCCTGCGCGGTCAAACTGAAGGGCTACGCAGCGGAGGCGGGCTGTTCTGGAGAGGTCGCACAGATGTTATGGAGACAATGCGACAGCACTACAGCAACAACAACAGACCAGCTATCTAATTGGATAAAAAATTAAAACTTGTTCTGTATGGTGAAGAAACCAGTGTATGCAAACAACTGTATGACAGTGTTATCAACAATGTGTAACCCGCTTCATTTGACTATTCTATGACAGCCAGTGAAAAGGAAAAAACAACATGACTGTTTTGTGACCTTTCCTTTTCTACTCTACGAAAAGCAGCGTCTCCGGAATTGATCATCCCAGTAGCTACCTTGGTCTTGGACAGGAAGGGTGCTCCCCGGTCTAGAAGGATTTCTACCACCTGCTCGTGACCGCTTCGTGCCCCACAGTGAAGAGGTGTCAGACCGTCCTGAAGATGACACACAGCTTTTGGTTTGCAAAAAAGATACAGACATGCTGTACACACTACATAGGGGTATGGATCCTCTTAATATAACATCAAATTTGTAAACTTTCAGGGGTGTAAAATGTCACAGATCACAGCTCATGCATATTAATGTGTGCATCATGCATAACCCATACTACGGTCACAGAAAAAATCCATTTTTTCTTCAATTTCTTGTTCATTTTAATGTCTGGGACAAATAAAGGTACATTTGTTTGGACAAATGTAATGATAGCAACAAAAACAGCTCAGAACAGTTTAATTTCTAAGCTGATATGTAGGCATTTTCCATGTTTTCTTGATAATAACTGAAATCACTTCAGTTCTTCCATCAACATCTATGTCACTGTACTGACAAAAACAATGTTTTTAGGCATCCCATATTTTTCTTTTCTCTGTTTGTCACATGATAAACACTGGAGTTAGTACCTGTTTGCATAACCATTGTTTTTTTTCATTACTTTTGACTGTCTAATAATTTTTCCCATAACTATTATTTAATTCAGAAACTGAAATTAAAGACAGAACAAATTGTGAAAACTACGTGGACCATCAAGCTTCTGTACTTAACATATGCTTACACTTTATATTTGTCATATTAGTTCTCAGCAATACAGTGTAGTCGGTGTCTCAGTGGTGCAGAATAATGATTAGCAAGCATGCTATATTCTTATTATTAATCTTCTAATTGATAGTATTAATCATGATTAATAGCCAAATTAAGTGTTTTATCAATATTGTTTGTGACCACAACAAAAGTTTACTTCCTCAAAAGCCATATAATATAATTTGCCCATGTTCAAACAGAGTAAACACAGTGACAATGCTTGAATCATTTTTCTTTTTTTTTTTTGTTTGTAACTGCACACAGAATAAGTAAGTAGTAGTAAGTATATGATTCATGCACCTAATGTCTTATAAACCTTTGAGGGGTCTCACCTTGGTTTTTGCATCGATTTTGGACCCTCTGTCCAAGAGCAGCTTCACCATGTTACTGTTCCCCCTTTTTGATGCCACGTGGAGCGGCGTGATATCATTCTATATATTAAGTAGAAGAAGTAATGTTAGATGTCATTGTTTTTACCACATATTTAATACATGTCGATCACTTAAAACCCAGTGGGGCTAATACATTCCACTGATGCTGGGGAAACATAGCTTTTTATTAACAGTTGTGGGGCAGCTTCTTTGTTTAATGCTTATACTGTTATAGCTCAAATCATTAGATTTAACCTGTAATTACAGTAAAAAAAAAACAAGTGCAAACACCAACACTCCTTCAACCATGAGATGATATAAATTATAGGCTCCTCTTAGCACTCCTGGTTATTTAAATATCAAATTCACATCTGTGCCACATATTCTTTAACAGACATAATAAATATACTTAGTGGTTTTATTATATTACAATCTGCAATCTAGGTGAGTGATGCAATTAATACAACACTCAGGAGCATATTATTATAGACTTTATTTAATGGCAAAGTGGTTGTTGTATATACTTAAACCACCTTTTGTATCTTGGTATTGCTCGAAAAACATTATTTGTTAATGCTAAAATGACATTTTCTTCTATTAAAGACATCACCGTCATTTTCCTCCACTTCAGAAAGAGCAGCATTTATGTTTAATAGCATCAGATCTTCACACAGTAACTATACTAGGCAGCTTATAATAAGACTTAAATATATGAACAGTAAAAGTTTAGAAAAACCCTCAGAACATAATTAATTATAGTATATCAACATTTCAGAGTTGTGTGTTGCTGTTTTATGTAGCATGTTGATGATACCCCTCCCATACAGCAGAGGGCAGAATAACCTCACCCGTGCCATAAAGTCCACGGCGGCCCCTCGGTTCAGCAGTAACGTGGCCACATTAATGTTTCCATAGTGAGCGGCAATATGGAGAGGGGTGAAACCGCTCTAGGAATTGAAGAGAGCCCCAACGCAGACATAGACAAACAGAAAAATACAAAAATCTGATTAAAATGTGTCAAATAAACAATACACACAATTACACACAGGCCTGGGGAGAATGTAGAGACATATCCCACCACACATAGACACACTACTGTACAGTATTATACTAACACCTGACAGAGAAGGTTATTGAAGCATCGGACATGGGGCCAACAACTAGAAAGTGTTAAACTCACTCTGACAAATGGACTTCTATATGTTTTCACCAAAACTACAGCACTTGACCAAAAAAAAAAAAACAATAACAAACAAACAAAACTACACAGCCATCAGTGTACATTACGACTCCAGTTTGAGATCAGTGGCACTAAATGGAAATCTATATATTTCCATATTGAGAACTCTGCAAAGGTCTTAAGCTGCATTTACCTTTGGTGTTCATACAAAGTTCAAATGAGCATCGTTTTTATTTAGATACGACAAGAAAATATCGAAAATATGTGCGCAGAATTTAAAACTCATGAAAGGTCAGGACTAAGCCAGCGAAACGAAGATGTTTTTTTTCCTCTAAAGCCTGTTTGTAATGCTGTACGTAATGTATCTCCATATCCTGGCTGTATTTTCATAAATACAGAGACTGAGAAATTCACATATGCTAAAATAATAAACCTAATGGTGGGTAAGTCTTTGGAAGTTCACTGCAAATTATCCTGCTATATTTGTATTCTTTTATATTAGCTTCATCTTAGTTTTAATCTTCAGAAAAGGTCTGGCAGATTAATTTAAAGTCCAGTTGTTAACATCTTAAGAGTAAGTAATTTCCGGGTAAAACCACAGGCTTAGTGAGCGGCAGCTGTCAAAATGGACTGCAGAAATGGTTTCAGTCCAACCTGGCAAAACAAAGTACACCTGACATTAAAACTAAACCAACCCACGTTTTAAATCAGTCGTATTACAGTGAACAGCAGGTGTCTCAGACATGTTTACCCACTGAGCTTAAATCTGGCATCCCCATACATCTCAAACAAAACACACTGCAATGCAAACTAACAAAACCCCTGTGTGGTAGTTAGTCATTCTATGTTTTATCATCAAATATGACATACCATCATTCCATACAGTGTTATGCAAATTTGTTTCCCACAATGCACTACCGTCAGATCAGTCAATCCATTTTTAGATGAATCATACCAAATACTGTATCTGCCAGCCTGTAAAAGCCCAAGACAATGTCAACCATAAACTGGCACAGACTGACTGCCTGGCTTTGGTGTGACAACGTGGGCCTTGTTTCATAGAAGCAGGTCAAGGTAGCTTGTTACTTTGGTCCCATGCAAAATGCTTGAGATGCAAACATTGATGAGTAGAAATTTGACAAGTTCATAAGGGACAGTAATGTCATCAGACTGGCTGTTACTAGATGGTTAGGGTCTCCTACAGCCTCATGGGATGCTCATCATTTTGTTGCCATGCAGGTTATGAACAAACGGTTGCTATTCAATGAATGATAACCACTTCTCATGCTAACACTGGTTATCATGTTAATCAGTTTCATGGAAGGACTGTATCAGAAAAGACTAGGACAACATTTTGTCTACAGTCATAAATAATTTGTCAGAAAAATCAGCTCAAGGTTATGCTTTAGAAACCATGAAACCATTAAATCAAGGAAACCTTGATACCCAAGCCTCCAGTCCCAAGATTTATTACATCAGTATTAGGGAAACATGCATCATTACTGACTTTCTCTACGATAACAGGTATCCACTACATGAATGAAGCAATGGAGAGGAGTAAGACAAGACTGTGTTAATATGATAAAAGGGAAGTAAGACAGGGCTGCAGAGACACTACTGCAATTAAACAAGGGCACTGATTTTTTTGTATTGTTTTTTGTTTTCATGAGCTGCAATGAAGAGACTAGATAGTGTACATAGTAGAGGTGTACCTCTGTTGTTCTATTCACCATCATCTACAGAGTCAGCCAAGAGAGGAGAAAATGGGCAATTAGTGAGCAAAAAAATAGAAATAAAGGGCCTCCACTACTTTGAAGTGGGGGAGCAGAGAGGAAATAAGGAGCTCAAAGCAAACCAGAGTAAATTACCAAATTATGTAAAGCCCTTAACTTTCCTTTCTTTTTACAAAACAGCAACTGCTGTTTTTAAAAACTGATTAAATATATAAAAACACGGACAAAAGAATGCACTTGAGCTCCTTTCACCTATCTGCCAATAAGCATGAAAATAAAAATAAAAGTAATTGAAATAGAAAAAAGCCAGATCAAACAATTACCTTTAAATTAAATCAAAAGCATCAATAATGAAATAAAAGTACTGAACAGTAAAGTAAATAAAATAAATGTAAAACAAAGCCTACTAGCCTACATCGGTATCATCACCCACCTTGGACTCTACATCTGCATTGTGGTCGTTTTGCAGTAGCAGGGCCGCGGCCTTGGTGTCGTCCTTGCGGGCGGCGATGTGCAGGGCAGGCAAGCGTACCTTGCCCTTTGTATCGTTCTCCAGTAGCAAGGAGACGACCTGGTCATGGCCCTGCTGGAGGGCCACCGCCAGAGGTGTGAAGCCATCCTGCAATGAAAGAACGGAAAAGTCAGTGGGGCTAGATAGAAGCTGCAATACTGTTCCACAGATAAAAATGAGTTGAGATGGTAAGTGTGACTGAACAGAAGATTATGTGGATGGTAAAAAAAAAAAATGTAGCACCTAGTTATTACATTTTCTGAGGGAATCTACTGCAGCAAGCTTATGAGAAAAGAAAAAGCACTGATTTCTCCTTTTGTAAGACAACTGTATATGTGTAAACGTAGTGAAAGATATCTGAGGCAAGTCTGAGCTGTTGAGAATACTATAGATAATTCAACTAACAGCCTAATTGATAATTAATAACCATTATTCAACCTATAATAGAAATGTGTTATAGTGTATTCTAACTGAACACTAACTGAAACATCGCTTCTAAACCTAATTTTATACAGGACCCCAAATGTAGGTTATATAATGACTATAAAGTGCTCTTTTCTTTCTCCCATGGATATAATATATAATTCAACTGAGCACTCTATATCCTAACAGTGCGTTCTTGCAGATATCTGGATATTTGTATGCACAGATGTATTTATAAGTGCATATGCGCATAAACATGTGTTAAAATAGACACAGAAGTACTACATGCATATAGGGTTCTTTGTGCGTGTAGTTGTGTGTATGTGTGTATGTGTGTGTGTGTGTGTGTGTAACCATATTCTGTGTGTATGTGTAAGCATGTCCTAAAGAGCATGCTGCATAGTTTCATTACCTGACAGACATAAACCAGCAAACTGAACACTCACTATCTGGAAATTTCATGATCAAGGTCTTTATTTCTACATGTGTTCATCTGTGTAGCGACTGTAAAGATGTGTGTGTATGTGCTCCACAGGCTGAGCAACGTAAATCAGAGCAGTAATGGCAGCAGCAGCCGTGGAGGAGAGGCATGGAGAGGAGTAGACCTCATCAGTGACCCACTCAAGGTCACTCCACCACCATACACAACCAATCAATGAAGCTCTGCCTAGTCCCTCATAAAGAAATGGGGGAGGGGTGGGGTTGGGTGGGGAGGGGAGGGGGCAGGCAGATGAGGAGGGTTAAAAAGACAGAAATGTAGGTGCAGTGAGAATGTGAGACAGGGGGTAAGATGAAGAGGTGAAAATACAGACAAGATTCAGAGAGACAGTCAGAGATGCACATGTGTAGAGTGAGAAGGGTGGGAAGATAAAAAAGAGGAGGGGGTGGGAACAGAGAAGGGGAGGGGATGAAGGTGGTTAGTACAATAGATGTTAAGACCACACATGACTGAGGCAGAGAAAATGCATGGAGATATGTAATGGTATTTTTAATGACATGTCCATACAGGACTGATACACATACATATGATACATATACACATATACAGTATACACACACACACACACACACACACACACACACACAAAGAGACCAACACATGCAGACACACAGTACAGTACCTCAGTGGCCATACTCTGACTGGCACTGTTCTCCAGAAGGAACCGTACAACCTCCAGGTGATTCTCCTGGGCTGCCATATACAGAGGTGTGAAGCCATTCTGTGTAAGTGATGAAAAACACACAGGCAAAAACAATAAATGTGTGTTAACAGAGGATGTGGTATGACAACATGTTTACAAAATGTGCTGAAAATAGAAAAATACACGACAGAATAGTGCTGCACGATTTGAACAAAATGTACAATTGTGATTATTGTGGACTATATTGTGATTCTAATTACATGAGTTTACTTGCTTCAGTATTAGGGACAACACAGAGAATTAAAATAGTTTAGAACATACAAATATGACACAAAAAAATACAAAACCTGAAGTTTACAGTTCTGTATTTTCTCCCCAAATAACTTAAAATGAAATAAATAAAAGTTTGAAAATAAACAAAATTGCATTATTGTTTTTGTTATTGTTATGTTTATTACATCAGTCATTATTGTTAATTCCTAAAATTGTGGTTCCTTGCTCCAGACATGTATGCCCAGCTGACCAATCTGCTCACAGTGTGCATGTGGATCTTATTCACTTGTGAAGGTGCGTTCACAGCGATTGTCAGAGCGCTGACAAGCATGCACACACAGGTGAACAGTCGCTGTCCCGCTTTTCCAGCTGCCTTAAACTCACCGCAACAATTACATCATTAAATTATTACATTTCTACATTTGGAGGGTGTGGGGTAGATATAAATAAGTTGTATTGCCACGGGATAGAGTGACTTTCAATTTGCATATTGACATGTGTGCTCTGCTGAAAGCTGGGTAGTTACGTGACTACCTGGATGTGGAATCACCTGCTCCACATCAAAAAGAAGATAGTCCAGTCCATTAGAATATTCATGGTGATATGATCAGTACAAATATTTGTTGAACGTAGGTCACATGTTGAATGTCCATGTGTATCTAAATCAGGGGTCTGCAACTCCTGCCCTAGAGGGCCACTGTCCTGCATGTTTTAGATTTAGACCTGATTCAAATGATCAGGCTATCATCAAGCTCTGCAGAAGCCTGATAACACCCGTCATGTGTGCTGGAACATCTAAATCATGCTGGATTGCAGCTCTCTAGGACCAGGGTCGCAGACCCCAGTTCTAAATGTTAGATAATGACTGTCATTTAAAAAGGAGAGTGTTTCTTTATATTAAATCGCAACTCACTCATTTATGCAATTACATAATTGCACAGAATGGCATCAAGATTGCTATTCGATTAATCATGCACCACCATGAGGCCTTGTTTTTGGGACTTTTCAAAAACATCTCTGAAAATTTTATGTTTCCCTTTTAGTCACTCATTGTGTTGCAGTTCTAATAAAGTAATAATTAAAAAAAAAACCTCTTATAAAATTCAGCAATGTCACCTTATTCTATTATTGATTACCATGAAAATAAAACTGTCACTTCACTCAAAATTAAATAGATTTTTATGTTACTTCACTATCAGACCTTAGTGTCACTGTACAGAGTGTTAGGTGCACTGAGGCTACATTCAGACTGCAGGCAAATGTGGCCAAAATGTGATTGTTGTGCCCTTATGTGACCTGTATCTGATGTGTTAAAGGGATAGTTCAGTATTTTTCACATGAATTGGTTGGCATCACCGTCTTTACTCTGGTGAACTCGACTCACAGGACACTGTCGGGGGTAAGTCACTGTGGATTCATGTGAAAAATACCAAACTACCCATTTAAAGACAGTTTGAACAGTACAAATCTGATTTTTTCATATCCGACTAAGCCATTTTTATATGCAATCCATCTGATATGTGTCTGATATTTTGCAGTGCAACTATAGTCTGAATTCTATAAACAGTACATGCCCACGTTCCATTCAGTTTACATTCAAAACTGATTGAAGTTGTGTAATATGTGTATTTGTGTAATATGAACAAACAAAAAATAATAATTTTACCAAAAAAAACCCTGAATTGTGCATCAAGACCTGCCCTTGAATTTATATAAATTTTTTCTGTTGTGCAAGGGGTAGGAATATGAGCATGATACGTGTCATACTGTGAAGAATTATTCTGCAGGGAGTTATTGTGGAAGGTGCGAGAAAACAAATCAAACACAAATTATTATTCCATGCATATTTAATGTGTGCTTTTATTAAGTCACATAACATGACTGGTGGAGCTCGAGACAGATGTTGCCATGTTATTGTCCAAACTAAATATAATGTAAAGGTGACACTTGTAAATGCAGTTGACGTGAAGCTGCATTTTAATTTGATGGCTTGATCATTGACCAGGGTGAAAAAAGAAGAAAGACACTCAGGAATCCTTTCTGTCACCTTCATCTGATAAGAGTTTAAATGGAAAATGCAAGCACAGCAGTTTCCTTTGAGAGACAGAGGCCTAGTTGGCCTGATGCCAGACTGTGTGTGAGGATCTTTCAGCTGTGTGATTCCTGCAAAGTCAAATGGTGGTTTGATGATACAGTATCATCCAAACAACTGAGTGCAAATGAGAACCACGACTACATGTAAAGAGTCTCAGGTCATACTTATAGACCCTCAAGATCTCATTACTGTTTTGACATTGTGTTTGTGTGTACTAAAAATGCCTCACCTGAGATTGTGCGTTGACATTGGCTCCGTTGGTGACCAGCTCCTTGACGACTTCCGCTTGACCAGCCAGTGAGGCTATATGTAGAGCAGTGTTTCCTTTCTGGATTAGACAGAGCAACCAAAGGAATGTGTGTTAAGCCCTGGCCCACCTGTCCCACAACACTGTGTATATGTGTGTATGTTTCAGCGTTTGTGTGTGAGCCTGTTTAAATCCATGTCAGTGAATACCCCCCCCCCGCCACACACACACACACACACACACACACACACACACACACACACACCACCACCCTTACTTTTGTACTGTTGGTGTTCCAGCTCTGGCATCCCCCTGCCTGTACTGCCAACTATCTGTCACTTCCGATTCCGACTATGTGAGCTCAGCCATAAATAAAACTCCTGGAGGTTTTATACACTGAACTATGCAGTCTCTTCTGAGTCTGGAGGTCATGTGATACCCCATCTGATGTTGTACAAGAGGTCAGGTAAAACTGATTTTAACAGTAACACTTTATAATACATACACACAATTCACTATGTATTAACCATTTATTACCCATTTGTTAATTATGTATTAACCATTTATTACTTATTTGTTAATTATGTATTAACCATTTATTACCCATTTGTTAATTATGTATTAACAATTTCTTACTTATTTGTTAATGGTTTATTCATTCACAATTCATCATGAGCAAAGTGTTTGTTCTTCTTTCCCATGAACAAACCGTGTGAAAAACTGCTTTATGGTTAATTGTGTATAAGCAATACATTAATAAACATCAACAAGTGAGTAACAAATGGTTAATAAATCATGAACAAACCATTTACACATGAGTAACAAATGGTTAATACATGGTATAATGTGTGTAGGTACTAGAAAGTGTTACCATTTTAACTTTTGTTGATTAAGGAAAGGCCAGACAAAGGGTGACTGTGATGTTCTTAGATGTTCTTAGATGAGGGACGCAACAAACATGATGCCACTCAGTGGGTTGTGTTAAGTATTGATAATAGACTATATATTACCATTGAACGCAACACTTTATTTTCTTCATACTGTACAAAAAGGAAGCTAAAGACTTGTTGTCACGGCAGATGTTGTGTTGCTTGTGTGATGCACTTTGTAGCCAGATGTTATGTAGTGGAGACATAGGCATGTGATGAACACTAGTCACCTGTCAAATAGGTCTCTGGTTGGTCATGTGATAGATGAGACCCACAACTGGTCAATCACTCACATATGCATCTTACTACAAATATCCTGCACATATAGCTATCCTCTAAAATTTGCCTAAGAAGACTTTATCACTATTTTAAAAATGCATTAGGGTATTATACAGATAATCAAAGTTCTGGTTCTGGTTGTCTCCATGGAACCTATCTTTGGGAGGGGGGGTGCTTTGTAGTGAAAGGAGACAAGTAATCCTGACTATTATATTATGTCGTCACTTTTACGTGTTTTTCAATTCAAAAGATAATTGTATAAGTAAAGAGACTTGCAGTTCATGGTAAAACTGTTGAACTGTTGAATCAGACTGTGGAAAATATATAAACATAACAACTACATACTTAAAAGTTATAGTAATTTTCATATCTTTCAATACTTTATATCCTTACTTGTGAACACAGGTCATTTTGTTGATAGGTATCAGCTACTTATGTGAAAAAAAGTAGTAATTCAACTCCTTTACTTAAGTAAAAATTAAATAAAAGTACAACAGCTCAATTGTAACAAAGTAAAGTAAAAAAGTAAAACTGCATTTTTTTCTATGGATGAAACAATACTTATTTAAGCAGAAAAAAACGGGAACCCCCCCCTCAAAAATATTCTAAAAATAAGGCCTTTAAAAGTGACTTACTGTGTAGATCAGGGGTGCTCAACCCTGGTCCTCAAGAGCTACTATCCTGTACGTTTTAGATCTATCCCCCTTCCAACACACCTGATTCAAATGATAAAGCTCTCATCAAGCTCTGCAGAAGTCTGATAATAACCGCCAGGTGTGTTGGAAGAACGATACATCTATCCCTTGAGCACCCCTGGTGTAGATAATGTATTTTATTGGGTAATGGTTGACTAAAGTAAAAAATTATGAGAAAAAAGTCATAATTATGAGATAAGAAATGGATAATTTATGAGATAAAAAGTAAAAATTGTGATATAGTCAGTCACAATTTCTGATTTACGGCTTATTTTTCATACTATCACATTTGTCTAGTTTGAAAAAGTAATGAGTCTATTCTGAGGCTGTAAAGAGCATAAAGTACAGATATATATATATATATATATATATATATATATATATATATATATATATATATATATATATATATATATATATATATATATATATATATATATATATATATATATATATATATATATATATATACATAAATGTAGGGAGTAAAACTAAAAAGTTGCCAGAAAAATAAATACTCAAGTAAAGTACAAATACCTAAAAACTGTCCTTAAGTACAGTAAAGGAAGTACTTCTACTTAAGTTACTTCCAACTCCGATAGGTGCATGAGCAATGCACTCCAATTTAACAAATGCATTTTGCTCACCACAAAACTAGATCTATACCAAGAACTGTAATGTTTTGGCTCCAAAAATAGTTTTTTAATTGGATCAAAGTCTTCTTTGTCTCTCCTCACTGACCACTGCTCATATTTTTCCAGAAAGAATTAGACTTTGGCTCTGTATTACCTGTGCTACAGGCAGCCACCAAGAGGACATGGAAACGTTCTTCTTCAATGTCTATTATTTTAGTTATTGCCATCTTGGTTTTATTGAGCGAGGAGTGGACTCATTTGGAGCTGGGAAAATATCAAGAGTGAAAGTTGCTCCACCAACACTAAAACAACAACTCCACTACTACCAAGGAAATGCTATGTTAAACACCCCAAGTAATTTCAGTTACTTATTAACTAGTACAGTATATAGTAGTGTTTCATAACTCTGCATAATGTATCCATACACTAATAGCATGCCAGCTAATAAATCATATAGGTGTAATTTAATGCTGAATTAAGGACAACATTTGCTAATTTCTCTAAGTTACAGTAACAGTTCATAGGTACCATGTTTAAGTGTTGAATATCCCACAATAACAAAATAAAACTTTAGGTTAAAAGTTCAACTGTGAGTAAGGAGAAGTATGTTATTCAATAACTAGACCTTCTGAAAATATGACTTGCCAATGCACTAAGCTATCAAACATACCTTCAATGTGCACCTACATGGCACAAACACAAACTTCCAACATCAAAAGTAAGAGTTTCGTCACAGATGCTAGGCATAAAACCTGTTGTCTAAATCTACTACATATATAAAATATAGCAAACACCAAATTCTGGTGTCCTTCCCCCATTACTGTCTCCAACAGCTGCAGACATTGGGTGTCAAGGCACAGGAACAGAATTCCCCAGGTCTCACTCTAATCCCTCACAGCAGAGGCTTTAATTGGGCAGATTTTCCCCTTGATCTTGAATATTTCATTGTGTTATGTATTTATGCAAGCATGAGGTATATGCCCTGTGGCAGAGGCTGAACAAGATGACTAAATAGGAGTAAAAACCTTTCAGGCTTGAATTTGGATCATGTTTTCAGAAGGTCTTTCAGTCAGTTGCTACAAGCAATAGAAGAAAACAGCTTCAAAGAACACCCTCCCCCCAAATATATGTTTATCATATCATGATGAAGTACATAACAAAGCTAAAATATGATATCGCTGATGTTACTACTTTGCTTTTCTTGTACTTCTGAGTATTTCTTTTGTTTTAGAATACATTTTAGAGTTGAAAAAGTGTTCCAAGTATTTATTTTTACTTCATTCATACAGTATTACTGTACCTTTAGTACTCTGAACACTTGTACCCACAGGCAGTATACATTTTTTAATGAATATTACATCCTAACAAAGGCGGTGTCTCTTGTACACTTACAGTAGGTGGATACAGTTACAGTGCAGTCATGTTTAGTGCCATGTCCAAATATAGCACTGTTGCACATGAGCTGTGTTGTGATACAGCAGGTGACGGGCAGACGTACCTTTGTGGCTGCATCCACAGTGGCACCAAGCTTCAGCAGCTCAGCAACAACCTCTACATGCCCCTCCTTGGAGGCTAAATGAAGAGCATTCAGACCATTCTAAGAAAGGAGAATATACAGGAGTTATCTCATGTACTGTACTTCCTGCTTTGAAGTGAAACATGGCTTTAACATGTTAGGCTAGCAAGGTTTACAGGTTCTTTAGGTAAGCAGGAATACCTACAAACAATTCCAATCAACCTGATGTTTTTTTTGTAATTCAGCATAATGATGCACAAGAATGTCACATTTCTTACCTGATTACATATATTAATCTCAACCCCAGACTTGAGGTAGTCAAGGACTTTTTCTAGGTTTCCTGCCCGGGCAGCTCGCAGGTAACTGGCATTACTGTCAGACTGGAGAGAGAAGAGAGTGAAAGAAAGTTAGAGACATAAACACATTAAGACAGAGAGAGAGAGACACAAGGAGAGAGAGAGGTAGAGAGAGAGAGAAGGGGATGAAGAGAGAGAGAGAGAGAGAAAGAGAGAGAGAGCGGGAGAGAGGGGGATGAAGAGAGAGAGAGAGAGAGAGAGAGAGAGAGCTATAGTATGAATTGAATATAGGAACATGGTAAAGTACATTTTATAAATAATAGTAAATTCAATAAATTAAATCACTATACCAGGTAGAACTCTGTCATAATTTCTCAGGCAGTCAAAAAGCATCTTAATTGAATCAAAGACAAAGTAAATATCCACACATTCACTGGGTCCAGTGTCCCACTACAAACATTTCCCTTCCAGCTCTGTGCAAAATGCTGCAAAAAGCTAATCCATGAGAAAATTCAATTCACGTCATCCTCCATCCTCCGTCACATCCCAAAGCACCATTTTGTCAAATCCTAATGTCTCAGATTCCCAAAGGTGGAAAGATCAGTGAGCGGGTGGTCTTCACTGCTGCTATGTAGAACACTGATCTACTGTGGAAACTTCTTCTGCTTGAAGGAGTGAAACACTTATGAGTCTTTGTCGCTGTGCTACGACTAGCAGAACATCCTTTATACTGCTTGGCTGTCCTTTATTTCACAACAGAAATAGGGCTTTGCACACCAAAATAAAATGATGAGGCAAGCATGTATTTGCCCCTGTAACAAATGTGATGTGTAGTGCATGTGTGTGTGTGTGTGTGTGTGTGTGTGTGTGTGTGAGGAGGAGAAAGGGAGGGGTTGAGATAGCAGTAAAGATGGGACAAAACACAAAAAAAAAGAGACTGAGAGAAAGGTAGGCAGACAGAAGAATGTCAGGATTTGTGTATATTTTCTAGGTTCATGTCGCCTCTGAGGACAGAAGGTTTTGACATGAACAGACACACAGCAAACTCTGCACATTTTGCAGCACAAGCTCCACAAAGAGCATTTTGTAAAACTCAGCACTGGTGCTACTTAAAGCAGGAGGGAGAGAAGCTATGATACGCTGCTTCATAATAGAGCATCAAAAACCAAATTCCCTTGAATTATCAAATGCCCAGACCTGCTAAATTTAGCATCGTGTCCAGAGCCACTTAGGATAAACTCAGCAGGGATAAACAGTGTGAGCAGTTATCCAACATTGTTCTCTCTCTCTCTCTCTCCCTCTCTCTCTCTCTCTCTCTCTCTCTCTCTCTCTCTCTGCCTCCCCCACCATCATGGTTTTCCAGAAATAACTCTGACAAACACAGAGGGATCTGACCCAAAGCCAAAAGACATCCACCATCAGATTTTTCCACAGATAGACTCTTAAAAAACTGAGTAAAGCATGTGTGAGGCTAAGTGTTTATATGTAGATACTTCATAATGGCAGCAGATGAAGTGGAGCTGAATGGAAACCAGAAGTAATTTCCTTATTCCAAGAAACCATTAATCTGCGACTCATATCTGTGCACACCCCCCCCCTCTCTCCAGCCCACATCCATACCCCTAACCCCATGAGGACACTTTGATCAACCACAACAACAACAACAGTGTTTCTGTTCTTGTAGCATCAAGGAATGTTGTATTACAACAAACTTTCACAGGCACAAATCCTAAGTTAAGTGTGCTACAACCAAATAAATACTTATACACTACAAGTAGACAGAGATACAGAAGGTGTAAAAACTTTTGAAATATGAAACTTAAAGCTTGAAAATCCCTTTAAAAGTCATATGAGACACTTAGATGGATGATGTTTTAAGCAATTAAGATGCTGGCAGCACCTGCAACAGACTCATTAATTTTGATAAAACAGAAGTACACTGTGGTACTGCTGTTCTATACTCGAATTAGGACACTAACTGTGAAAACTTCCCTGACAGTGCCCTATATGTCCCATTTCCTCATTTTACTAACTTTTAGAAACATGGGGAAGTTGAACATTATGGATCCATGATGTGAGGAAAAATATACTATATAATATAGACAATTTGCTTGGTTAATAAGAAAAATACAGATTACTTATCACTACAATTGGACTATTTACTGCATTTTAAGATAAATAATTTGACTAGTGGGCGGCACGGTGGTGCAGTGGTTGGCACTCGTGCCTCACAGCAAGAAGGACCCTGGTTTGAATCCCGTACCAGACCTTTCTGTGTGGAGTTTGCATGTCCTCTCCGTGTCCGCGTGGGTTTTCGCCGGGCACTCCGGTTTCCTCCCACCATCCAAACACATGCACTGATAGGTTAATTGGTTAATCTAAAATTGGCCATAGGTGTGAATGTGAGAGTGATTGTTTGTCTATGTATGTCAGCCCTGCGATGAACTGGCGTCTCATACAGGGTGTACCCCGCCTTCGCCCATTGTAGCTGGATTAGGCCCCCAATGACCCCCGCGACCCTAGTGAGGATGAAGCGGGTTCAGATAAATGAATGAATGAATGAATTTGACTAGTATAAAAACCAAAATACTCTAAGTGTAGCAGTTTTAATTTTGCATGCAACTCTGTATTTAGTGTCACCTATTAAGAAATATCAACACATACAGTAATGGGTGTTCAAAATGCAGATGTATGCACTTGTAATGCACAACTGATACTCAGAGAATAGAATAGAATAGAATAGAATGGAATAGACAAACATTGGTCATTTCAAAATTATTATTTGGATACATTTGAAATGGTTGCAATATAGAAACTGACTACTTTACAACAGCAAAACAACAAATAATTGAAAAATAATACACTGAAGTATATTTATTGTAACTCATACATAGTACCAATGATTAAAAAATAGGGTCAATGTCCCTGTGCTCATCCGGACCTCACAGCTGTGATGTCTTGCTATCAACAAAAGATCATAAAATCACACCCACTGTGTGTCTGTGTGTTTTTATCAACAAATGCCAACAACAGTGTGAATGGTATAGGAAGCCCCCAAAGCTCTTCTGGGGTAACATGTGACTAAACAACAGTAGGTAACTGGTTAATGACATGTTACTGTGGTTAAAGCTGTTAAATGCTACAAAGGAGGTTGTTGGTAGAAACTAATATTGGATCAATTACTTGCTTTGATCTGGTTTGAAATTGAAAGAAATGTAATCTGTTGAGAACTGAGGGAAGAGTAGTGATTTTAGTGAGCAACTGGAAAAATAATTGTTTACAAAGGCAAATTTTGACAAACAAAATGATGAGTTTCGTATCTAATGCTTAGATCTATCTAATGAATCAATCAAAATTGAAATCCGTTAAGAAATGAGGAAGGAGAAGCGATTTTAGTGAATTGTGGATGACGACAACAGACGGATGATGGATGAAACACACCTAGTGACCTATTGGAACATATACCCCCCGCCCCCCAGAGATGGCTGCCCTTTCACGATTATCACAATAGCAGTCATGTTGAACTATAACTATCCCACCCTTACAGATTGTATCATGTCCTTGTGTCTTTAACTACACAAATAGTCAGACACCATAATTAAAGACTGAAGGATCCCTTTGCAAATGTTGAGTGTGTTTTGCATCAAGAAATCCCCGTCCTTTGCAGTGACCTGTAAGATAAAGTGTTGGCTCAGAGCCCGTTTCAAACCAGCCATCAGGACCGGTGTCGTCATCTTGTCCTACCTCGCACTGTCACTAAATACTCCCTGCAACTTCCCTTTGATAAACCTGCTGTCTGCTGCAGCACATGGCATCTACACGCTTTTACAATCTGCAGGAATGAAAATATCTCTGGAATATCAATAAGGACTCTGCAAGGAGCTTCATGCACAGAAAAAAAAGGTATTTTATAATCTACTGACCATCCTACTTAAGGTTTATTTTTTATTTATTTATTGTTTTTATTATTTGGTTCCCTCATTTGCCATGATACACAAAACACTGTACAAGAGAAAATGCTCATAGCCTGATTTTATCAATAGTTTGCTTTCCTTACTGCAATGAAATGCTCCAAGAACACATTTACACTGACTGTATATAAACTCTTAATGCTCTTGACTTGAATTGACATATAAACAACCACAGTGTCTGTTCAGTCTCATTTGAACTTTTGTCATTTTGCTCAGAATATGTGCACTGTTTCTAGTTTAATCATCAATTATTAAAGTCTACCCAGATAATACAATTCCTGTTCTCATGTGTGTTTGTGTGAGCATGCATATGTGTATGTCTACATATTGTAAACAAACCAACAGTTGTCTTGTCCCTTACATAAGTGCCCTCAGTGTGACACATGCTCTGTATAACATACCATCCATAGCTCACGTCTCTCAGGCTTTGTTGAATGTCACCACATGCTTGACCTTTCTCTAAAACCTCTGATATCGAAGTAGCACAGCTGTGCATATTAAGTGTGAGGGTGATTAAATATTATTGCACGATGAACAGATATTATACACTATGTCCAAAAATGATGGTGAGCACTAAACTTTGACAGGCTCCACTTTTAATTCATCTTGTGAATATTATGGAGGTTTTTTTTTTTTTTTTGCTGCTCCTTCTACCAAAGTGTAAGTGCCAACAGATTAAGTAGTCTTCATCCATAAGTCACTATTCATCAGTTTATCCTTTAATGCCTGCAGTGAAAAGCAGTGACCAACATGCCCCGCCCTCCATCCTACATCCCATCTATGTCCACATGAGGGATCTTGAAGTCTTTGTGAATGAAGCATTACACAGGACGAGGCCAGAGATTAGTAAGAGAAATATCATTAAGCCTGTACAGACCAGGGGTTCAAAGAAAATGGGGCCATTAAAGACTAGGTTAAGCCTGAAGGAAAGTATTAATCTAATGTTATAGAGAGAGAGGGGGGGGGGAGAGAGAGAAATCTGACACATAAATGATAGCTAGAAAAGCTGAGAATTACAGAGATCACTCCGCATAACAGTTTCACAAAAGTCAAAATGCAGCTAATTTCAAGGCAACTAGCGGTAAAATGAATCAGTCAACAAGCTCAGCTCTAATCGCCATAAAAGGGGTCTGCAGATCATGTACTACAAAACTGACAACAACTGAAACACTAGTGTATGTCTTGGTATTTAACACTTTCTTGGATTATGTTGGTTTAGGGTACAAATGACTTAATTCGTGATACCATATTACTGAATAAATATTAAAATGAACATTTTTAGTTGTTACTGTCACCATTATGACACTAGTTATTACTGAAGAAATCTATATAAACGACACTCAATCACATGAAAGATGAGTTTGGTGCAAATTGCTGGGTATTTCTTCAGTATTACTGAGAAATGTGCACTCATGAACTTACATGTGCACTTGTCTTTTGGATATTTCACACCTTTAAAGTATTTTTTTCCATCACTCTAAGTGGACAGCGCCATGTTGACTTGTGTTTTGATTTCTACTGAAATTGCACTTGGCACATTTCTCTTGGCATCACAACAGAAAAAGTCTGGACTGATGGAGGATATTTAGTTGAAATGTTCTCTGTTCACCAAACACAGATGATGTCAATTTGGCATGATACATTACTCCTCACCATACTCTGTATTCCAGATACAAGAGGAAACACATTCACTCAAACATGCCAGCACACAATAGTGAACTTTTTGAAATACAAACAGACACCATTACTTAAGTGTGTTCAGTACTGGACAATATACAGTCACACACCTACCCCTTGTTTTCTTCATTTCTTTGTTAATTTTAATGCCTGGTAAAACTAAAGATAGGTTTGTTTGGACAAATACAATGATAACAAGTATTCAGAGAATGTCTAATCTCACCCCTATTTTGTGCCAATCTCAAGTTTCTATGACAACCCGTTCTTTAATTCGGGCCAATAATGTGATTTTGACCTTTTTGCTAAATACAACCTTGACCTTTGACATTTTGCAATATTGATAATTTCATATATATATATATATATATATATATATATATATATATATATATATATATATGAAATGCATATATATATATATATATATATATATATATATATATATATATATATATGTGTGTGTCAGTGCGTGTAACATTATGTTAATATATCCAGTAATAAGTTATTGTGTGATATATCTATGCTTGACACACAAACAGTGTTACAGAAGTTAATTTTGCCACATGTCTCCATTGACCTCCAGAGATCTCAAAAACTATTGCCAATAGATGATAACACCCATTATGAGAATTGTATAAATCTTCATTCTGCATCGTTTGGTACCAGTCTGAAAGTTCTGTGACCCTCCGTTCTTGAGTTACAACTGATAATGTGATTTTGACCTTTTAGTTAATTGTGACCTTGACCTTTGACCTTTACTCAAATGGATCATTGCATCTGATGTGCATTAGCTATATGTATATGCCCATGTAATTTCATGGTGATATCTCAAGTATTCATTGACTTATAGCATGATATGTCTCTGCTGACACACACACACACACACACACACACACTGATTACAATAATCTCTCCCAACCAATGTTGGGCGAGATTAACAATTAAAATAGCTCATAAGATTTTTTTCTGTGACTGTATACATGTAAATACAGACACACAGAGTATGTTGATGTCACTGCTTTGGCTTCTCAATGAACTGAGTGAGCTTGTAAGAGAAGAGAGGGACCAGAAGCGGGTGTATTGTTTTAGTTTATCCCCCTCTCTCCTGACAGCACAAAACACACAGAGCTCTATGCCCACAAAGCCAGAGGCATCAAGCTGCTGGCCACAACACCCACTGATGCCAGAGAACCCACAACACACCCCTTTTTCTCATCACTGAACTGTCTCTAAACCTACCAGGTCCAGCACCGCTCATTCATGTATACACTCTTGGTTTCTACCCGTCTCCTTAAATTTACCAAATCTATTGTTGAATTAATGTCCTCATTTCACTATCACCATATAAGAAAAATCATTATTAAAGCTTACGAAGAATTACTGTATCATGTGTTATTGGCAGCCAATGAATGATAATCTATAACGTGATGTTTTAGAGTCTCAGTTTTCATAGATCCATGTACAGTACATCAGCTGCAGTACTTTGATGTTGATATTCTGCATTTTGAGTCCTGAGTGTTCTTCTGACTCAACTTTTGCATGCCTATACCTTCTATTATCCAAGAGTGGGAGTGACAAAGTAAGTAAATTAATTCACAAATTAATAAAAGCACAAACATGTAAAAATAGGAGAATGATAATTAAAAAAAAAAAGACTAAAATCAAATGTCATTCCCAATAATATTCTCCTATGATCTATGTGAATCCCTATTTGAACATCAGAAACAAGCTTCTCTACTAACACTTTGAGTATGTGTTTCTATTCTTACACCTCTTTGGCTTCTCTCATAGGGCTCAGCTGAGGACAGTAAGAGTGCTTCAATGAGATAACAGCAGTAGCGAATTACAGAGCAAACCATACATACAGTACACAACCACGTGGCTTGTTTTCATCTCAAATTAAAAAAAAAAATAAAATAAAAAAATGCCTGACAACGCTGAACATCCTGTTGCAGCAGATTTTTCCATATCCACCCCAAACCACATGCAGCATGCAATACAACCTACAGTAGACTGACCAGTTTCTTGAAAATCAACGTCTGACTGATGATATAATATTTTACATGTCACACCTTTGTATTTTTTTTCCTCAAATTTCTATCAATAACAACACCCAGATAAAGAGAACACTCACTTGTGTTAGAAAGACAGCACCCTCTTCCACAGCCATGTTCCATCTATAGTGTATCTTCCCCTGTTACTTTCTCTCCTGAATGTGGAGGAGTGAAACATGAGCTAGAGGCTCAGATGAATGGTTGGATGCTTGGCCGACCAGGCAGCCAAACATCTACCCATTCATATCATCATTTAGTCAGCCAGTTAGCTCTCTCTCCTTTCTCGACACCATGGGAATCCATCCAACCTGGAGTAAAGGTGATACTGGATCAGGTAGTAAGACCAAAAAAAAAAAAAAAAAAAAAAAATCAAAGCCCACCAAGAAATACTATCCCTGCAGGTGGCAGATACAGTTCCTTCCGCTATTTGATCGATGCGCTGCACTTCACATATAGAAGGCTGGTGGGACAGGAGGAAGTAAATAGTAATAGTGTGTGGGGGGGGATGAAACGAAGAAGGTTTACTGATTCTCCAGTGAGCAAACAAAGCTGAGTGTCTCGCAGTCTTTCACGCTGCAGAGAGGACACACGCCAAATCCCCTCTGCTGCCTCTCTCCCTCCCAACGCCGTCGCTATCTTTTTTATCTGTCAACAAGAGTAAATCCTTGCTGCCTCGCAGAAGCTGGCCCCTGCCCCAGAAAGCACCTACAAAAAGGAAGCATGATGAGGATGATGAAGAGCACCCTGACTTACCATAGTAGCTGAGATTTCTTCTCCCCCCCGAGTCTGTCCCTCCTCCCCTTCTGCCTCCTTTCTTTTCTTCTTCACCTTCATTTACTCTGAATTGTGTGTGGGGGGGGGGGGTGGAGGGGCAGGGAGTGTAATCTTGATTTTCAAGGTTGGGGAGGCAAGCAGGGCCAAACTGAAATAGCAGCTGAAACAAACACTTTGTCTAAAAGGACCGGGATGTGTCCCCCCTTCTCTTGTTATCCCACCCACTCTCCCTCTTTCCCTCCCACTCATTCTCTCTAGTTCACTCTCCCTGCCTCCCTCCGCACAGGACTCTTTATTGTCATCCTGCTTATCAGCTTTTTTCCCAAACAAAGACCAGAGAGAATCTATGTGGTCGGTTGCATGTTGGTGTTACCAGGTAACATAGAAGCAGCCGGGGAGGGGTCTCAGCATTTGACAGCGATTGTATAAATGAAGTCGGGAGTTTATGAGTCCAATAAGAGCGAAAAGCAACAATAACCTTGACGCTGTTTTTGGGGGTGAATGGACAAGTGGGGGCCACCTAACAATAAATGAGGGCAGTTTAACAGAGGATTAGGGGCTTTCCCTGTGGTATTAGGGACACCCTCTGTGCTCCTACCTCTCCTACCCTTCAGCAGACACGCCCCCTCTGCAGCCAAATGAGCTGAAGCTTGGAGAAGGGAAGCTCACCCACAAAGCTTATTCAGATCGCTGTCAAACACTCAGCTCTACTGGAAAATACAGACAAGGATTGATTTTGGCTATTATCACTATAGGTGATTTCAATTTCATATATGATGTGTAACTTGAGGGATGTCCCACTCCCATTTTTAGGGATACACTGGTTGCAAAATAACCACATTTAAAAGGACATTTTGGCTGATAGCTTATGTAAATGCTACTTCAGTTTTTACTTGCTCTTAAATAAATCTCCATCATAATTATAACAGTTGCTATTTTCAAATCTTTCAGCACGTCATCACATTATCTTTGAATTATTACAGGCAAAAGACTGAATGTTTTTACTTTTAAAAAAGCATGACAGATGAATATATGTAAAAATACACTGATATTGCTAATGTTAGTAAATATTGGCCGTTGCCTGTCTGTCAGAATCATCAGATAGAATCCACGGCAGTTTTGAGTTAAAAATTTAAGCTCTAATATATAACATTTATATTGTAAAATACCTAAAAAACAAATACAACTAGAAAAGCACTCTGACAGCGCAAACCTCCGGCAAGGCTGACCTCCCCTGTTCAAATGAAGAGAGGTCCACCAAGCAGGTACTGGTGTATGGTACAGTATATGGTGATCCGGTCACTTTGAAATTTTACATTGCAGTGAATGGAGAATAAATTTCAAAGTGATCCAGGATCTAGGATCTCTTCTGGATCACCACCAAAATGTAATCATTTGTTCCTTGTGACACTACTAACACATCCTGAAAATTTTATCAAAATAAATTCAGAAACTTTTGCGTAATCCTGCTGGCTGACAGACAGACAGACTCGAATTTAATACCTCCATGGCAGAGGTAAAAATCTCTGTCTTTCATTGAAATGATATTTTTTATTTTATTTTGTGGTATCATGTCTGAAATAACACAGAACACATACACACTTTTAAGGTACCAGTTTAAAAATAATATTAAAGAGAGATCTAATTACTAAAATCATGTTTGTTAAATGGTGGGAGTGTTTAATCTACAGAGGGAGTGGGTCATGTGGTGTCTCTAACTTACACCTTTATGTTTTGGCAGTAGCTCAGCATAGACTTTCTTTTCTTCTTTGTTCCACATCGAGGTACATTAAAGCCACCTACTATGTATGAGTGTGGACCACATTTATCATCCCTTTAAACAAAATGCCAAAAATCAATCTACAAAACACTGGGTGTGAAGAGGGACCTTCCTGTTATTGTTTTTTCTCCTTTATATCCTGAAGTTAAGATGAGCTGCAGAAGTTGTTTCGTCTCACACTTGGATTAAAATATATTGAAATCTTATAATGGAATTTTTGTTCGTAATGCTGATACCAGCTCCAGAACAGCACATCTGGTGTGAAATTGCTATATACTGCAATTCTTTCTATGCCTGACTGAGACTTCCTTACAGGAAGTGACAGCATTGAAGTGTTTTGTTGTTATTTATTTATTTTCTATTCTAGAAACAGCTGCATCTGTGCCTGGGAATCAGCTATGAGCCTGGCTGAAAACAGCAAAGTCAAGAACTTGAAATCAACACAACTGCCTTCTGAAAGACATTAAAAGTGTGTCTAGACCTCAGAAAAATGTAGAGTTTCTATTCTTAGCAACAACATGGATTGACAAACATTTTAAATTCCAAAAATCAGACATCAAAGCATTAAGTAGATGAATTACAATATTGCAATTATAATAGATTGTTCTTAAGCAAATTGATAAACTACATAGATGTGAAAACAAATGACATGGGGCATGTTGCACTGCAGCCACTCTTCATCTGTGGTATTCTTAATAAAGATAAAGTTCATGAACATCACACCAGTCAGGATTATTTATAGCATGCATGTTGTTGTTCTTATACAGCTGCACGCACACAAACATGCACGTTCACAAACAGCGACTAATCCAGAGGTATGGCACCATTGGCATTATAGGTACACCCTGCTGCTGTCAACTTTCAGATGAGAAATAAAGAGAAGTGGAATGAGTCCTATAGCATCAGACCGGTCCAACGCAGAGTGAGATAGAGACTGGTGTACGTGAGAGTTGACAGAAGGAGTGACAGATGCTCTAGACCAGAAGAGCTGAGTTTCACATGTGATTGGTTGATTATAGGCCCCTACATGCTAACATGGTGGTGAACAGCCCTGCTTAGAAACGGCATGGTTACCATGGTAACGGGAGAGGTTACAACAGAGGAGGAAGGGAGTCAAGCGTATTTATGGAAAATTATCTCTTTTGACACAGTTGTGCTCATACACAAACGCACACACAAATGTTTGCTTCAGATAGCATTGTGAGGACGTATAGTGACCATTATATTAAACTTAATCATTACAATTAAATACTAAACCTTAACTTAACCCCTTAATATTAAACCACTTGTACCCTCAAGAACCAGCCAAAATGCCTTCAGTATGGAGCTCAGGTTCTCACATTTTATGCATAAATATTGAAACTTTCTCACAATAACTGTTGAATAAAAGCACACACAGCTGCACCAATGTTTTATTATAAAAGCGGCTGCCAATCTGACTAATTATCTGAGCCAATACATTTGTAGTGGTTGAACATATTTCTTGTTGTCCATTTACTTATTTACAAAAGAATCAAAAAACATACCAATATTACAGAAAGGTCATTGCTTAATGCACATAAAAATGTGTCTGTTTGACCCTGATGCAACTAAACACATGCAAAAAGCATCATTTACAGTGGATGGTGTTTCAGTGAACCTTTCAGAAATGGTGTAATATTTCTTCCACATAAGTCTATGCTTGGAATGACCCACCCTAAAAAATAAATATGCTTATTTATTCAAAAGGAATAGAAATGGCTGTGGGCTAATCCAATTGTCCCGCGGCAGGATTTCCTCTCCTGGTTTCAGATACATAATGGGTGAGCTGAGCCAGCTCCAAGGAGCTGTAAAATATTATACCATCTCTATTCTGGGGAGTATCCTCGATGTTTGTAGAGATCATACAGAACACACACGCGCACACACTGACATCACAGCCACACAGCAGAAGGATATTTACTGCTCCTGCTACATGGAGCTCGCTCAAGGGCACAGCTCCCCTCTGTCACCTGGGACATGAAACCACTGGGGAGGGCGGAGGAATGGAAATGAAGTGAGGGAGGGAAGTGGGAAGGCAGAGAGAGAGGAATTGTAGAAAAAGAGAGACTGAGGAAATAAGGAGGAAGATGAAGATTAAGGAATCTGGAAGGAAAATAGGTGAACCATTAAACTAGGGCAGGGGTGGGTAATGTGAATATAGTATATGAAGGGTTAATGTTTTATACAGACTATGTTAGTTATTTGCATTAGACCAATGGCAATGTATGTGTGGGTTCAGGTGATGTAGAGGAACATACAGGTCAATAAAGTTCTTGCTATGTTTGAACACATATTGTACCGCACACTCATTAATCTTCGGAAGTAGAAGATACGACATGGTGTAAGAAGTGGCCTTCTGGTAATCCTTCTGGTAATCCTGAAACCATAAACTACAAAGCACTGGATATTCACCTGTCTAAATACCAGAATCCCAGGGAAGCAGATGCAATGACCAAAGTGCAAGCAGAACTTGATGAGACAAAGATCATTTTTATGACAAAAAGGAGAAGGCACAGGAAAAGACGGTCCAGTGACAGTGACGGAAGCAGAGACATCGGTGAATGTATGTATGTCTGAACAACGTGAGGGAAATGTTAACAAGCAGCCACAAGTTGTGGTGTAGCACAAGGAAGCAAGCATGGTGGCTAACACTGCAACATTCAACATTCAGCCACCGGAACCCTTCGAATTCCGCAAGCCGCTCGAATGGCTAAAATGGATCTGGAGGTTTGAGAGGTTTCACTAAGTGAGAAACTTGACGAACTCAGATTAACACTCTACAGTAATATGTTGTATGTCGGATGAAGCCAATGGTGTATTGAGGGCTTTAGTTGGGTGGCACATAACATTGTGTTTGAACATGCATGCTTTAATATGTGGCTAACAAGTCTGTCGATGCATTCGTTACTGCCCTACCTGCTTTAGCAGAGCATTGCAAATATGGTGACCAGGGAAGATCCAGCTAGAAAGTGTACATGGTCACAAACCTGAGCACACACACCTTTGGTTGGGCAACCAGCCATTACTGGCTGGTAGCCAGAGTCTAGGAATGTTAGCCAGGGCCAGAGTTTTCAATAAGCTAGAAGCAAACTTGGGACATTCTGACAAATTCAATTAGCTGTAGAGTCAGCTAAATACACTACCTTTATAACACCCTTTGGACGGTTCCACTTCCTCCTTCCGTTTGGAATCAACTCTGCGTCCGAACACTTCCAGCATTTCATGGCAGAAGTCATAGAGAGACTGGACGGTGTGGTCTGCGCTACCTACTACCTGACCTACTAGTGTGGGTTAAAAAACCAAGAGCAGCACGACATTCGTCTCCATGCCCTGCTGAAAAAGCTTCAGCAAGCAAGGGTGACCCTTAACTTAAACAAGTGTGAGCTCTCCAGGACTGAGGTGGTCTTCCTCATGCATATTATCATCACGTCAGCCATCAGACCTGATCCAGAGAAGACACAGACCATCAGGGACATGAAAGAGCCTACAAATGTGGGTGAGCTGAGAAGCTTCTTGGGTATGGTAAACCAGGTGGGAAAATTCTTACTGTAGCTGGTCGAGAAAGACAAAGATCTTTGCAATCTTCTCTCAAAGAATAACTGTTGGCTGTGGGGTGCTGACCAGGTGTCGGCTTTCAGGTTGGTGAAAGAAGCACTCACCTCTCCACCAGTCGCAGGGACACCAAAGTATCGGCAGATGCTTCATCTTATGGACTGGGAGGTGTACTTCTCCAGAAATGGGACAGTGAATCAAGGCCAGTAGCTTACGCAACCCACTCACTCTCACTCCCAGAACAGTGCTATGTGCAAGTTGAAAATAAGGTCCTGGGTCTAACCTGAGCATGTGAACCCTTCCGGGACTTCCTGTTAGGAAAGCACTTTTGCCAAGAGACTGACCATAATCCACTCCTTTCCTTATTAGGCGCACCAGCACTATACCTGTTACCACCAAGGATACAGCACTTTCGAATGACACTCATGTGCTACTCCTATGACATCATGCATGTTCCTGGAAAATCACTTTGGACTGCCAACACGTTGTCACGTTCACCCGTACAGACACAACTGACTATAAATGACACAGAACTGATGGAGAGCACAAACATTTACATGGACTGCATTGTCAGCAACTTACCTGTCAGTCCCATGTTCATGGACACACTCAAAGCACAGCTGGAGGCTGACAGTGTATTTTCTGGCATCATGAAAAGGTGTGCAGATGGATGGCCAGAGCAGGCAAAGCAGGAACCACTACTGAAATACTTTTGGCCTGAGCAGGCTACAGTCACAGTGCAAGATGGACTTTTGCTAAAAGACACACATCTAGTCATTCTGGCAACAATGTGGAATGATGTGGTGGACAGACTTCACAAGGGCCATCAAGGAGTTAAGTGCAAAGCATGTACTCATCAAACCGTGTGGTGGCCTTGACTCGGAGAGTAGATGGTGCTAAGATGTAGAGTGTGTCTGCAGGAGCGCCACAACCACAGTGAGTCACTCATGCCATCAGACTACCCCAAGTGAACTTCTTTGCACTGGGGGGGGGGGGGGGGCATACATACTTGTCGTCAATTACTTCTCCAGATACATTGAAATTGCTCTGGTAACACACACAAAATGCAATGATGTGATCAACCATTTGAAGTCCATGTTTGCAAGGCACGGCATCCCAGAGCTCTTAATGTCTGACAATGACCCTCAATTCTCTGGACAAGCGTTTCCTTCACACAGCTTATGGGTTCAAACACCTTACTAGCAGTCCCAAAGTCCCACAGAGCAACAGGGATGCCAAGCAAGCCGTTCAGACCATTAAAAATCTTCTGAAGAAGTCCACTGACCCATACATGGCTCTTCTTACATACAGAGCCCAACCACTTCAGAATGAATTCAGCCCAGCCCAGTTACAAATGGGTCGAAGTCTCTGCACCACAGTGCCAACTCCAAATACAAAACAGTCTGAGTCCTATGCTAAACCTCCTCAAGAGTAAAAAGCGTATTAGCTCATTGGCATACCTACCTATTCAGGTAACCATACATAGCCTACTGTATATGACAATTGCAGTGTTCAAAGTTGGACACAGTTTAACACATTTCACAACATTACACAGGTTACAGCTAAAGAACTTTATCAAGGTATAAATGACTGTAAACTGTAAAATTGCGAGTCATCCTCAGGGAAAAATACAAAAATCTACCTCGAGTGATATGATTGGCCAGGGCAGCTGGGGGGCGGGGAGCGCCTTCCAGGCACAGCTGCCTTGGAGGCTTGGTTGGGGGCTCAAAACTCCATCAAGCCCAAGCTACGTGCTACACTGTCAGACCACAGCACGTTGGTCCGAAAAGAAAGGGAGAAGAGGACGTCAGACGCTGTAAACTACAACAGGCAACATGGGGCAAAGCCACTCAGCAGCCTGTCATCAGGTCAGGAGGTGTAGATAACTGACAGCAAAACATCAGGGACAGTGATCCAGAATCTCACCTCACCGAGATCTTACTTTGTTTATGCACCACATGGGATGCAACCATCTGCATCTCATACCACTCCAGTCTCCATCCCAAGATGAGGCTGGACAGCAGCTACAGGAGCCACTGCCAGTCCTAGAGCAGGGTCACACACCACCTGCTTTGGTGTCTCCTGTACCCTCTCCTGGGGCTTCTACTCCCAGAAACAGGTCTGGAAGAGCAATTACACAACCCACTAGACTGAACTTATGAGTGGGACAGAGAGAAAAAAAAAAAGAAAAATATTTTGTCAAATGTTCATGTTGAGCTGACAATGTTTGGCAATGTATCATTGTTACAGGAGAGATATTTACTACAGAAATGTTTAAGTTGAAAGAGATAATTTAAGAAGTCAAGAAATAGAAATGGTAATAGAAGAATAAGGAGAATTGGTTTATTAAGAATTGTTTAATCCAGTTTTTTCCCTTTCACATGTTTGAATGGCCTTTTCTGAAAATGTGAAAACATGTTCTTTAAAAAAAGGGAGATGTGCTATACCTGAATATAATATATGAAAGGTTAATGTTTTATGCAGGCTATGCTAGTTTACATTAGACCACTGGCATTGTGTGTGTGTGGTCAGGTGATGTAGAGGAACATCATCATCATGAGTCAGTTCAATCTGATTGTTCCACACGCTCATAATCTTTGTAAATAGAAGATACGACAGGTAATACACAAAAATATTATGATACTAATACTCAAATTCTGATTTCTTCCACATTTAAAGCCTAAACAAAAGTAGGAGAAACCAGTTGCTAGTGCTTTTAAACTACATTTTA
Source organism: Siphamia tubifer (assembly GCA_020466265.1). NCBI lineage: Eukaryota > Metazoa > Chordata > Actinopteri > Kurtiformes > Apogonidae > Siphamia > Siphamia tubifer. The sequence continues at coordinate 31,093,160 of CM035797.1, forward strand.
TGCTCATGACACTAATGTTTGTGAAATAGCAAGCCATTTCAAGAATCTATAGGCAGCACTTTCAAGGCAATTGTAAAGATCACAATATGGTTGACAAAAAATAACAACCACAAAATAGTGCAACATTATAAACTGAACAGCAAAATACAATGTATTTCTAATGATCAAATACATTTATATTTACATTTTTATCATCCAGTCCTACCTCGAACTTCTCAATGCATCCTGTAAAAATTATTATGTGTCAAAATATACGGGTTTTGACAATGCATGCAAGTTAATTAGATAAAATAGCACAATTCAAATAATTGTCAAGAACTTGTTTACATCAGATATTGTATTAATTTCACATAAATGGATGTCAAATAAATGACTTCATCTTTTTACAAGTGTAATTATTTACAGTGTTATTATCATAACCATCCAGTTTTACTACAGCTGCATACATACACAAGTATCCTGTCTCTTTCCTGTCTAGGTCCAAGTACAATAATGCTGACACTGACGTCGGGAAAACCTGAATGTCGCATTGGATTTCCTCCAACTGACTTGTCAGCTGCACAGGTGAAATCTACACACTAGCACACCATACTGGATCAATATCTGTCCCGCCAAAAAGTCACCCCAAAAGCAGCCCAAGAAAAGCAAATGTGAGAAGTTGTAGTACGGAGGGGGAAGGCGACAGAGATAGGGTTGGAAAAGAGGAGAGTATGGATGACAGGAATGACAGAAAAAGGTCAAAGCAGGAAGACGATGAAAATGACAGAAAGGTGGACTGAAGAAGTAACATGGATAACATCAGAACAGACGAACTGGGATTAAATTCTTCAAACAGACCAAAATAAAGTAAGCAACATATGAGAGACACATTCTGGAAGAAAACCAGAGTTGGCCTTCCTCCCCTTCTTCCTCCTCCTCTTCCTCCACTTCTAGCCTCAGTTTGACCCACAGCATATTCTATTAGACAGTCAAATACTGGACTCTGGTGGACATTCTCCTACATGACAAGTTTACAACATGTCACCACCGTTGCTGTGACGTCTACCAGATGTGCATACATTGTGTAACAGCAATGACACAAAAAAAAAAACTGTGACATGTAAGAGGATCTATTCATAAGTTATAGAGCAGGCATGTCCAAACTATTCCACAAAGGGCCGGTGTGGCTGCAGGTTTTTGTTCCAACCAAGCATTAGCACACCAGACTGTATTAAACTAATCAAATGATCTCGGTCTTCAGAGAGTTGATTGGTCAAAGTGTAAACTCTTGGTTGGTTATTAAGAAATGCAGTTAGTTCTTCAGCTTTTTGAGGAAATGATTTGATGATTTAGGCAAAAAATACACATTTTTGTCAGAAAAAACTGCTTAGGTGATGAATTTTTTTTTGTTATGTTTTCTTTTTCTTGATTTATTTCAAATATGGAAATGCTTCCTAATTCCTACTAATTGACTTCTTTGGACAACATAATATAGAAATGAAAATTCAAGGAAGCAAAAAAATAATAATACATGCAAAAAAATAAAGAATTAAAGACATATGATGAAATGTTTGCATTATAAGCTTTAAGGTACACATGCATCACTACTTAAATGTGTAATTTAATTAAATGTCTGGTACAAAACGTCTTGATAGATGCAATTGCAATCTCATGAAATTTTCATGGCACGATAATTATCTCACAAAAGCCAGTATCACAACATTAGATTTATTATTATTATTGTCTGCACTTACAGAACAATGGTGAGAGAGACAGTATGTGTAAAAAGTCTCAGTTTTTCATAAAGGAAAATGACAAATCTGACAGTTGAGAAGGGAAAAAGATGTACAGCTGAGATTCTCCATTCAGTTGTATTATTTTTTCCTGTAGATAAGCGGGATAACCAAGAATTTTCATACCACAGAGTACCCCGAAGCAGTATACTGTATCACTGCAGTTCTATCAACAGCTCCCACAACCCTGGTTGATGTTTTCACATAATTTTTTTCTGTCCAACAATCCAAAAGCAAGAATCTCCAGAAGCTGTAACTGTCTTAAGGCACTGAATAAAAATGTAGTCCATAAACTATATTAAAACACCTTTTGTGTCAGCTTCTACAAAGACATTTGGAAAGACATGAGAGACACGATATGAAGCCTCAAATGTAATGGGCCATAAAAATGCAAATGACTAACCACTAAATGGACTGAAATGGTTTATATCCAATAATAAGAGCTGATCCTATGTGAACTATTGGAATCATATTGTATATGATTTGTTGGGGTTGATACTGTAGGAAGACAAGTTTAATTGTGAATGTGACAAAGTGTCACATAATTATGTACCTTCCTTATTTTGATATTAAAACTGAGGCTGCAGTCATTTAACAAACACGTATAAATGTACAAGCACATTAAATGAATATGGATTATGTCAATTCTCTCTTTTCTTCTCCTGAACTCATCTTTAGTGGCCGAAATAAATATACAGTAAAAGCCTGAATCATGTCACAGCACTGACTATTCGCCGACTGTTCACTTATGTATATGTTCACTTATATATATTTGTAAGCTGATTTGTAGTTGACAGTGTTCACACATCATCTTAGCTTTGCGTAGTGTATCTATTACCAAGACATTATATCTGCTACTGATCTGAAGTTATAAGACGAACAGGAAAATAGAGCCTGCTCCAGGAATTCACGCTCTCTCATCCACTGTATCCTCTTTCCTCTGTATTGTTCCATTAATGGAGGACGCTAGATAAACCGTCTCATTTACCTCCTTCAAAACACCATACAAAGATGCATAATTAAAACACTTCATCAAATGCAGACACTTATTATCACTGCAACACATGAAAATGTATTTCTTGGTCTATTTGTCTACTTTCTGTTTCCCAAATCACCCATACTGTACGCAAGCTATTTAGTGTCTAGTGTGAACTTGCTGATCGTATCCCCTTCCACCCTGTATGGAAGACTTGTTTTTGTTACGTGGATTAAATGGCCTAATACCTGAATACCCTATGAGAATCAAGACATGCTTTTCTTAGCTTAGCCCTTTTATTAGTACTATTTTGTATTATTATTAATATATTCTAGCGTGTGAATTAAATGTGTGACTGAAACATATAGTTTAAACATGTCTGGAAATTAGCTCTAACACCAAAATGGGCTGTTAAGAGGCAAAAAAAAAAAACACCTTTCCTCAAGTCACATTCGTCCCTGTAGCTTGGCACAGCAGCTGAGTAACAGGAAATGGAAATGGAAGTGGAAGTGCAGACACTGTGAGACTATCTATTTGGCTGCTGACTTGAACAGGACACAGTTAATATGAGGTCAAGTTGACTTTAAAAGTTATGTAATGAAGGTTTCACTGTCTCTACTGTGATGTTCTGCCAGAAGGTTTGTCTCTCCAGTTCTCTTCCCAGTGACCTGTTTGTTGGCACCTTCTGACAGTTCTCTATTTGAGTGGATTATAGTCCTGCTTGGATGTTTCTCCTTTCCTTTATGGAAAAAAAAGTGTCTTTAATTTATTAAACTGGAGTGTCACCTATGATCTGAATAACAAATAGATATTAGAGCTGCAACCAGTGCTTCCCATTATCTACTGACACAATTGTTGCTTTAGTGTAAATAATACCCCCCAAAAAATACATCATAGGACCACAACTGTTTGTCACTTATATATTCAGTTTATCACCAGGAGAGAAAGGCACCAAATACTCCCATATGACAAGCTGAAATAGGAGTTTAACATAAGTAATGCCAGGTACAACAAACCCCGCCCCTCACATGTATTGTAGCTTATTTTGACATCGATCCAGCTGCTGTCATCATGTCTGTGTATATGGTGTCTTTATATGGTGCCTTTATATATGTGACAACTTTGAAGTAAATTGAAATTTTTATTTATTTTTTTTTTTTAAAGAAATGTTGCCCATTGGGTGCAGAAAAACCCTAACCCTAAACAAACTGAACCAAAAACAAAACTCATTGCCTCTCTGGGGGGCAGGGCATTCATTTGCAGCACTAATAAAACAGATCCATAAAAAACATTTAATGTTATGCATCATGAGTGTATGCACCACAGTGTGTGCATGTGACAATTATTTTCCACTGAGAGCTTTTTAGTAGACTAATGGCCATGACTCCAGACTTTATGGAGAGGAAAAAGTTGAGTCTAAAAGCCTCTTATCCACATTATCACTTCTCACACAACCACCATCCAGAGCTGTACTTTTACATCAGTCCTCTAATATCCTGCTAAGTATCTAATCTGAACTATTGGCAATATCATTCTTATTTACAAGAGCTACTTGTTACATACCTGAACTGAGTATTGAGGATATTATGGTTCTGGTCTGGTCACTGTCATCGGCCCCACTAGCTCTGCTGGATATCCTTCATGTTAATGCAATGAGTTGAAAGATATTTGCTTCAGAAATTCCATGTTTTACCTATCAATGCATATCATTGAGAGAAAGAATTGATATTTTGGATAATTTACCACTTCTAGATTGCCCACAAGGGGGTGTCCAAACGTAAAAAATCACTAAACACTCTTTTCATCATATCTCTGGAACTATTTATATGAATGACTTCAAATCAAGTGCAAATGAAAGGTCATGACCTTGGGATGCTCCACGCCATGGCAGCCTAGATACTGCTTACTTATAATATTCCAAAGTAATGCTAATTCAAAACTATTTATTATAGTGTTTAGAAAGAACAGTGAGGACAGTAAGCCACTTTATTGTATTGTAATACAGTCTGCTTTAATGCTACTTGGTATCACTAGACTTTCATGATACTCACTCTAGTGACTAGAGTGAGTATTGAGCCACTGTTGCATTGAGTCTGACAGCCTCAACTTTAGTCTGCAGGACACTGACAATAGAGTTTGACCCATGGACAATTCTAATATCATTCACGTGTAGGAACAGATACAAAAACCTGCTGCTGGTCTTCAAAATCAAAGAAAAGAAGTGACAATGAGAACAGTATAGGAAATAACAACACTCCTACTGGTTCTACGGTGGCTGTTTTCTTACTAAAAACTGAACTCCAGTCTAAGAAGTATTATTTTCAGTGGTTGAGGCAAAAAAAAAGATCTTATAATGTACATGTAAAACTAATATAACCTTATTGAAATGTGTATATGTAAGCAATGTATATAGGCATTGCTTACTGCTATATATATTTTTTTATATTGTTTGTCTTTTGCCCTTTTTACTTTATACATGCAAAAAAAAAATTCTTGCATTCCTGTTGCTTCATTGAATAGTTTATTTCCCCATTGTGGAATGAATAGTAGCCTCATCTAACTTAAATGTATTGTAATCTAATCCAATCCAATCTCATTAAAATAATCTAATCAAATCTATACTGCAAATGTACTGGAAACAGTCGTACGTTTTTTACATGATTGGGCCAGCATTAATACAGTGGTTACTGTGAATGAATGAATGAATGAATGAATGAATGAATGAATGAATGAATGAATGAATGAATACATGGATGGATGATATGGACACATTTTCTTAAATTTAGAAATATCGATAAAATAGACAAGAGATAAGTGACTGGATGTGCCAAAAGAAAAAAAATAACTGATTTAGCAAATATAATTTTTGTAAATGCCAGCGTAATAGTATTTTAGTAGCTCATGATCTGTAAAAGAGAGAGGTCTGTGATGTTGGCCTGTCAGAGCTGAATGGACTAGAGTGTTTTTGCCTGATCTTTGGCAGGCAGAGCGCACCAGATGAGAGCAGACCACAAGCCATCTGTCCCCCCCTGAACCCTCCTTTAGTCGCCACACAGCAAGTATAAACACACAGGCGCACATGCAGGCGGATACAGTCACAATTGTGCACACATGCACCTAAACCATATGCACACCAACGGCACACTAAGCGCTTTAAAAATTTTGGGGATGATATTTTTGTCCTCTGTGATCCCACGTTGACACGGGGCCAACTGGTGCTCGACCCCAACAGAAATTAATTTACAAGGAATATAAATGAGGAAGACATTGGCAAATTGAACAAAAATGAGTTTTATTAGTTAGAACAGATCGAAAAAGTTGACATATTAACGTCATAAATCCAAAGTCTATCCACTTTTGTTTGAAGATGTATTGGGGCTGATCTAAGCTTGTAGCCATTTGAATATCATCCTGACAAATACCATAAACTCCATTTGATACTATTTAATCCATCAGATTCCCAGAAATATTATTAAGGACATGACCTTCATGCCATCCATGAATGCTAGAAACCTGTACATTTGATATCTGCCCTCCTCTCTTCTCCTCTTGCAGCTACTGTACAATACAACTGTAGCTCCTTCAGTTACCTTTTTCTCAAATCTATTTAAACTCCTCTAAGAATACTATGAGTTATTAAACCAAAAGTCTCTTGTTCTGGAGGAATGACCTTTCACATCCAGGCGTTTCAGCTCAACAAAGGTCATTAGATGCTGTATCAGCCAGCTGCGCCTCAGGCAATACAAAGTAATAGGCTGTTGAAAGGGGAGGCCCAAATCCATAACAGCAGAGCTCCACAGACAGGTCAACAAGACAGGCAATGTGGGCTTTTAGAATAAATAAAAATATTTTTGCATTTGCATTTTTTTGCTGTTCAATGGTTGGTGTTAAAACCATAGTTTCAACTAATTTCTTAATTGCTTTAGCACTTACTGTGACTATGTACTATAGGACTAATGACGCGGTGACACCAAAGGTTAGCGGGGTCAGCAGGGTCAAATGTGATCCGAGGAAGGATTTTAATTTATTTAAGTGGACAGAGAGGACGAAGTGCCATTCAACTTGTCTCTTTAAAATCATTTAGATTAATACACTGTGGGACATCTTTACTCGAGTGTTGAGAGTCGCTGAGAAACTCTGAATATATGACCTTATTCACTTCGTTTTCTTACTTATTTGTCCAACAGTAACCTGTTCTTATATTCAGTGTCGCTCTACCAATTGTGCTGTGTTTAGCACAAGGACATGGGACACTGAAATCGATAAAGGGAGGGGTACAGGAAGATCCAGAATGTCTCTCTCTTTCTTCTCCTCTCTGGCTTTTTTCTCTTTCTTTCTGTGGGCCACTGAAATATGAACCTGATCCACCGATGTACAGCAATACAGTAACCTGCAGTAACTGTGCATTACACTGCTGTACTCTGCATTTAACTCTGACAAGGATTGGTGTTTTACAATCATTGGTGTTGTCCAGGTCATCACTAAGTTACTGTTTAGATGATAGATAACACTGTAGCCGTTTGTTAGGATGATACCGATGCAAGGTTTTGATATATTTTGTCAGTATGACGCTGTGCCAGTTTCACAGTGAAAAAGGGAACAACCTGCAACTTAAACAAGTCACTGCAAAAATGTGATTCAGTGTAGTACAAAACAGGAAAAAGGGCTTTGAGGTGACTCAGATGACACAGTTTCCACTGAAGCTAATTCCCATCAATATAATAATGGTAGTAATACTTTGATGATAATACTGATACATTTAAATACACACCAAAAGTAGAAAAAAGGATCAACCCTCCATCTTTTTTTTCCCACAACATATAAACTGCTACAATGATCTAACTTTTCACATCACGATAGCCTAGCGCACGTAAAACAAACTTGATGATACACTGTAGTTTGCATATCACAGTATCACTGTCAAAGTATCTGAAAGCAAACAATCTGTAAATGAGTGTTGGCAGCCTTTTGTACTGCACACCAGACAATTTTTTATCATACACGGCAGCACTTTTACTTCAGATCAACGTGTCTTCTGGCATGAAAATGTGTGAGTGACATCCTTGTAAGCATTCCCTGCCCCCCTCTATATTTGAGCCTGTTGGTTGACCCTCCGCGACCCCTCCGGTGTCCACCCATCCATCAGATGTAGACTGAACTGACTACTCTTCAAGGCTACAGCCACATGTGTGCACAAACACACACTTTAGAACCAACGCATGAAAAGACACTGAGCGGTCCTGGACGTATTTTTGTGCATGCAGCAGAGCGGTGTCACACACTACCCTAGGTGCGCACACACACACACACACTCATTTTGCCTACTATGGTACATATACATGCTCAAATCAAGGTCGCAGCTGAGCAGAGAGACTAATGACCTATAATAAGACACAACCTTGACTGATGGGTACAGTCAGTTAGCTCAGCCTCAGCAGCCAACAGAGTGCAAACACACACAAAAACACACATAGCATAGCAGCTGTATTCAGTTTCAGTTCTCTGCTGTCTGACTTCTATATTCACTCAAGAGAATTTGATCTGCTGTGGTAAATTTAGCGTCTTTTTTATTAGTCCATCTTGTCTGATCTCTTAGTATTCTGTCTGTTCTTGTCTCCTTTTATCTTCTGTAAAAAAAAAAAAATCACTTACTAACTAAACGTTAATTCTCTACAGAACTCAATATAGTCCTCATCATGTGCTTCGTCTAAACCAAAATAACACACAATAAATAGTGTATAGATGCAAAGTTTATCCACACTAATTTATTGTCATCTAAGCTATAACACTCTCATATGTAACTCAATAGGTCAAGACACCTTTGTTGGTTTCCATTGACACACTCAGCTCACCTTCAAGTGTCTCTTACATGTTCTGCTGCCATGAACTGTGTATTCTGCACACATATACACAAAGAAGATACACATTGTACAGACAGATCCATGTAGAAAACACAAATACAGATGCCATATAAAGAGCAAAGATAAGAGTAAAGGAGCATACACACAGCACTACACTACTACTGTACCTCTGAACTGGTTTACTACATCTATTTTACTTATTACTACAGTATGACTACTTTGTTTCAAAAAAAGTTTGTCTTTTTCCACAGTTATTTCATCTTGATTTTTCATTAGTGAGTAATTAAAGTTCACCATCTCTTTTATTACACTGTAATACCCAACCCTTACAGCATTACCAGCCCTGTAATTGAGCTGCATTGAATAGTTACACCTCACTTCAACTCATAATTGTCATGATTTTAATCATTGTTAAAATTCATTGGACAGCTTCAACAGATTAGGCACTACGTTTAAAGCAAGTTTATTTTTTACAAAGCTTAGCCTGCATTTGATAAAAAAAAAAAAAAAAAAAGTCAGAGAGGTCCCTTAAAAGGAAGGAAAGCTTTCGGACGCTGTCATTTCTGCTTAGTTCCCGCACTTCATTTATTTGGTCATTTCAGCAACTTGTGTGTGTGTTCAGGTGTTTACAGCTGGAGCGTCTATTTGGCTGTCAACAGCGAAAGCTCCCAGAAAAGTTAAAAGTGCATCGTGGGTGTGAAGATGGCTGACACACAGCTGACAGCATCCCCACTCAGCAACACACACACACAAACGGTGACAGCAACCTCGTCAGCAACACTACCAACAACCTGACTCATAACGCTGTGTCTCAGAGCATCAGATGAAGCCTCCTCGCTGACAGACTTCACCTCAGACACTGACCGTAAATGAGCCATTAGAATATTATCATTTCTCAAAGTGTAGAATGATCATAGACTGATAATTGAATCAGTTCTGATTAAATCATTTGATCATTTAGTCACTAAATGGTCGAGAAAAGTGAAGAATACAATATCTAATAAAATAAAATATAATAAAACACTGAACATCACTCTTAAGTCAATGTCAATGTCTGCATGTGTTCTGTTATGTTGAGGTTAAAACTGAATGTTTCAGTAGATAATGAAACACATCCAGGGCATGACATGTTGAAACTGAAGAATTTAGTTTGATTATTTTTTCATGGCAACAAGAAAAAGAAAAAAAAAAAATGTGTCACTGTCTGTCTGATGCAGCCATACCTTTTTAAACACACAAAAAATTTTCATGAATATTTAATGTATTATAATAAAAATTTCTGAGATTTGTGAAATTTTTAAAGTTGTCCAAAAATGTTTTCCACTACTATATATGATAAACCCAAGTGGCCTCCGTGTGCGTGTGTGTGTGTGTGTGTGTGTGTGTGTGTGTGTGTGTGTGTGTGTGTGTGTGTGTGTGTGTGTCTGGGGATTCACACAAAATCCAGAACAATCTAACTGCTGCAGTTTAACATACTCTTACATTTTTGGTCAAGGAAGTGACTAGTGTAAATGGCAAGTTAATAGGAACAATATTTTGGGAGATATTAGTAATTTTGGAATATAACAGCCTTATAATCATGTTGCTATACCCAGAAGGCATTGGGAGTGACTGCTGGACAAATATGATATAGCATGCACAAATAGATAGATATACTTTATTGATCCCTAAAAGGAAATGGCTTTGTTACGACAGGAGAAGAGCTGCAGTAACAGGGTGCCCACCACAGGCGCCAAACAAGGTTCTGTGGAATACAGAACAGAATGCAGACACATACAATAAAAAATACACAACAGCTTAAAAACTACCACATATAGAACTAGTGGATCCCAACAGGTCAGTTCGCTAGCATATTATATATACTATGTTTGATCTCAAACAAAATGTCAGTTATTATATTTATTTATATATATATATATATATATATATATATATATATATATATATATATATATATATATATATATATATATATATATCACAGCTGTTATTTTTCCTATACTGTACAAACAATGATTTATTTAAAAAAACAAAACAATGTTCATTATTTTTAAACAAGCAAATAAAAATAGTAATAACAATCAAATATGTTAAATGTTGCCCATAAAGCTGGAATAAAACCTAATACCTTTTCCCATGAAACAATGGTGACTGTGATTTTTTTCTTGATAGAAAAAAGGAGGTGTATAACTGGGTATAATGGGAATAGTAAGAAGAATATGTCTGAAAATAAAAGTATTCCAATTTTATAGACAGCTTATGTGGACACATTAAAATCAGGTATTCCATTGCTAAAAGGCTATGAAACAATGACGACAATTGTCATTTCATGAATTGCTCTTATAATAACTATTATTTCAATTAATTTTTTCACTTTGTCTTTAAAATATCTTTTGTTTATATTGTCATCCATTCTTAGAAAAACTATTATTCCACACACAAAGTTAGTTTGCTTTGACTTGAAGGGGTTATATTTTGCTAAACATACGTTTATTCATCTTTGTTACATGTATTTGTTTATTTGGACATAATAGTTCATAAAGTTAGAATTTAAACCCTCTAGGTCAGGGGTCTCAAACATGGACCAAATGCAACCTCCGAAAAGTTGCAATGCAGCCCCTGGGATGAATAAGCAAAGTGCAATAATGAAAGCTATGGAAGTTATTTTAGTTCAGGTTCCACATACAAACCAATATTATCTAGCATGAAATAAAATAAAAACCTACAAAAAATAATAAATCCATATTTTCTTCTTGTTTTTGATGTGAAAAACATTTTACGTTTACTTTGCTTCATAAAGAATAAACATGTTTATCTTTGTTTTAGTTTTTAAAAACTATAATGTAACAATAAAATGTGGAAAAAGCTGAACAAGTATGACCAACATGGAGTGTCTAAAAAAAAAAAAGTACAATTTAAATAATGTTTTGCTTCTTCATGTAAAAATGACATGTTGAAGCAAAACATTGTTAAAATTGCATACATTTTTTTTAGGGTTTTTTTTCAGGTTATTCCTATCTTCTTCTTTCAGCAGTCTTATCATTTTTCAAAAGTGTGAGATTGAACAATTTCCAATGTTACGATCCTCTATGAACTATCTCAGAGTGTTGAAATTATGTTGAACGTCCTGAGCCAATGTAGCATCTACCAAGATAAAAGCGAGCATGTTCAAGGTGTTTTTCCTCCAGTTAACCCCCACCCCCCAAAATACATCACATTGTTTACAAACTGTGGAAGACTCTATATGTGGAGTTTAACTAATGAAGAATTCAGACTCAAACTTAACATTGACAGTTTATGTAGATGACAGAAAAATGATGTAAAATGCATAATTCGTTTTGGGTTTTTTTAAAGCAAAATATTCAACATTGAATTTTTGCTAATCGTTCTGTTTTTTTTAAATGTCAATTTGTTTTAAACCACAAATAAGCAGCTTTGTTTCAACTTTCATAGAGGAAAATAAAGAAATTATGATTATTCAATGATAAAACCATTTAAAATGCACATGAATGTGATGCATCCTGATATTTTTGCTCACAGACTGTAGAGTAGCATCAGTTTTAGTTGCCAAATGTTGAAACAATGAACTGAAAAGTTTGAATTACAACCGTTACAAAAACTTATTTCACCTCAACAACCAAATACAAACATACAAAGTATTAATCGTGTGGTAACTGATATGATAATGTGAATACAAACTGAATATCAGCAGAAGTGCAGCTTTTGTACCTGTCGTCCTGATGAGTGGAGGTGTCTGGTTTATCATATTTCTGCAGCAGTATAAATCATACTACTACTGTATGCGTGTTAAAACAGAGATGAGATAGATGAAAGATGAAAGGCTGAGCTGATTTGCTTCAAACAAAAGCTATGACTTTGTCAACACAGGGATACACATCTTCAAAGGGGTTGGCTAAAAGTCGTTGATCTTATTTCCAGGAAGCTGTGTGTATTTCTGTATGTATGAAAATAGAAGTAATGATGTAGGGGGTATATGATGTCAGTAGGTAGGAAGAACGTGTTGGGGTTTTTTTTAGTCTTGGAACTTCCTCATCACATAACTGACCATAACTCAGATATGTCTGGGAGAACAGTGATCTGTAATGACTGTGTGAGGTCAAATGTGATACAGCAAAGATCCTGTTTCACCTTTATCATCAATACAATAACAGTCACCCTCCTTGCGTTAACATTTGCAGTGCTGGTAAATGGTAAATATCTTATGCTACCTATTCACTGCATTCTGAATGTGCAGCATAGGCTTCTCTTTTTCTTTATTTCTCTCTTCATCATCCTGCCCTGTGTTTTTGCCCTTGCTACAGTACAGTATTAGTGATGGATTTCTGGCAGCGGGCAGGGAGAGCGCAGCGAGCCAGGACACCAGATCAGTCCTGGATACTCGTTGTGCCTTGGGGGTAAACTTGTATCGCAACATGTATAGATGTTTCCCTTCATAATACTACTGCCACTGTAATAAAATGTTCAAAGGATTTTATCAAAAGGGGATTTTAGACAAAGTTTAATTATGTGTTCAACACCTAAAATACCCCATAAATATGAACGCACTGAAAGGACAGTCAAGGTTAGTGAGTACTTAAATCACATGCCTGATATAGAGTATGTTAAAGAACCTAGAATGTGAAATAAACACGTGTTGAATACAATATCAATCAATCAAATCAAACTTTATTTATATAGCACTTTTCATACATGATGCATGTAGCACAAACCCCCCCCCATTATCCCGCAATTGTTGGACAAGTTAAAAGATTTACACAGTTAAAAAGAATAGAATATATAACTAAATAATAGTAATAAAATAACGTTAATACATAAAAAAGCAGAATGAAATAATGTTAAGATAAAAACTTAATTAAACACTAAGTTAAAAAGGTAGGTTTTAAGTTTACCCTTAAAAATATGCATGAATGTAACACGATAAAACTCTCATTTGGGCTGGAGGTAAAAGTTCAATTGTTTGAATACTAATACAGAGGTTGAGGGTGTTTTCATCCAGTATACTCCAGTCTGTATCACAGTATGCTGGATCCCAAAGTCTGCTTAATTTTATCAGTATGAATGATAGTATTCTATGCTCCAGTATTATATACCTGGGTCCAGGTGATACGACTGTGTGGAGTCACTTTTAATAATCAATTATTTGCTTTTTATATATATATATATATATATATATATATATATATATATATATATATATATATATATATATATATATATATATATATATATATATATATATATATGGTTGTCATGTAGATGTGGAAGAATTAAAAAGAAGTGGTCCATCTTCTGACACATTAGCTATTTTTGTTAAGGAATACTTTTAAATCATTGGGTTTATTTCAGCTTCTTGTGATTATTGACAAACTTAGGAATTAAACAAGACATAAAATGTGTGGTTTGTTTGCTTCAACCTGCAGAATTGTGTGTCAAGTGTTTACAAAGGATGAGGAGTCAACATATTCTGATACACATACGAGTATATGAGCGAACAACTATGTGCACTTTTTATTTTAATTTTACATTTACTTCATTGTATGTTTTACCATTTGTATGTTAGATTGTTAATTCCATAATGAGTGCACAATGCTTGAATGAATGAAAAAGTGTGAAGATGGTCTAAAATAACATATAGCACATTGAAGAAAACATTTCATATTGTAATAAAACCATCCATTTGTAGTTTACTTCTCAGAAATGCCCTTGAGCAAAGTACTGATAATAAATGATGAAAGTGATGACAGTGATAGTCTGATGAAAAACATTGTGATGGATTTACTGAAAGAGTAAATATACAATATCTAATGCGTATATTATTATTTTGAAACAATGACAACAAATGCAGACAAATTTTTTAAAAAAACAACATTTTGAGTAAGCACTTCATTTGTTTCCTTGGATGGACAGCGTTCATCTTCATGATAAAATAGACTTCTTTCCCACGACATGTTGTGAGTGTTCGCTGATAACTGAGTGCAAACATGTTTGGCAAAGCTGCTGGTGAATAATTCAGTATCAAACATTAAGCAGACAGACAGAATGCTTTGCTTCTATTCTGACTGTCTGTGCAACTGTTAAAAATACAAGAAACTGAACCAAACACTTGTCTGGTGTGTGTGTGTGTGTGTGTGTGTGTTACTGTTCTATCTAAAGGTCTTTTTTCCACTGATGTAACACATAAGCAGCTGAGTAAAAGAATATACCATTCCCACCTTGGAGCTACAATCAACCTTTCCCCAACAGCCAGCATTATCCTGGATTACTGCCTTCTGCACTGACTCGCTTTTAAGGACGTACAATATTAGAGAAGCTAGATGACAAAACCAATCGTTTCACTTTTTTTTTTTTTCTTACTTTTCACCATAAAGCACACTATATCCAAGGCCACACACACACTGTGAAAATGTTGAATTTCCATGGTAAAATTGCACTACAATGAAGACCACAACCTTTTCACACTAAATTACCTCCTTTAAGATACAATACAATCTTTGCCTCGAGGCAAAAATCTAACACATGGTCTATATGTTGTAACAAAGTGGAATAAAGAGGCAGTGTTGTAGCTGAGTCTATTGGACACTACAGGTTTATTGAACTTCACCGGGTAATAATACACATTTCAGCGATAGAAAAAAATGGAGCACGCTACAAATACAGTAGCGTAATGAATCCTTTACATGAAGAAAAAGAGCAGAAGAACATCAGTAGAAATAGATGGATGATTTCTGCACATGCTTAAGCTACAGCAATTTTCTGGTTGGCACTTGTTTAGACAGAGGTGTTGGGATGGCTGAGAGTAAAACAGAAGGGGGTAGGCTGATTTTTTTTCCCCCCTCTCTCTAATCATGAATCGAGGCGCTTTGCTTTTCCCAAAGGGGCCCTCTGTGCACCCCCTACCCTTGTCACAACCTCCCCCTCCTCCTGCTCCTCCTCCTGCTCCCTACTCTCTCTCTCTCCTTTGCTCTCCCTCCCCCCATGCAAGAGAGCTGCCTGTGAAAAGGTGTGATTGCCATTGATTTACCCAAACACAGTCCATTTCCTCACAGCTCCATGCTGACGCTACGTCTGCAAGGTAGAGACCACACAACCCTGCCCTCGCCCAGGGACAGAGACTTATTTTGGTGGGGAAAAAATGTGAGGAGAATAGTACGTTGAAAATGAAACCATTCAGTCTAAGATACACTCTTGACCAAAAATTTAATTAAAGGAACAGGGACGTTATCTTGACTAATTCAGATGTTTTCTTCATTTTCTATTAGCATTTAGTAGCCATGATTGGATCTTGTGGTCACAAAAATCAAGCCAGACCTCAAAATTGATGACTGCGTGACTGTCGTTATCACTGGGTGTGATGACGGAGTGGCAGGTGGTTAAGTGGAAGACAGGGAGACAGGGTGGTGGCGGTGGAGTTGGGGACGTGCAAAGGAAAGTAATTATCATGCCATACAGGCTGGAGTCCCAGGGGTCAACATAGTGATGTGTGTGTGTGAGAGACAGACCATGACCATTTCAATAGGATAAGCTTTATCTGTGAGTATATGAGGAGCACCTGCCATATATGCATAAATGTACCAACACACACACACACACATGCACACATGTTCTTGACACACCATTTGGTGCAGTTAGAGCTCGATGGAAGAGGTCTGGCACTGATGCACAGTAGGGGATTAATGAGTGTGATTTTGTGGGAGGGGGAGTTCTCTATCCCTCTCTCTTTTGGTGTCTTACACACCAACATACACTGCTGCTTCAGTGAACATTGACTTATGACTGACCACAAGTACAATCTGTAAAATGTGGTGAAAAAAAACTAAAACCCTGTACTTTCATCTCTACTCTCTACATTTCTACCATTTCTACCATTTCTCTCTACCTCCAAGAATGAAAAAAAAACACATAATGTCTGAAATCTGCAGAGCATTAGCACAGATTTAATAAAGAAATGTTTCCTGAAAAAGTTGTATGATATTCTTATAACAAAACACAGCTATGATTGCATCTAACTATTTGAAGCAGACATTTTAATGTTGCAATGCTTTAGAGCAAGGGTGTCAAATTCATTTTAGTTCAGTGGCCACGTTCAGATACATTTAATTAGAAGTGGGCCGGACCAGTAAAATAAAAGCATAAAAATATATATATGATAATTAACCATGAACTGTTGTCCATGTTTTAGAGCAAAAAAAAGTCAATTTACATTATGAAAATGTTTAGATCTACAAACCATCACTTTAAACAATGTGAATAACATGAACAAACTGAAAAAACTGTGTAACTTTAACATTATTAGGCTTTAGTTTGTCATTTACATATGTATATTATAGCTTACAAATACACAAATCATTCAGTAATAGGTGGAATATTAGAAAAATTCTACTTCCTTCTCTTAAGACATTTCACGTTGTTCATATTTGTTATGGTTTTTCAGATTTTTGGGGGAAATTATACTTTGTTTTCATGTAGCTAAATGCTAAATGAGATCATTTACATTTACAAAGAAAAAATGTGACTTGTGAGTATTTCTAGGTTATTTTATGACAGTGAACTGGTCTGAATGTGGAACCTTAAATAAAATGATTAATACAGTAGCATAGTTTTTACATTTCATAAATTCATCTAAAGGGTCAGACTGGACCGTTTGGTGGGTCACATTTGGCCCCTGAGCCACATGTTTGACACCTGTGCTTTAGAATGTGTTTTAAAAACATGTCCATCATATCATCTGGTGAAAGTAAACGAGGCTGAGTACTAACATCATAAAATGGTTTTAAATTGATTGACTATGGAAGAGATTGTGTATTAAAAAGGAATAAGAAAGAGTCCAAAAACAGTTGCCTTGGCCCTCTACAAGAGGATACAGGAATCAGAATCTACAACCACAAAAAAGCCAAAAAAAATTTCCATTAAAAAAATTAAAAAGCCAAAAAAAAAACACTTCAGGAAAATGTAAAAAAAAAAAAACCATCTTGATTCCTTTACCATTTTTTAATACAAAATGCCCCTTAAGTACCATAAAATGAAAATATTATAGCTTATTATTAGTAGTCTGTAAGTAATATCATATCAAGAAGAAATATTTGATTAAGTATTTTATAAAATTATATATAAATTATATTTAAGTATTTTATCATCTCGTCTCGTCATCTGAACCCCACTTTATCCTCACTAGGGTCACTGGGGTTACTGGGGGTAAAGGCAGGGTACACCCTGTATGAGTCTCCAGTTCATCTCAGGGCTGAACATATATAGACAAACAATCACTCTCATATTTACACCATTATCAGTTATAACTCAAGAACGGAGGGTCACAGAAGCTTCAGATTGGTACCAAACAAAGTTTCAGAATGAAGATTTCTCATAGTGGGTGTTATCACGTACAACCAGTAGTTTTTGAGATCTCTGGAGGTCAAAGGTGACATGTCACAAAATTAACTTCTGTAACACTGTGTGTGTCAAGCATTGACATATCATGATATAACTAAATCAATACTGGATATATTATCATAATATTACACACCGACGCATATATACATATAATAAAATTATCAATATTGCCAAAGGTCGAAGGTCAAGGTCAGCAGAAAGGTCAAAATCCCAGTGTTGGCTTTAATTGTCATAGAAACTTGAGATTGGCACAAAATAGGGATGAAATTAAGCATTCTCTGAATATTTGTTATACTCATTGTTTCACTTTCCAAATGGAAGATGGGGTGCACCACTGGACGTGTTTGCCAGTTCAACACAGGTTTGACATACAGAGAGACGAACAAGAATTCAATGTCACAATCACATCTATGGGTGATTTAGACTGACCAATTAACCTATTTAGGTGGACGTCTATGGATGGTGAAGAGGAAGTAGGAGTACCTGGAAAGATATACATAGGGAGAAAACCAGGGAAGAATCTCCACACACAAAAAAAAAATCACAAAAATACTGAATTTTGTTATAAATATGTGAGGTGACAATGTTAACCACTACACCACTGTGCTGGCTATTTCAAATGTCACTTTTGTTGTGAAGAGGTGAAAGCAGTTTTACTATTACTCCATCCATTCACATTATTGAGAACAGCTTCTGATCAGCATCTAGCTGTACATACTGTACAATATCATGTGGTGATGAAAAGCATCTATCACTTCATACCATGATATATTATACTACGTATTTATGTTGTTGTGTTGCAAACCATCCTCTGTTGTGTCATATTTTCAAACAAGACATAACCAGGCATATGTTAGAGTCACTACTTCATTTCACTACTGTATTGATGTGTTTTCAGTATAACACAACTAACCCTCAGACAAGGCCTCAGGCACCACTAACCTCTTTTTCCACATACACAACAACTGTGTCAAACAGGGTGGGAGAAGTGCTAAAAATGCTTAAAAATGTGCTCTTATCATGGCATCATTATCAGTATATTAAAATGAGCTACATCAGAATATGGGAGTTTGTTTGCAAACTCCCATGAGGCAGCTCTAAGAGAATGCACCCCTCACACAAAATGACATACCAAGATAGGTAACACATTTGGCTGTTGTACAAAATAAAACTAAAAAAAAAAAAAATTTTTGTCAGATTAACTCCAGATAAATGCCAGTATATTAACATCTTTCTCCTCAAATAAAGGTGGATGCAATCCAAATCCATCTGCTGCTCTGACTCTAACCAGAGTGGCTGCAGTGTATGTGTATGTATATGGCATCAAATGAGCAATAATAATGCCTCCTTAGAGATGTGTGCAGGCTATTCCAGCAGGAGAACACTTATTTACACCAATAAATACTGTACTACGTCATGCTGGGGGGACTTCCTTTGTCTTATTAAGTGACTGGAAGAACTGTGTACATCACATTTGCAACCATGTGGAACCACAAGTCATATTAATGCCAGTATCTAGGGTAAAGGTATTGTTCCTGTTTTTTTTGTTTTTTTTACTGAATTTCTCATCATGCAGCATGTTTCTGCTCTTCCTGTCAACCGTCACAGACATAGCAATATGATTGGAAAGCTATTTTTTTATCCCCAAATTACTAATATCTCCCAAAATATTGGTCCTATTAACTTGCCAAGATATGTAATGTGAAGGTGGGACTATTCCTCAGCTTAGCCATTTAAAAACAGATACACATACACACAGACGCTTTGGGACCTTCCAGTATTATGATCTAGATTCCTAGTTGGAATACTGTGAGTACTATTTCAGCTCTACAATAAGGCTGCCCCTATAGTCGACTAATATTATTCAATGAGAAGCATCTCAGAGGGGTTTGTTCACTGTTGGGACTTTCCTCCATACAGTCATAGACAATCAACATGGGTAATATATGGCTTTTTATTAATTAATGTCATGATAAGCAAGATAACCAAAGTGTAAATTCATCTTTACAAAGCACAGAATGACATTAAGAAAGTGAATCTCAAACTTCACTTATCTACCACATGTTAGCAATATACTGTACATACATTGCCCAGATATTAAACTTTTACATAAAGAAATAAAATGGGTGTTATAGTGTCATATGAAGATGAAATCTGGTGACTATGGGAGGTGACATGTTACATTTGCCTGGAAGCAACCAGATTGGTCTGTTGTCATGTCTGTCAGGTTCAGGGCTAAAAAAAAAAAGGTTATTATAGATGTTAAGCACCTGCTTTTATAACATCAATACCATTTATTACAAATAAACCACCAAAAAACTGTTCCATGATCGTGTTTTTTTTTTTAATTCCATGTGGTTTAAAGACTGAAATCATTTTAATTAAAAATTTGTTCGATATGGATTTAACCATAAAACAACATAATTTCTAAAGGTTGTTATCCCATCTGCTGTTGCATACAGTCCACTGACTAAATTAACTTACTCTATTCTAGGTGTATTCACTGGACTGTGCGGTTAAGATAATTTCATGGCTAGTTATTGATCAAAATCATTGTGTAGCCTACATATATTTCTAAATTCAAACCATTTCCTGAGCATCCTAAAAATACTTCAAATTATTATATGTAATACAATAAACAATATTGACTAATGTTAAATGCTTGAGTACAAACACCTGGGTCAGGGTCAGCCCTACTCTTCAAAGACACACTAAGACATGGTTGTCACTTAAGTATCAGAAAACAGGTGCAAGAGATATATGAAATTGGATTTTTTTTTTCTCCACACAGTATAAAAAAGAAGGTGAAATCACATCCTGTGGCACCACATCAGAGAGAGAGAAAGACGACAAGAAGGGAGGGTGAGCAAGAAATATAGGAAAAGGAAGAAAGACGCCAGCCACCTTCAAATGACCTTTAGGCTTACCATCATCTCACTCACTCCCTCTCTAATTCGCTCCATTCCTTCTTATCTCCCTCTCTCCTCTTTTTCTCACACTCTCTCCATCTATTAGTCCTTATCTCTTCTTCTCCTTTTCTCTATCTCTCCTTCTTACCGACACCTCTCTGACTCTTTCCATACACCAACAAACCAGTACCCACCGGCTATATGACACGAAATTCAGTGTGTGGGAATGCAGAGGAAATCACCTGATGCACGTATATAGGAAAAGGACGGTCATAGACACTAGACTGACAGCCTGTAGATGAAAAAAAAAACTAAACAAAACAGACAAACCACAACAATACAACATGGATCCCCCCCCCCCCCCCCCAGTGGTAGGACAAACAAATCCCTACATACACTGGTCTCCAGTTACGAAGGTTCCCTAAGAAACCCCATTACCATACCACACACCATCCCCCTGGCTTTCACTGAGGACCCTCACAGTCGTGGATCAATAATTAGAACAATCCTTATTACACGCTCTCATTTCCCCTTAGAGACTGAAGCTAATGTAGAACAATAGCGGCACATAGCAGAGTGAGGACGCTGTGACGCTTGGTGGAGGATCCTGCACGTTTTTTGGCCATGTGAAACATAAACCTCAGGAGTAAAGTCAATGAGTAATTTTGAGTTTGTGTAGCTAATATTGAATTTATGAGACTTGGAGCAAACTAACAAAAGTAAGCTAGAGTGTGTTATGCGTGTGTGACCTTCTATGATCACGAACTGATCAAGGACTCAAAAAACATCACATGTCTGTTTGAGCGTGTATGCTAGCTTTATCTCATGTCTTTTTCCTTTGATTCAAGAGAATTAGGGGAATCTTTCACCATCTTGGCAAATACTGTAGGTTGATTAATTTCATTCCAAAACTCTGCTTGATACATGCACAGCTACAGTCAGGTATCACAGCTTAGCTACGCTGCAAGTGAGGCTCAGTCCAAAGATAAAAGTCAACCAACCAGCACTTCTAAACCTCACTACACAAGAAACAAACGTTAAAATCAATATTTTCTGTTAATTAGTTAAAGGCAGGGTAGCTCTCTTCCTATTTTTAGTATTTATTCTCAGCACAGCTAACTGATTACCAACAATACTGTAGGTCTGTTTAATGCAAATACTATGAGTGAGTATTTCAGTTACTAAATCAAAATTCCAGAATAAACAAACAACAATAGGTAACACTTTATAATACCTACACACAATTGACTATGTATTAACCATTTATTACCCATTTATAAATGGGTTGTTCATTATGTATTAACCATTTGTTACCTTTTTGTTAATGTCTTGTAAAGGTTCATACTAATGTAAATGTAAAATTTGATTATTTTTAACCAACAGGTGGAGTGTTTATAACTGTTTGTTTGTTTACCTGTAAAGCAGATATACAAACACTGCACCTGTTGCTTAAAAATAATTATTTTTACATTTATCTTTGGAAGACACTAGTGTGAACCTTTACAACATTAATAAATGGGTAATAAATGGTTAATACATAGTCAATTGTGTGTAGGTATTATAAAGTGTTACCCAACAATAATACTGTAGGTCCTTCTGAAAACATTTTGAACACATTTTGCAGAAACGTTCTTGTGTTTTACATAGTGTTGCAAAATTGCAAATGTCATCTTATTTTAAGTAAAATAACAGTATCCATGTCACAACCAAGAGACTTGCCCAAACGTTACTGCATTTGATATCTAAAATTTACTGAAGATGATTTAAGTTAAAAACATCTATGTTCATGACAAATACAAAAACATCAACTTACAGTTTTATTTTGTAATTCATGTTTTACTATTCCATCAAGTTTTGAATGAGACTCTGATCTTTGCATGATTATAAATAGTATCACTAGCTGGCATCAAAATATGAATTATTCTATATCTAGCAGATTGTATATCACACAGACATCAAGTCAAATATCATGAATCTGGGAATGCTGGGTATATGAAGGTTTGAATGTGTTGGAGTGTGCAGGAGCATATTTATAGTGTGAGCTTCAGTTTAGTTTGATGAGTGGACAGTGACCCAATGGGGCTATTCTGACTGATGAGGGTTACAATGACTCCTTTGAGAGTAACCTACAATCTCATGAACACAATGGTGCTATTCTTTGTAGTAGAAGTTCAAGTAGATTAGATTAAACACACTTAACTCTTTTTATGAAATCAGTGACAAGTCTGTGCTGTGTTAATTTCATATGCCAACAAGTAAATAAAAATCCAATATCAGGCACATCAATTGTCATTATTGGTGTGAACAGAAGCTTGGCAGCCTTCTCAAAGTCACGCTTGCCGTCCGTCCAGCCGGTGGCCATCTTGATGGTGAAAACATTTTGTAATACTGGGAGGAGTTCCCAATGCCAATGTAATTAGCTGAGGCATGCATGAGTGCCGAATTCATTAACCTCCATCTTTTATGGGCCGATGGGGAGGGGCAAAGGCAAAGGAGTAGGGGGGGGGGGAGACAGAAAAGGATGCAACACACGTGCCAGCTTTGTTTCAGCCAAAAATGAGTGAATGTACAGAAGAAAAAAGAAAAGACCAAACACAAACAAGTAAAGTAGGCATTATATTGAAATACACTGACATTGTGTTTCTACTTGCCTCAAGCTTATGGTAATATTCCCCATGGTTTCTTTACCCTCTTAGGGCCAGGCGGACTCTTGCATTGCCACAGTTGCCATGGGCTGACTCTGAAGGCAGCACGAGGCTGACGGCCAATTTCAACACTACTACTCGCCTCTGAGCAGTCACTCCAATGTCTTGCTTTACATTCACAACTGTGATTCAGATTCAGACCTCTAATGAGGCTTCATGATGGTGATGAATGACGATGACATTGACTTCTGATAAGATGTGCCTCTGATCACATTCAATACAAAATAACTCAGCAGGATTTCCTTTCCTTACGAGAAGAAAAACATCAGATGAGACTGCAAGACCGCAAAAAACCTGCACATGGCCCATATACGAGAGAAACAATAGGCTTCGATGCATCGTCTGCAAAGTGTACTGTAGTGCTGTGTAAAAGTGGGACACAGCAGTAGGAAACCTATGCTTTGCTTAGCTCTCTCTCTCACTCAGGGAATCCATTGGGGGCTCCTGGCTCTAGATAATGTCATTAGAAGTAAAGCAGCTTGGAGAATTTTTGCAGCAGTGTTACAGGGGTTTCCCATGCCAGTGACCAGTATAGCGACTGTACTTTCAACAGACTTTCAATTAAATTAACTTGAATTGCACAGTCAGATACTTAAAAGTGCACTCCTTTTTCTGCTCTTTGTTCTTTCTTGTTGACATCCCACTGATACTACACACAAACTCACATACATCAGAGCGCAAACACACATATGCAGTAAACTCAGTTGCATTTATAACAGGGTTCTCTCCCTGATGCCCTACAATCCATTAGGCCCATACTGAACTGAGTGATGTGTGATAAAAGCAGCAGACATCTTGTCAAAGTATATTTGCTCTCTCTCCAATGTACTTTGTGATCTTTTTTTTTTTTTTACATCAAAAACTATCCATCCAAAACTACAGTCCAACATTATGGTAAATGAAGCAATAAAAACAAGAATAACCACCCTTTTTTTTCTGACTAAAAACCAGAACAAAAATACAGTCAGAATATTCACTCACTAAAGGACAAAAAGAGAGTTGTCTGCTACAGTTTTCATATGCATCTAAATAAATACATTCTTCAAATATAAAAAGGCATTAAAGCACTGCATCAAATAAAACTCTTGTATATTAATTTAGTGCTTTACATTAGTTATATCTGAACAACTTTGCCACAAACATTCCAATCAACAAAAACAAATGTATCTTTCCTTTTTGTTATCATTTTTTTTTTGGGAGGGGGGGGGTATTTCTTGCCTATCAGGTTCTTCTCTGATGTACTAAAGCACAAAGTGTCTGAAGGCCAATAATAATTTGGAGCAAGAGCTGCCAATAAAAACAAATAAAATCGAGATTGAAGCGAAACAAGGGCATTAAGTGTCCTTAACTTGTGTGCAGAGTGAGAGACAGCAGCTGTACATCACTCAAGTAAACAAATGAACTTTAGAATTTGACTTTGTTTTGTGACAGTGGATCATAAACAGATAGCAGCACAAGCCAAACAACAGCACTAATAATGAAAGTCAAAGTGGGACCTACGTGTATGGACAGCGAGATGGTGAAACAGAGAAGTCCAGCCAAAAGTGAAGAGACAGAGTGAGAAAAACAAAAGGGTAAAAAGAGACAGAAAGACAGTGAGACTGGAGTAGATTGGTGTGAGGACAGAGGGAAGGACGCAGGACAGGCCAAGGTGGGAAGAGAAAGCTTATTATCTTCATGGATAGCGCTCTGCACAATCCAATCAATACAACCCTCCTCTCTCCTCTTTCTCCTCCTATGAAACACTACCCATCATTTAACTACAAAATCTCAACACACATGCAACTTTCTCAACACAAATGTTGGATACTTGCGTTAAATTCTTACATCCACTTGCCCTCACAAATCTTTTTTTAGGTTTTTAGGAAAGATTAGGCCATGATAGCCAGCTTCATGTTTATGCTGAGGTCAAATATCATCACCAACAGCATAATTCAAAACCGAGCACCCATGGGCACAAAGTACAGTAAATGTCATTGTTATTGAATAGATCTCTCATGGTCAAATCCTTCCATATCCAGTACGCAGAATGCAACGAATCCCACAGCGGGTAATAGACCAGTTCACAAAGTCGACAGTTATTTAAAATACACAACTGTAGATAAACTAACCAAAATGTTGCTCCTATGGGAGCTTATAATATGCTTTAATGACTTATTATCACAATATATTCTTATGTTGCAATTGTTTAACTTGCTGCCTTCTCCAAAGTAAAGAGCTGACATGTAAGAGAGGAGGAAGAGGAGGGAGATCCACGTGCATTTCACTTCCTCCTCCATCACATGAAAAGCTTTGTCATCAATAAATCAGTTGTGTATGCATTATACATGGCTGTCTGTGCATCCATGCACACAAACACATGCATGCGCATACACACAAACACATGCAAAAACCTAGAACTTACAAAGCACAACTGGGAAGAAATGAGCGAGGGCAATTTTTTTGCATCTTAGCACTAGTTTGTCCCATTTGACATCTGTTCTTATTTCCAATTTGTAAAAGCATGAATGACCTCAGACTGTGTCTAAGTCTATGTATAAGTCAGTGACAGTACCAGGTAATGTTATTGAACAGTCATCTGAGCAGTGACTGGCTTAGTGTACAGTAAGACACTTTGTACCACAACTGTGTGTTTTTAATAAAATAAAAAAAAAAAAAAAAGCACAGATGAGAAAAATGTTAAGCAAGTCCTTGAAAGATATAGACCATTTCTAAAAGGACGAAAAGAGTGAGAGGCGGGAAAAGAATATACGCTTTACATAGAAACAGCTTGCACCTTATCATCATGCACTAACAGGTGAAACAATTCCGACTTTGAGCTCATATGCACTGTCACGTGTGTAGAAACAAACACTGCAAGCACTCCACATGCATACCAACAACCACCACACACATCCACGAGGCATGTAAAAAATGGATACCCGGGCAGTGTCAAGATGAAATATGTCTCGCCAGGTTATGAAGGGACCTAAACATGGACATGAGTATGCATGTGCGTGTGTGAGATGAGGCAATCTCCAAGCCAACTTGATCAAGCTGAAGGAGATAGAGAGATGCAAATACACACAGTAACGCTCCAATGATGCTGGCGGAGCAGAGTGGATGAAGCCACCAACCAGCCAGCCCTCGTCTGTTACCTTTCTCTTTTGTTCCCGGGACTGTGCTCTCCTGCTCTTCCTCCGCTTCTCCTTCTCGTCCTCTATTGCATTCACATCCACTTCCCCCCGATTCTTCTTCAATTGGGAGGCCGCGTGAGCCATGATAGGTAATAAAAAAAAGGAGAAGCACCACACACTACACACGCGTGCCTCACCTGAAATCCCAGAGAAGTTCAGGGGCCGTAATTGACAAAACCGGGATCTCAGAGGAAAAAATCGGGGCAGAAAAGGAAAGGGGGGGAAAGGGAAGAAAAATGCCCTCCTTGAAAAGGAGAATGGAGAAGAGTAGGGTTTTTTATGTATATATGTATATCCTGTGTATGTCCTTTCTTTTGGTTGTTGCTCTGGTCTGGTCTGGCTCTCTCTTTTTTTTTATAGTGATGGAAGGACGAGAGAGAAGAGACAGCAGCTTCTCCTCCTCTCCTCCTCCTCCTCCTCCTCATGTGTCATCCGCTGGCAGTGTGAGAAGAGCGTGTCCAGGAGAGGTGAGGACAAACCGGATGGAGAGAAAAGACACAAGCATCACCAGCACAGAGGTGGAGGGAGGAGAGAGAGAGAGAGAGAGAGAGAGAGAGCGAGCGCGCGGAGGGAGGGTACGAGGGGAACGGTTACCACGGCAACCACACTATGTTTCAGTCCGTCCTCTTAAATGTTTTCTCTTCCTGCTCCCCGGTCCTCGCTGCTCTGCCCTGCCTGGTACTCTGGTGAGAGTGATGGTTTGACCACAAAACAGGAAAAAAAGCCCAAATGTGTGTGAATGAAGTGAAAGCATTGGATACAGGGAGGAAAATGGTAGCATAGAAAAGCATCAGGAGGATGTATCTATGCTTGCTTGTGTGTGTGTGTGTGTGTGTGTGTGTGTGACTACCGGCAAATGGGGATGGGGAGAACATGATAAGGACACAGATGAAGCCAAGGAGAAAGGAGAGAGAGAAATTAAATTTTGATGGAAGCAACTGTGCAAAGACATTAATTAATTAATTAATTCATTTATTCATTCATACATACACACTTGGATTCAGTGAAAGGAGAATGCTAAGAGTGGACAATTATTCACCAATTGATTCTGCAACTGCTTGTACTTGACTTATTTTCAGAACAACTCACTATCTCACCGATGGAATGAATGAAAGAAACAGTGAGAGAAGTAAATGAAGATAAATTGAATATGTTAATGTATCTAACAGCAAACACAGAAATTAGGATTAGGAAAATGTATTTAATGGTAATTACTGAAACATTTTCTTAAATAATTATGATGATGTGATTTTTTTCCCTATAGTTTTTACCAAGTCAGCATAATGCCATACAGTACATGTGGATAATATGTTTTTATAGGCTGGGGTATCGCTGTAGCATCACAAAGCTTCATTTATAATGCTATGTTGTGATATCAAAACACTGCAGCTCCTTTATTTTGGATATATTGTACTGTGAATGGTATTTTGATTAATCGTACAACAATATGTAGAAAGTCCTGTTAACCTGCTTCGTAACTGTAATTAGGGCTACATCTCTTAATAAATCAGTCTGCCAATAATTGTGTTACTGTCTATAAAATGTTGTAACAGTGCCCAGGGTGTTGGATGCAAGACAGAGTACATGCCCAGAATAGATGGGCAGTATTTGTTTAACAAGCACACCCCTAACCTAGAGATATTCATCTTGGGATGCTGTGATGATGATGTCTTGAGATGCAAAAAAATAAATAAAAATAAAAATTTCTGAGACTGGATTCATGTAGATTCTGCACAGAAGACTCTTGAGTCCTGCTCACTGTGGTCATCCTGCCATCTGGGTCCACTAACATTATGACGGAGAGGCCAAACAGAACCAGAAGAGCTTTTGTTGCATTAAATCACTCTGGTCTTTGTTGAAAATAGAGGGATGGAGGAGGAGAAAAAGGAGGACGTGGAGGAGGAGGGGCACAGAAAGGAAGATCTAGTCAGAGAGAAATGGTGAAACAACAAAGGAGCCTGTTTGATTTTCTGTGAGAAGAAAAGAGAAAAAAAATGTATGTCTTGTTCGGGATGTCCTTCACATTGCCTCTGCTCACGTCAGACACAGCAACGTGGAGACAGACGGAGCACGCAGCAGCCATCTTTGTGTTTCTTTCGCTGCCTGCTTGCGTGTCAGATGCACCTATGAGCCTGACTGGGTCCTGCTAACACCAGAAGGCTGCCTCAATACATGCCTGTATATTCTGATGAACCTGTACTATATATATATATATATATATATATATATATATATATGAAGAGTGTTCTGCTGTGAGCGGAACTAACTGCACATATGGACTACATGGGAGCCATATGGAGAAAGGTAAAAATGAGAAAAGAATATCATCAGTCACCGCTGATAGAAAAAGCCTCCAGGGACATGTGACAGGTTTTGGCAGGTGGACACCAGTCATGTAACGATACGAGCGTGAAATTCCCCTTTCACTTCCCCAAATCTATTCATCCTCCCCATTTCATTTTTCTTTCTTTTCAACCCCAAACATCAGCCACCAGCATTAAAAGGGGGTGTGTGTATGTGGGGGGGTGAAGCGCCCCACCATGCATCAGGGGGTGTCACATTATGCCAAATTATCATGCGGTTGCTAGGCAAGGGCCAATCGGGTGCCTTCAAGGAGAACAGGATGGATGGATAAGGAGCGTGGAGAGGTAAGAAGAGGGAGTGGGCAGGGGGAAGGCAGGGGGCTGGGTACATGTGCATAAGTGTATGTGGAGGGAGACCGCTTATGTGCACATGATAAACATTTGCCATCCTGATGAGAGAATGATCACAAGGAAAAAATATTCAAAGAACATCACAAACAAAACCATAAGTGTGAGGCAGCGGTCCAAAAATCTCTCTCATTGTACAACAACAATAATAATGACAGCCTCAGAGCTACAGTTACTGACTATTTAACTTAACAGTTCATTCACTGATACAACCCCATTCACAATTTCGATGGCCAACAAATGATGCTAATTCCCTACAGCTGTTCTTGTAGTAAAAATCAGTGCCAAGGTGTTCACGATTTCAAACGACAGCACTTTTCAGGCAAAGAAAATCCACGACTACAATGGAGCAGAGTTGGCCAGTGGCCGGTGAACTCTAGAAGTAGATGATTACTGGACGTTTTCCACAATTTTTCAGGCACTATGCCATACACACACACACACACACACACAGCCAATATAATGCAACTACAAATCACAGCAAAATATAAAGGAAAGCATCACTGTGATAATGCATCTTGTTCTTATGTTTAGTTGTAAACAAAGTAGGATATTGTATTTCATTGTGCTTGTGGTTGGAAGTAGTACTTCATAACCATTAACTTTATTTAAAAAGTGTGTAGCACATGGAAAACGAGATTTTTTGGCAGATTTTTTTGGGTATATTAGTTGTATTATCAAACAAGTTAACAAATCCATCAAAACAAAAAAAATAAGTTTGAAATATAGTTGGATATCACACACACTAATTGACTCCATATACATTTTAAGTGTTTATTTATTATTAAAATCTAAAACTGACATGCTTACATGCAAAGCTTCCATTTCCTCATTGTCTTCATGTGTTTCTGAGATGACATTTCTTAGGTCAGTTCTTCAACTATAGAGATAGATACTCCCTGACAACGGTGTATTACCCTATTGTTGGTCCCACAGGTGCAGCATGACCAATCAACCAGCAGAGTCAATCTGTTTGGCCTTATTGACCCCCAGCAGCCACAACAGTACATCTTCACTGACAATAAAAGCTGAGCATCTGGAGGGTTTGAGCTGGGTAGGTCACTCTGGGGTTAAAAAATAAATTCAGGAAATTAAATTCATACCCTGTGATATCTTTCTTTCTTTCTTTGCTCTCAGTAGAACTAATTTTTAATTGTTTTAAAAAGTTGATACTAAAGAAAGAAAAGTCACAAGTTACTGACAAAGGATTGTTGTGTCTCAGATACACATCTGTGGTCATTCAGTCACTTTATCTAGTTTTCATTCCTATCCTCGTATGTGTATTGTCATGACACTGTTAAAGATACTGACGTTTATTAACTTTTGTGTTCATTCACAAAGTCTGCCATCACTAAACCATAGGTAAAAGATCATCTTCATCTATGATGCTGCTTATTTTCTGTGCTCTACTGCCCTCTAGTGTTCAAAAGCAGTAATTGTCCTAATTAGCACCTATTGCAAAGCTAATATGTAGAAGCCAAGACATATTTTTCTCCACCTGAGCCAAGTGAATATAAAATGAAGGACTGCAATAATAGTGGAAGGTATTGTTTTTAAGGATTTTAGAATTTGTTCACTTTTTTATTGGTCCTAGCTTTTGTCATTTTTGCACAGAGACATGGTGGTAATTATGCTTTAAAATGACATGAGATGTTATATTCTTAATTGTAAAATGTAAACTTTTACTTCTTCAAATCAGTGTGAACTAGCTCTTAAACAAATGTAGAGAAAATCCTGGAACCCAGACAGCACCTGAGGCATCTAAAACCCTTAAAAACAGTGCAGCTAAGCTAATATTTAAGACAAAAACATCTAAAATGTCATTTATTAGAAGATATTTGAAGGATAAAATATGAAAAAATTTGAAAGATAAGAAAGATATTTCTTTAATAACTCTGATGAGGTTTGTATTTCTACACTTTAAGACTGAACATTTCAGTTCTGGGTTTAAGGCTTTAACAAAATCTTCAGCTAACACCACATTTTACCAAAAAACAAACAAAACGAAGTCAGCTTTTCTATTGGCCATATCTGAGTAATGCGACTCTCCAGCACAAGAGAACCTAGGCTTGTATGTTGCAGAGAAAACTTGGGTTAAAATGCCTCGAGGAAGGAGAGGACTGTGAAAAAGTGCAGGGTCAAAAGGCAAATCGTTCAAGCTGATGGAAAATAGATCCACCCACACAGTCAGAGAATCCCTCCAACACCACCTACACAGACGTACCCTCAGGGGTTCTACAGGAGATGCAGTGAGATGAGAAAGGGTAAACAAATAGAGTCATACAATGAATCTACTGTACATGCAAAAAGACAGTAGTGAGGGCAAAAGACAGGACAGAAATAAAGCAAAGACAAACAAAAATGCCTTCAAATGACCAAGGACACAACAAAAGCTTCAGTCTAATCCATCAATAAGCATCACTTCCTTTTGCACTTTGATTGCAGACCTGAAAGCATCATACAGGTGTTTGAGTTTTCAAGAGTGTTTTTATTCTGATCATGAACCTAAAGGCAAAATTCAATGTTTTCTTTTTCCCCACCTCTTCATCATTTAGTATATGTCCATTCTGGCTTTATTCTTTTACACTGTTTTTTTTCCCCCCATATCTACCCCTCTTGTTTGCCCTTTTTCCTCTTTTCCATCTAAATTATTCTAATGTCTCCCCCTCAGGATGAGGGGAGACACCGTGCACCGTGCACCGTGAGACATAGGCTTTAACCCAGTTAGCTACCAATAACCTACCTAAATGTGTGTCACGACCAAAGCAGTACCCTTCAAACCAGACCAAAATGTCCTTCCATGGTTTCCCCACTGAGGGGCAGACAGAGATTCACTGTGAAGGGAATGAGCATCCATACATACATACACAGGCAAGCAGAGAGAGAGCACTGGCTTTGAGGTGGGGTCTTAAATGGTTGACTGACTGGGGGAAAAGCGTGCTCCTTTCATTTTGGCGAAGAGAACTGGTTAGAATAGAGTAAGTGAGGGGTTTTTTTTTTCCCTCGACAGAAGACAGATAACACCAGGAAAGGGGCCATGAAAGACAGCACTCGTCACCATGAAAATTCACGCAAAACAACACAGTAAGTGGGTCACATCATAGATGCACTGTTAATCAACAGGCAAAAACGAAGCAGGAATATCACAAGGTGTAGCTAAGCACCGACAATGGATGAGTCCATGTGCCTGTCAACACCACGTCATGCTCTGTAAACATCAGTTCACAAACAAAAGTCTCCGATTTTTTTTTCCTAAAAGCACATGCCTTTAAAAATACACCAAAAACTACTATTTTATCTATCTTCACAGAACTATCACTATTAAATATACACATCCTGGTGGAAATAACAATCACATATGTTGCTCCAAAGGACAACAAGCCCATCAAGCAAATATTTAGCAGCAAAGTAAACTAGTAGGGTTTACCTTTATCTGCATTTTGCAATCACACATGGTTATCCATGATGTACTGTCTGTCATTTCACCATAATACAGCTACAGGGGACGAAATTTCAATCAATAAGAGAACTGAAAAAATATAATCGATCATTTTAAAAGGTTGGAGCTAATTTTCTACAATCTCTTCGGGCTATTCCGGTGACTTCAATAGCATATCCAAATAACAACAACAACAAAACACAGTGGCCTGTTGATTAAGAATTTCCTGTAATCAATGGGGAGTTAATTTCTTGGCTGAAACAAGTGGTGTTTCTTGCTGTGACGACTGTGCAATGGGGGGAAGTGATCCCTCTTCTGTTTTACACAGAAATGGCAGCAGAAGAATAAACAATTTCACGGTCTGTTGGGATCCGTAATACACATCCTTACACAATCAGACCTAATGTCTTCCTATTCAGATGTTGCTTTATAATGCTATACCATATTTCAATAGGTAATTTTACCAAACCACAATGCAGCACAGGGGCTTTAAAATAAAATGGGTGGAAATTATTCTTCTTTTTTTATGTGATGCTCAGACAAAAGTCTTTTCATATTTTCCATAAGAGCAAAATTCTTTCATTATTCTTCAGTGCACTTTTCTATTTAAATCTTAAATATTTACAACTGTTGATATACTGTACAGCAAGTCCAATTATGTCACAAGAAATATGAGGTGAACAGAATAGCAATATTTGTGGTTAAAGATGCAGCAGAAGGAGGGCATTAATACAATACAGTACCATTTCCTGATAGCAATCATTAGAAGTCAGCAGAGTGGATTTTAATTGAAGAGGAAACAGTTGTGGTGCTTTTCCAGTAATATCTTGATACTAATGGAAGAGCAATGGAAAGTCAAAGAACATCGACAGATAAACGGTCCATAAAATATTTAGTCAATTGCTTAACGCTTGTCTTAACCAATAATAATAATCAATAATATAAAGAACAGATGTTACAGAGCTATTAATCTATCCAATTAAATACATAATTCAGTATCTCTGTCATTTAAGTGCGTTATTTTGAGATGTTGCAGATGGTTTTTTACAGTGAGTTAGTCCCAGAACACTGAACAGGGTTAGACAGAAACTCTGGTGGGTGAAGTAGTGGGATACACCAGGACCTTCACACACGGGAAGCATCAAGAAAACAAAAGTTGCCATGACGACTGGAGCTTGATTTATCTAAAGTGGGCACCAGGAAGGAGTCAAGAGATAGAGTACTGTAACATTTTTGGCTATAAACACCACTAGAACATTGACTCATTTGGAGTGACATAACAGTCACAAGATAGCAATCTGCGTTATTTTACACCACGTCTCTCATCATCCAACAAAAAAACTAGAAAAAAATAATCATAATATGCAGTTCTATAATATTAAATTGTATGTTACGATAGAACAACATTTTATGATGCATCATGTGATTTGCCATTCACAAAAAAACTGAAAGGTGATGTGAGAAAAAAAATAATCTGTTATAATGAGAAGCAATGAGGCAATCTGAACAGTTCAAGATTTTTTTAGGCTGTACTCTGTGTGCTGTGCTCTCTGATTTGGAGTCTGATCAAAGGCAAACACAGTGCCTTCCTCCCATGCAAAGCAGCAGAAGCCACCAGCACCATATGTGTGTACCCATCAGTGGGTCCACATGCCATATGCCTGAATGTGCTGGCGTAATGCTTTCTGTGTGCCAATCATCTCTCTGTCCACCTCAGCAATGGGAGGGTTCATTAGTGCAGTCCTGGGGTATATGTGTATATATATATATTTATGTTTGTGTGTGTGTGTGCATGTCTACTGCTGTCCGCTCAATGAAGACTCCGAAATGTGTCTTTCTATCTGATTTTTAAAGGTATGTGTTTTCAAGGTTTTTTTTTTTCCAGCAAAGTGTCAAAGTGCAGGAGTTCTGCCCTGGATGTTTATGTACACATAACCTTACTGGACCCTGTTACTGGAACTGCAGGTGCTGTGTGTGTTCGTGCAGCCACAACCTTGTTACTCTCCCTAAGCTGCTGGGCAATGGAATATCCTCCCCAGTGTCAAGTTTCCCCATCATAATGGGATCATAGGGATGTGCCAAGAAGTGCTGTGCCTGGGGAGCCTCTCTTGCTCTTGCTCACTACGCCAGCCACATATCAAAGTATCATCACACACACACACACACACACAAAGCAACCACCTGGAAATTACTGTCAGACATAGAGAATCCCAAAGTCGTGTGTTGCTGGAGTCCACACACAGCCCTACAGTACACACACTTACCCATTTTTCATGTGCTACTGCTTCACTGCACAGACAAAAGGTCAACTGTCGCCCTGAGCACCTAGACTGTATGTGTACATTTAAGTTTAATACTAAAGCAAAATGACATTTTACTGTTTTATGGCTTTCTCATGGAAAAACTGACCCAAGTATATATTACATTATATGAGTGTTTTTTAAATGACTTGGGGTGCTGTTCCAGTTGTCCCTAAACCATACTTTCTGACATAATTATAAAGGTTAAAGGTATAAAACTAGCAATACTGTGGAGTACGTGAAACCGTAGTGAATATGTGATTTTCATGAGGATGCTTAACTGCAGGAGTAATAATCCAAAACAACAAATCTTAAGAGTAAGACACCTTTTTCTATTTTTAGCCATACCCTCAAAGCAGATCTGACCCAAGGTTGATATAAATACTCACTGCTATCAATTTCTCAATGCTATCAATTACGTCGCTCTGTTAATCATGCCAAACAGGTGGAACATATGCTTTGGCTATAGAACAGCAGACAGAATCATATATGAAGAGATATTTAATTAGGCTGACTTCAATTTCATAGTGTCCCATTCAGAAAAAGAAGATTACCTCTGGTGATAAGATATACTTTGTCTGCAACTTTCCTGTCATGTTATACACATGCGGTCTGCAGACTGGAATGAAGTATACCAACTGGAAATTTGCCATGAGACTCCAGTAGTAATCTTTGACCTTGTAATAGTAACAGCTAGGATGCTTTTTGCACATGCAGGTCTAATATTCCAAGGCTGATCATCAGCCAGATCTTCTAGCTGTCCAGACATCCAGCATGTGCAACAGGTTCTTGGTGATGGAAACACAGCACTACTACACTTAGTGCATTGCGTTTCTCATATTAGTGTTGGCAAAAGGTCGCAATGCTGTCTGATATGGTATCTGAAAATGAAAGAGCATGGAAAGGTTAGAGCTAGAGTTTATTAAAGATTTAATTGGATGCAAATAAGCTAACTATGGGTGCAGTGACAGTATACCAGCACACTTACTCAACTACATCAGCAAGTACGCATACTGTACATATAAACAAAGTCTAGGTCATGCTTTTAGTCACCTCATCTTTCTCACACTTTAGTAATGATCACCATGTACCAACACACACGTACACACCAACTGGACCAATGGGATCCAGAGTACAGGGTACAGGGTAAGACTGAGCTGAGGTGTAAATGTCAAGGCTTCCAACTAACCACGAGACAAACTTGAAGACTCGTCCTTAACATTTCAATTCCTTTCAATAAGACACAAAAAGTATGTTAAATAATATATGTATGACAAAGTATAATTGGCTGAGACTTTCCAGAGTTATTTGAAATACTCTGCAGATGTTTATTCTTATTCGACAACAGCTTATTTCATCTCGACTTCCCCTGATTAATGTTCTCCAAAGCACTATGGGACAATCTATCTACATTCATCAGTGACATAAACTTTTCTAAACAATTTTTCACAAAATATATACATATTTCCTCAATAAGCAAACATCTGTAGTATTTCATGGATTTCATTGGAATGTATTTTAACTTGTACATGTACATGTGAAATGCATAATTGGTCTGTTTTGTCTGTGTAATCTTATAATTTTTATTCAGAATTATGCATTTACTGATCCTTACATATAGGTCGTATCTCTATATGTCATTCTTTGGCTTCTCATGATTAATTTGTCACTGCTGTGATATATATCTAGCTGTCTGTGAATCAGGAAAATAATGATTTTAACCAGATTTAACCTGTCCGCGTCCTGACAGCAGCATGGTAGTCTAGCTATCTTTTGGTGTAGACCAAATGTGCTTTGCCAAGGGACACTTATAAAATAAATGTAATAATATAATAATGTAATTGAAATATTTCATTCATTCACTTAGACACTTATAAAATAAATGTAAGAATATAATTGAAATATTTTATTCATTCACTTAGAACAGATGTCTAAGTGAATATCTAACATGCACCGTCCTGCATGTTTTAGATGTCACTCTGCTCCAACACATCTGATTCAAAGCAGTGGGTCGTCATCAGGGTTCAGTAGAGCTTGATGACGGGCTGATCATTTGAACCAGGTGTCTTGGAGCAGGGTTACATCTAAAACATGCAGGACAGTGGTCCCTGAAGAGCAGGGTTGAAGACTTCTGGCTTAGAAGATCTGTCCATATATTTTCATTTAGTGGAACACTGGATATTGGTGCTTTGAAAACAGACACCACCTTGAGCCTAGAAAATCACCTACATTCAAGACAATGATGTGGTTTCATAAATGTATATCTGAACACATCACTCGTCTCATCTTAGGTACCTCAGAAAACAAAAGCAATGTCATTCTGTGAGTTTGTCTGTGATGTTACACTACCAACGTCACAGAGAGGCTATCGTTTGCTCCATCACTGAAAGTAATAATGTAGAGCGACAGGGAAAGAAAGGATGAGAGACAATGTTCTCCACCATAAGCCATAAACCTGCAAGATCTTGCCAAGTCTGATAAGCAACATCAAACCCTTCGCCCCGCCCATTCGCTCCCTGCCATTCTCCTTTGACAGCTGGGGCCCCAGTCCCGCATCAGTGGAAATTTCCTGAAATGTCACTCCCATAGATGGCCTGAATGATTGACTAGAGTCGGGAGTAGTATGGCTGCAAAGGCCACACATACGCAGTCCCTCATCCTATTGTCCTTAGTCCCCCCATGGTGCCTGTCGTCATAATCTCAGCACTTGGAGGCAAAATTTGTCCAACCATGCATGAATTATTCTCTCAAAACCCCACTGTGACTCGCCTCGCTCAACCTCCTCATATCTTGTCCTCACCTTTCTGTCCTTTGAGCTCACCCTGTCATGATAACTCAGTCAGTGGGCAGAATGAAAAGGTAAAGGGTTAAAAGGTGAAAGACAAAGTCCCTTTAAAGGTTGCAAGAGTAACATTTACATTTTCAAAACTATACTATGGAAAGGGAAATGAGATAGAAATAAAGATAAATGTTAAAAACTAATTTAATGTATGAAAAAAGTTAAACAAATCGGACTGACTTTCACTCAGTCTATATAATTTTAAAAAATAAATAAATAAATCATGGACAATATTTGTATTCAAGACATACAACAAAAATAGTGAATCTAGTAAAAAGAAACAAGAAAGTACTTCCTCCACAGACATGACAAAATACAGCACCAAAACACCACACCAACTTGACCTCACCTTCACTTAGGTTCAGTCAGAATCATCCGTCTTGCAGTCAATGACGTTACCAGAGTATTTAATCGGTAAAATCACAGCTACGTTAGCCTCATGGTCACCAATGTGTGAGAAACAGGCAAGTAACTAGGTCTCTATAGGCAATCACTGAGCAATTTACAGCGTATTTGACTAGACAGCGTCTGCAGTTACACTCACCCCTGGAACTCTTCTCATCTTCAGTTAATCATGTCTGACATTGTCAAGAGTGCCAGGTGCAAAAAAGGGAAAGTGTTATGGAAGGCCATGAACCAACAAGCTACCGAGACAGTGTGTAAAGCCGGCCCAGCCCTCTTCAACTACAAGCAGCAGGGGTTACAAGCAGTTAATCAGACAAGGGCTAATCTGGTTAGGAGATCAACAAATGTGCCTCTCAGTCCTGAAAACGAGGACACAACCCAACAGACAAAGGAGTGGGTCAATGCCATTGTGTAACAGAACAATGTGAAGAATAATAATACTGATTGAAATGAAGGTCAATATTGAAACAATGGTATTAAGCTTATTTCCGTCGGGGTATTATAACTAGTTGTCTCAAGGTTATTGCCAGTGAGTGAAACTGAAGCTCAGGCGTTCATGAATCAATGTGCATCACTGAAACATAAATAGGGTTTGTGGCATAATGTCTTACAAAATTAGGATTAAAGCTACTGGATGGGATTGGAAAAAAGAAGAACCACCTGTTTTTCCAATTAACATTGCCAAGACAGTGTGCCTTTGCAAAGTGTCCGGCTGTGAAGGGCCATTAAAGGTAAGTGGTGGCGGCTGGCAGCAGGCATGACAAAGCCAGTGACCACAGAAGGGCTCCAGGATTCTCCACACCTCCCTTGGTCTCCATGGAAACAAGGACAGGAACGTTCATGCACACGGCAACCGTGAATAGACCATCACAAGGGAAGAAAAAAAACATGTGTCCTGCTACTGGCATTTCACAGACTCCAGTCCAGACGTTTTCACACCCTCTGGATTCACAGTGTTGTTTGCCTGCTACAAATCCAGAGTAAGCCATCTCCCATCTCAGTGCACACCTGATGCCTCTCGTCTTTTGCTGTTTGACTTTTTCTTTTTTCTTTTTTTTTTTAAATACAAGCCTACAGCCTGATTAAAAATATGTCAGACACAACAGTGGCTGTACTGCCAGTCATTTTAATCCATTCTAAAAATCAACACAGATTATTCTTTCTGGTGTTTCTCTCTGTGATGCACCGACTCGTCGTTTTCCTATTTTAAAACAGTTTGGTCTTAGCTGGGGAAACATATTTTTTTTAGCACAAAAACAGGATTTGGACAACATCAGGAGACATTCTGTGCTTAGTGTTATAGCTCCTAAACTGTTTAACAACTGTGACAGTGTTTGTTAAACTTTGCAGTCACAAAAGTGGGAAATACATTTTTCTGTCTAATACATACAAACAGAGGCTGCTGTGCAAAGACAACTGGATGAATGTCAATAAGTAGCTTGAGATTTTCAACTTCTAAGAAAATAAAATGGTCACATTAAGACTGATTTTTAATACTTAGCTTACCCTGGTCATGACTGAACAAGGCATCACTTAATGCAGCCATATGCTTTTGCAGTTTGATACATCTGCTGACGAATAGCTTGGAAAGAAACAGATGATTAAGTATCACTGGCTGACCCAGACGGGGAAGGTGAGCAAGTGAGACAGTGCAGACTGAGACAGAGATGTCTTTCCTTGTCAACAGCAGGAAACACCATCCTGTTTGTCTGGCCAGAATAACCACTAATACTGTCTGCTGTAACATCACATTATAATAGAACAGCATGAGAAAATAGGTTGATCAACTTGAATATCACAATATGTCTTTTTATACTCAAATAAGCAATCTGTATTATTATTATTATTATTATTATTATTATTATTATTATTATTATTATTATTTTACATTTGATTTAAATGTAAAAACATGTTGTAAACATTGGTTGATTTTATACTGGGTTTAATCCTCTGTTTATCTTCAACAATATGGAGTATATATATTTGTTTGTTTTGACAATATCACACTATAGTATAACAATAAACTGAACTAGTGCATTGACCTGTATAGTTGTGGTCATTTTTATATTGGGGAGACCTGACTTTTGGGAAATGTCTATATTTTAGAACTACTGGCATAAAAATAGTTTAGTATATCATTCTTTGAAAATGTTTTTAAAATAACAATTAATATATTAATGCCATTATATACAGACTGAAGTTAGCAAAAGCATTGTTCCTCTTTTTACCTTCATTTCCCATCATGCAGCATGGTACTGCATTTCCTGTCAACTGTCATGGGCATAGTAAAGACAATTATATTTCAAAATGACTAATATCTCCCAAATTATTGTTGTATCAACTTGCCACATTTGCTAGTCTCTTCTTTTTAAAATTTAAACAACAATTAATATATCAATACTGATATCTAGGG
This sequence comes from Siphamia tubifer, assembly GCA_020466265.1. Taxonomy (NCBI): domain Eukaryota; kingdom Metazoa; phylum Chordata; class Actinopteri; order Kurtiformes; family Apogonidae; genus Siphamia; species Siphamia tubifer. The sequence continues at coordinate 31,134,074 of CM035797.1, forward strand.
ATTGAAGTTAGTAAATCTATCATTCCTATTTTTAACTGTATATCCCATCATGCAGTGTGGTATAATTGTGTATCATGATCATGGTATCTTGACTTGTAAGGCTGCTTCTTTCCCCTCCCCTTTTAACTGCTTAAGCAAGGTGATTGTGCTAAACAAGTCCCTCCTGACTTTAAAAAGTGGAACGTTAAACAAAAAAGTATTTAAAATTGTGTTAATTTCTCAGAACCACACATATATATACAGACAGACAGATGTTCTGAGAACTTACAGTAAATATGATAAACCTTTCTCACCAACATAGACATGCACATCAGAGGTCACTATCTTACATGTTTTAGATGTATCCCTCTTCTAACACAGAAGACTGATAATGACTGTCATGTCTGCTAAAAGAGGGGACCATCTAAAACACAGGTGTCAAACTCCAGTCCTCGAGGGCCGGTGTCCTGCATGTTTTAGATTCTAAAACATGCAAGGTAGCAGTCTGGACCAGGATTGGTGACCCTGATGTACACTGTTCTAGTTTCTTTTCCTGCACTAGAAGTGAAACTGAATGTTCACTGTTCTTCTGCAGAAACAAAATGCATGGACCTTGTCTACATTATCCAGCAAATATATAAAAACAAACTCTGGGGGGGCTTGTTAGAGTGTGTTTGCAGACAGATTTTGGATGCCACATGTAGGGTTGAGTGGCTGCTGGATTTACCAGAAGAGGAAACAGACAGAAATGGCTACAGAAAATGTCCTCTCAACACAGACATGTGCGTACACTGGTACTGATGCACAGAAAAACCTAGAATATTTATTCCCTATTTAACAATCTGTCTCCTACTTCTTTCTCCATCTATGTTACTCCCTTTTTTGTATCGCTGTATACAGTAGCTCAGTGATCTGGTTAGTCGACAGGCAGAGAATAACAAGAGATTTGATGTTGAAACACTATGACTGTCTGTATGTGTGCATTACATACAATGCTTCTTAGTCAAAAATTTTGTCCTTCTTCAGGTTTTCCCAGTTTCTTCCCATCACTCTGAGGTAGCTGCGAGGAAATGAGAAAGCCGACAGTGAAGGAATAAAGCAAAGAGAGGAGCAGAGAAAAAGGAAAACAGTGAGAGAAAGAGAGTGTGTGTGTGTGAAGCACCAAGAGTGTGAGGATAAAAGGAGGCCAGACAGTGGATGAGAAGTGGATCTGAACGCCTGAAGGTGGATGGTTCTGCTTTGGTTTGAGAGCAAGATGAACATGAAGGAGCTGTGAATGATTCGTGGATGAAGGATGGTGGAATTGTATTAAATAATTTATTGTGTATGATTTGAAGTTTTCATCATTCTATACTGTTAATTTTTGGCCTCTTTCACTTTAGTATAACAAAAACACAACATCTTCTGACCTCTCAAACCTTAGGAAATGTTTCAACAGAAGTGAATTCTTGAGAAACAAATGCTTTTCATCCCATTTTCTGTCAGATCAACCACTATTGTGTGGCTTTTCCACTTGAACCATGTGATTTCTTTTTGTCTTCCTTTGACAGTCATTCCAAGTCACACTAATCATGTCTTTTTAAAACATCAAGGTTGTGCTAGGCATTTTGAATAGTGCACTGTAATAAATTCTTATCAACTTGACAGCTCCAATTATCTTGTATTAGATGTAGAAATATTCTGGTAACTACCACTGCAGAACATATATCCCCTCTTACGTTCCTTCTATCTCAAACCCAATGTCTGATAAAAATCCTTTGAGAATCTAAATATAAAGTTAGACTGATACCTACAATCAATGCATATGTAAACACAGCTCCCAATATATCAACCTCACATGGCTTTTTACCCTTATTTGCTGTAATGTGTTGAACCTGAGTAGTAAAGTTGTGTGTAAGTGTAAGCCTGGTCAGGTTCTGATTTCAGAAAAGGAGCAGAAGTCACGTTAACTTAATTTGCTTCTGTCCACCACACTGTCAGCCATATTTCTATGCACATTACCAATTCATAGGCCAATGCAGGGTCAATACTAATGCTGTCTTTATCAAATTCTTACTGAGCACACTTGTAAAGGCAGCACTTACCTGGCGGTTAATTCTGGAAACTATTTTTTCTCTGAAATTCATTGGACATTTTAGAGAGAAACAGATGTAGATCTGTCATTGCTGTGGTGTTAACAGAGAATTATCTGTGTTGGTATTAAATTAAGCATAATCCTCACTAATAGAGCCCACATACATGAACAGGACAACACTCCAAGTTACATAATAGTTATATCTCCGAACAGAGTTTCAGGGATATAATGTTAAATTCTATATTTTCCATATCAATAAATATCATGATTCAATTCTGGAGAATTTACTATTTCTAGATTTCCCACAAGGAGGCACACAAAAGTTTAAAATCACTAAACACTCTTCTGTGCAAATCTCTGGAACTATTTGTCTGATTGACTTCAAATCAAGTGCAAATGAAAAGTTATGGCCTAGGGATGCTTCACATCATGACATCATAGCTGTCTGGTTAAGGATTGGGGCATTCAGGAATATACAGCTAACCATCACTTCCAATGGCTAGTTGTGTCTCGTTAAGATATCCGAAATCCTTTTCTGACTGCATGTTTGAGTGAGAAATAGAACATTTTTACATTTGCACCATCTGTACGAAGGGTGAAGACAAACTCTGAAGATGTTTCAAATGTAGGTTGCTTATTTTTTGCTTTTTGTACTTTTTCTGTGAGCTTCTGTAACAGTGAATTTCTCCTGTGTGAGATCAATAAAGTATTATCTTATCTTATTGTTTTTGTGTAATTGTTTTGTAATGTGGTTAAAATAAATTATAGTAAGTGAAAATAATTTATGTAAAAGCTAAACTATCACACTGTCTGTAGCATACCCTCCTCAATGCTTCATCATATGCATGCCATATTACAAGCAACTAGGTTACACATGCCAGGTATGAAACTGATGACATCGCAGTCGTCTCAGTCCACCTTTTCCCCTAAATTGAACTGTGCAAATGTTTATAATGCCTTGTTCAAAAGAAGAGTTCTTCGTTCTGTGAATAGAGTTCTTCTTGATGAGCAGTAAAAATGCAATAAAAGCTGAAGTTCCTAAGATCACACTTTCAGAACTATTTATTTAATGAAAAAAAAAATCTGAACTTTTTTTTTTCTTTTTACAAATAAATACATAAATGATTCAATGTGCTATGGTGTAGGATCAACAGACAACTGATTAATGGTGTGTTTTGTTGATATCATGATTCAGGAAGGATTATACTGTATGTCTTTTAACTATTGTCTGCAAGATATGTATGTTTGGTCGAAGAGTAAAGCATGGTAAATTACATTTTCAAGCAGATCCAAAAAAAAGGGACAGAGGAAAGACCTTTTCCTCTCTGTGTAAAATTACAACATAAAGTGTTTCATCGAATTCCTGGACCGTGAGACCTACCGAGATCCACTCCAGTTGTCACACGGACATAAAATACACATACGGTAAATGCACAAGCCAAGGTGAGGAACATCATCAATCACAGTCAGAGCGTCACAAAGGTCTGCACAGAAATGGTCAATTCTTCACTGTCTTGGTCAAGGAAGAGGATGTCTCCATTGTGTAATGACACCAAGAGAGGAAATGGTCATCCTTTGTTCCTTTACAACTCCATTAGTGCAACTGACATGGGTCTACTCTATTGTACTGAGTACTTCATTTGGCAATCTTGACTCCATTTTTCTTCATCTTTTGGCACTGATCATCTTTTTCCTGCTTGCTTTCATATAACTGTTTCATCTCCAACTCTGTTTAAGTGAGTCGGTCCAAATTATATCAAGTAATAATTTTGAGAAGGGATAATATCAGTATCAACTTACACATACATTATTTGATGATTTAAAAATACTATATTTTTTTATTATTTGGGTATTTTACAACATAACCCAGAATTTTAGATGAAAAGAACAACAACACAAGAAAACTTTATATGTGAGGTAGGTGTTTCAGCTTTAAGTATAACATGGTCACCTTGAATCATTTCTGAATTAAACTTAACTGATATAGCAGATGACATGACAGACACCAGTTGATCCATATTATTTTTTACCCAGACTGTAATTGAGAACCAGCGTGTATTTGTGAGTGTTCTGTTGACATCTATAATTAGAGACCCATCTTATACCCAAGCCCTGTTTTTTATTGGGGAAATGCAGTAACGGTTCATGAAGGGTGACAGTACCGTATTACTCTGACATGGTTCACATTCTATTGCAGTATTTCAAGATCCCTTGTAGTGCAAATTTTAAAAATCTAATAAAAATCCAGATCTCTGAAAAACATTTCTCATGATACTATAAACTAATAAGTTTTGTTTTTTTTTAAAACCTGGTTTCTTTTAAAATAAAGTAAGCTGACATATTTTAATATCCTGGAACATATTAGGCAATGTTCTATTAGCTCTTCATTTGAATAACCCAAGCAATGGAAACATTAATCCAGCCAAAGGTAACCTGCTTGGGCTCTAAATGGTCATAATCCGCACTAAACGGTACAAACATATCTAGAGTACCTAATTCTTTACACTGGCAACCCTGTGTTTTTAAAGCCACAAACATAAAGTGCGCTGCTTATTAATGCACTTTGCTTACTGCTCCCAGCCAAGTTCATCCATCTTCTTGTTCAACAATGTTTTTTGTTGTTTGTACAGGTAATTTTCAACAGTGGGGGTGTCCAAATGGTGAATGGTTTCCCCTGCATATGTTTGAAGTGTTTGACTTCACTTGTGCATGATAATTGATGATGGATGAAGCAATCATAAATTGTGGTAAGTGTGGCAGCTGGTAAATTACGACTGGTCTATGGTGGGCTAGACAGCACTGGGCAGAGCAGGAGAACTCAGCGGTGATTTATTCATGACACAAGTGGGTGAAGACTCAGCTTTCCTTTTTACCGTCCTACTCCCTTTGCTGCCTCTTTCCCCAGCTGCTTCCCTGACACCATCACATCTTCCTCACATATCCGCTGTATCCCGCCTTAGTGCCCACGTCTCACCACCCTCCTTTCATTTTCTACCTACTCGTATTAATCACGAGTGTCAGCAGCAATTCATTTTCACCCCCTCTGTGTGTACTATGCATGTGCATAAATGGAAGGTATTGTATGTGTGTAAGTGTATGGTTACTTTTCATTACTGGTTAAAGGCACAGTGAGCAATTCTAATCCAATGCACTTTTTTGTCAGATTCACACAATAGGAAAGTGAAGTCTTCTCCTTGTGGGTATGTTCATAAACCCTTACTTTGGGCAAAAGTATGTACATCGGACAGAAAGAAATATGTTTTTGATGCAGTCTGACTCATGTCATCGATATTATAAAAACCAAGTGACATCTGTACACGTGCATGTGTGTCTCGGGATTCACACAAACTCCACAGACAGCTGACTGCTTCAGTTTGGCATAATGTATTTTTGGTTAAGGAACAGGGTAGCAAAAACAAAAAGCTGAAACAAATATTATTAATTTTGGAACATAATCATATTGCTATTCCCAGAACATTTTGGCAGTGATTGCTGGACAACTGTGGTGCAGATGCACAAATACACAACAGCATAAAAACTACAACATCTGGAACCTGTGGAACCCCACAGGTCAGTGTCCTAGTTTACTAGAAGATGTTACATGTTAATTTAAAAGATAATTTTCCAAGTAAAGTAATCACCATAAAACCAATAATGGATCAAGCTTTGAGCATATGTAATCAAGGCATGACTCCACTGACAGTTGAACCAAGCTGCTGGATACCACATTACTGGTGAGGTTTGTCCAGCTGCCAGCTCTGTCAACTTAGCCAACTCCTGACACCAACTTACAAGAGCAGTTTTTCACTGTTTTAGCATGTTTTTAAGTATTTGAATCCCAACCTCATTATTCTGGTTGGAACACTAGAGTTGCACAGACAAACTAGAAAAGCATTCTGAGAGCGCAGACCTCCGCCAAGGCACACACACACACACACACACACACCCCTCCCCCTGAATGAAGGGAGGTCCACCAAGAAGTTTATGTTTTTGTCTGTCTGTCTGTCTGTGTACAAGTTAACTCAAAAAGTTATAGATGGATTTCCATGAAAATTTCAGGGTAGCTTGGACCAATCGATTAGATTGCGGTGATTCTGGATTCTAGATCACTTTGAAGTTTTACATTGAGGTAAATGGAGAATAGATTTCAAAGTGATTCAGTGATCTGTAGAAACACTGGCACATGTGACCCCATTTTGTTTTGGGTTGTATGCTGAAATATTTGCTCACACCTGCGCGTCATAAAATAAATGTTGGTCGTACACATATTGACAGGGTTGGTCGGGAGCCGGAACCAAACAAAACATTTTTACTCCCTACTATATGTACCATTATTACTTTTAATAAAGGAACAATCCCACTGTGCACTGAAGAGTCAGGATATGTGGATATGTTAGGGTGCATAGAGATGGAGCTTTTTAAAATCACTCAAGATTAATGGACGGGGTCAAAAGTGAACGTTATTGGAAACACATTTCAGCAACAGCTTTGACAATTTGCTTTGACTATCATATTCCTGACTGTTGTAGTCTCATTTAAATATTGACTTTTCACATTTTCACCATCCATGAGTGAAGTGAGAGGTTTCCATCACAACCTGTTTTTCTTGTGAAAATATCTTTTCCAGTGTGACACCAATGAGGCACATTCATCAGTAACTAAATAATACCCCTACAATATTATAAAGATGTTTGGTATGGTATATAATCACAGGATACTCTCTACATGGTCGCTTTGTAAGGCAGCCAAGTAATTGTCTAAACTGTACCATTGAAAACAAATACACATGCATAAACCAAGCACACACAAGTCCAGGGGGCATCTCATTAGTAAAGTCACACCCTCACAGCTGGAGGTTGTCACACTGCATGTACTGTCATGGACTGCAGGACAGGAAAAACCCTGAGTAGGAATTGCAGTCAAGTTACGCACACCAGCTTTCTGCACACCAGTGGGTTATTTCACGACATACAGGCACATTCACATAGAAGTACATGCTACATGACAGCCACCACACCATCCATATACGTCTCTCACATGCCTCATCCAAGCCCCGGGGTCCTGTATTTTAACATACAACTTATTGCAAGTCGAGTAAACACAATTCACACAGCGTGTCCATCACTATGCAGCAATATTCAAACAGAGCAGTGGCCACAATGAAGGAGAAAATCTTTATCTCTGACTCCAGGAACTTAACAGCTGAAATTTTAAAGCTGCTACTTCCACTTTGTATTCTGAAAATGTTGACTGTCAACCATCAAAGTGATAGTTAAGAATTTCCATATAACTAGCGATAACCACAAGCCAAATATCTGTCAGAATGCAAAAACATGCTGCTCAGAAATGCTGCCAGAAAACAAAGTTACTCCTCACAGATGATCATGCAATGCCTCCATTTTGTTTCAAGTTAGTGAGGTAGCATAGATAATTACAATGTGATAACTAAATAAAAGATGCGACAGATGGGACAAGGGTATACAAAATGGTGGGAAGATAAATGTTTACAATAAATAAATAAATATCCCTTTGATGCATGAATTATGGGAACATTAGTCAATATTTTTTTTCTTGAGCATTTTCATTCATCTTTAGGCATGAAAAAAACAATGTGATTGACATCTTTTTAATGAATTACAAGTTACGAAATGTCCATTCAGCTGGATAACATGCATTTAAGCTTTGAAGCAAAGAAACATGTATTTAAAATGTAATATCAGAAAACTATAAAATAAAACATTTTTAAAGCAGTTTTTTTTCTAAGAAGTCTCTTAATTACAGTCTAATAACAATAAGCAATTGATTTACACATACATTTTAGTGCAGATCAGGTATTAAGAACAGCCATGTTATAGTAATGGTATGAACTGGTTTATATACAACTAAAAGAGTAGTGAACAGTATACACCAAAGGAATATGAAAGCTATGTATGCAGTGTGCTCAGATGCAACATTTTTCATGTTTTCATTACATTGTATTATATTAAATTTTTCACCAGTCTCAGAAAGGGCATCTGTAGTGTAAATATTTCTTGGTAATGGGACATTAGATAGTAAAAGATGTGCTCGAGGCATGCAGCTTTTTCATTTAATGGGCCATTACATCACTTTTGTTTGTACAGTGGACATTAAAACTGGATGTCTTGGTCTAACAACCATAACATCTTGAAATGTGTTGGTGTTAAGTGAAGCAGGTGTTTTGGAAAATGATGGAGCACATGTAACCACTATGGGCTTCTGATTACAATCAATGATGTTGAGAACAGGGTGTTGAAGAATGGAGAAGATATAGGAAGAGGCTGCACTGGTTTTAGTGTCTGTTTAGTTTAACTCATTCATCGTTATAGTGGTGATATGAAAGTGACTACAATCAATCCAACAACAGCACAATCCATCCAATTGAGAGTGCAATCTATCTAATTACTGTGCAATCATTTAAATTAATGTGTATATTGCATATATATAATTTTTTTTTTTTTTAATTAACAACTATATTGTATATAGAGTTATTTATTTGTAGAAGTGATAACTCTTGTGTGCTGTGCTATAATTGTGCTGCTTATCTTATCTTATCTTATCTTATACAGTGTGTGGCATCATTAGACACACTGACAACCATAGAAATGAGAACATGGAAGCCAAGCCAGCAGATGGAAACCTATTTTTTTCTGTCACTGAAAAACACAAAGTGCCATCTGATCCAAGCTCATCCATCATCAACATAAATTGAGTTATCAATATCGATATCAACCAAATTCCATCTGTATGGCTCCTCCATTCCTGGGAGAGCGATGTGGACAAGGAGGCAGAAAGCACAAGATGAGGTGAACGTTTCTGTTTTTACACTGAAACCTGACAAATGTCACAGTTTTGCCACAGCAGTCAGGAGATAATTTCCTGAGTTATGTAATACTGTGATAGAAAAAAACTATGCTGGTATCATCACTGTCACAGAAGCCCCTGGGAATGTGGATCTCATGCATGCCTGTAGGGGTTTATTTTAGGTTTACATGAGAGCGTTCACTTGCACGCATTCGTATACTTAACTGTACTTCTGCCGCCTCCTCTACAGCTCTTCTCCTCCCACTCTTTCGCTTTTCTTTTGCTTAACATCTCCAAATCCCCTGTGGTTTCACCTGCAGTGATCCTTTGCGCTTCACTCTCTTTTAATAATGTGCTTCCCCCAGTCTTGTCCTGTCTCTCATCCATCATTGTTTTCCTGCTTTTTCTAACCAACCCGTTCCTTTCAATCCTGTCCTGGATGTAATACGGTGATGATGCCTTGGGGTTCACATTAGGGCTGCTGTCAGCCAGAAACGGAAATTTCAAAAGAAGCATACCGAACGTGGCCCTCATCGTCTGTAACCCTCCACCCCCACACCTCCTCTGTTCTGTTTCAACTCCCCACTGACAAGGTTTCCCCTTCACGGATTCTCAGAGCAACTGGGAAAACCATGAATAAGGTAAACTTTAACATAGTGCAATCCTTGTTAAAGGCTGCTGGCAATCCTCTAGTCAAAGCTATTATTGCTTTGCATAAAAATGAACTTATAGAAAATGGTCAGCGCTTGACAGGTGTTTGTTGGTAAATAAGGCTAGAATAAAGACCCAGCCTTTTTCTCCCAGGGTTAGGTGTCAATGGGATTTATCCTATTTTTTGCTGCTTCATACAACCATCATGTCCTTCTTCAAACAATGTTAAATAGTAAATGGACTGTACTGTATACAGCACATTTTATACACCAGTGGGTGCCCAAAGCTTTATACAATTCTTCACATTCCCCCATTCACATACACACTGATACACCAGTAGAAAGCAGCTGCCGATACACTGGCTCTGCCTGACCCTACTGGGAGCAACTTAGGGTTCAGCGTTTTGCCCAAGGACACATCCACTTGTGGATAACCAGAGGCAGGATGCGAACCACCAACCCCTTGATCAATGGACAATGTTAAAGCTAATGTGGCTACACGTTGCAAGGTTTAAGGTGACTTTATGAACACCCATAGGTAGATTTCTTTTGCAGTCTGGAGAGGGCACCTAAAACACAAAAACCATTAAAACCACAGGACATATACATATATATATATATATATATATATATATATATATATATATATATATATATATATATATATATATATATATATACATATATATATATATACACAAGGGACAGATTAAAAACAGCACAGACACAACATGTGGACGGGTACATGGTTAAAACAGACTAGAAATAAATAGATTGGGGGAAAAAAACAGACTAAAAGATATAAAATTAATCAGATATCACTAAAAATAAGGGGACAAAAACTGTCAATTGTCATAACTGTTGACATTCAAGAAAACATACAAATTAATCTACATGTCAAAAAGTTAACCTATGAAAGTCAACCTGCTTTACCCAGCGGAAAACTCATCAGTCCTGTTTAGATTTTTCTAAAAAAAAATATATATATATATATATATATATCCGAATTTATTGCAAAGCTAATACTTTTTTAAAAGCACACCATCAGCTCTATGGATTCTTTTACTTTTCACAGCCAATTTTTCAAGCAGATATTACTATTCAATGTATTCTGTACCAGCAGAAGGGACATAACAGTTGGCCCTTTTGTGAAAGCCTGTTGCTATTTTCTCAGGCTGGTGGGGATAAAACACTGTGTCCTTCACTCTAACAGCTGTACAGTATAAAGCTTTCATATTCACTAGTAATGTTTGATTCTTCATCTCATTGAGAAAGCTAGAGTGAGCCATCTGGCTTAGCTTCACTGTGGATGTTATCCTGATCCAGTGAGACATCACATCTGACTCAAATAAATAACACCTGAGAACCAAAAACACAATCAAACATCCAGTTTAATGGTGTTGGATATCTTTCTTTAAAGTACAAATACCAAAGTGAACCACACCATGGTTTGTACAATTTCCTGACCTTTGCCCCAACACAGCTTACCGTGTAAATTTATTATGAGGATGTACATCACCGATGATAAATGGGTATTTACGTCATGTGACAAGGTGTCTTTTCCCTGCTGTTTGACTGTGAAAATTGATGTGGGAATAGTGTGATCTTTGTTAATTCACACAATTGTTGTGATCTAAGCCATTTTTTTTAAGTCTTACATCTATTTTAGTGGTGGTAAACTGTCCAAGCATATTTGATGTGTTTTATTAAAGGCTAAATATATCATTGACTTAATTTCAGATGCAAAGTTAGTATTTTTTCCTTTCACATTTAAATCGTAGTAACTCTGCAGATGTTATATAATTAAGAGATAAGGTGAGACAATGGTGCGGTCACAACAAGGTTGCGAGACAACACAGAGCGTAGTCTCTGAATAAACCACTGTTATTGCTTTTGGTGTGGAACAAAAGCTTTTGTTATCCTGCTCTGTAGCATTTCACAGTTACCATGGCAACACTGAGCCAGGAGAGCTTCAGGAGGATCCCAAACTGGATAAAAGGGGTTTCTAAATCTGACAGAGCAGCTCTCTATTTGACTCTCTTCCTCTCTTGCTTCTTCAATATTGACCACGAAGATGAGAAAGAGAGCTAAGAAAAATGAAGAGAACACAACAGGGTGAGAAGTGAAGAGCTTTCCGGACAGAGCTGTGGGAAACGGAAGAGGCTGCGGGGTTCAGGCAGCAATGACTGCCAGCAGAGGAAAATACCAGTACAGTGGATATGAAGGCACACATTAACATATTGTAGTTGTGTCAAAAAAACTCCAGCCAGGGTCACTCAGCAGTCGGCAGGTTGACAGGAAGTAATTTTTCATTGCATAAATGGGCCATCCGACTAAAAATACAGGTAAAAATTTTTTTTGTTTTTCAGCAGCCTGTAACTGTAATTTAAGAAGTATATAAAAAAGGTCAGACAGAGGCCTTTTTTCTTAATTACAAGCAGGGGTTTACATGTACTTCATAGACAGAAACAGACCAGCTAACAGGCTAATACTGGCTGTACCCATTCCCCAAGCAGGCAAACTCATTTTAAATTGCATTGAGCTCTCCCTGATATCGATTCACTCTCGCCAGCCGGACATAAAAACTCACCAAGGCATTTCTTCAAATTACTTGTATTGTTGATGGAAGTAGGGGGGGAGTGTGGAAAGATTGGTGAACAAATGGATGGAAAGAGTGAAGAGTGGTGAGCCCTTGGGGCCTTTTGGTTGATTAGGTCTGGTTCAAGAGTCTTGTTAGTTCCAAAGGCTGCTGTAATATATGTCTATGGTCTGGTCTGTGTGTGCGTGTGTGTGTGTCTGTGTCTGTGTGTGTGTGTGTGTGTGTGTGTGTGTGTGTGTGTGTGTGTGTGTGTGTGTGTGTGTGTGTGTGTGTGTGTGTGTGTGTGTGTGTGTGAGTGTGTGTGTGTGTGTGTGTGTGTGTGCGTGTGTGCGTTTGTCAGTACTTTCATTTCATAACAGTGGCTGGCTTGAGTTTGTATCATTAAAACTTTCTTATTAACAACAGTCAACATCCACTGAAAGTTAAGCCAAAGCAGGAGGAAGCATCTGAAAGTCCAATAACTAATTTCACTTATCATAGCCAGTAGTAGGGCTGGGCAATTATACGATCTTGATTAACGATTGCGATACATTTGAGGTCGATTATGGTGATTAGCTGCGAACCTCGATCAAACACGGCGAAATGTGCATTGAAGCGTAATTTGTTCCGCTAATGCATGAAACCGGAGCTACACTGCTGGAACTTGTGGGGGCGCTGTAGCTCACATTTGGACGAGAACAGACAAAGAAGATAAATAAAAACAGGTGCAGGAACTTAAGCCAGAGGCACAGACCTGGACAACAGAAAAAAATGGCAGAAAGTGGAGGCGAGGGCAGCAAAAGCGATGACTTGGGAGTTATTCTCCAAAGACGACGATATTACGGAGAAAAAAGGTCAGTGGATATGGGTTGTGTGGCAGTGGTTTGGCTAAAGTTGGAGTGGCGTAGAGCAAACCAACCCGTTGTGCAGGGTATGACGGCGGTCGGTGTCATCGAAATCCAGCGGCACAACAAATCTTTTTAATCTCTTCAAGAAATACCATCAAAGTGATTATGTAGAAAGCATGAAAATGCAAGTGGAGCCTGTAAAGTCTGTTGCTCCTTCAGCCAGTACTGGCGGCACAGCCACACGTCCAAAGCAGCAGTCGATCGTTTCATCTTTTGCGGCCATTACACCATATGACCATCATTCCAAGAGAAAGAAAACAATTATACACGTCTAGCAAAAAACATGATGACATTAAACACAGTAGAGAAAGATACTTTAAGCATTTAATGAAAATGCTGGATGCGAGGTTTGAAATCCCCGCCAGAAATATTACAAATATTTATATTGTTGGATGTTTGTTTCTTTTTATTTGACATATCGGTCAGCCCTAGCCAGTAGTGCGGTCTATGGTTTTATTAAGTTACTTCAGACTTCAAAAATCCAACATAAAAACAGGAGTTCAAAAATCAATTTGTATAAAATACACAGAGCCATTACCAAAGCAGTCAAAAGATGTACTGTAGTTATTCTGTTAGTAAGCCTTAAACTGGTCAGTACTGAAATTCCCCTGCAGGAGTTTGGAGTTCAGAGAAAACCATCTCCAGAGATATGCAATCTTTCTTCACACTCTCTGCTTCTGTCACACCTCACTCACACCGAGTCTTCAGTCGCTCTTTTCACCCCTTTCTATCTCACCTCTTTCTTTCCCATCCATTTCCAGCTCTCCTGTGGCTCCTCGCCTTCTTTTTTTTCCCCCCTTCTTTCCCTTCAACCCTCCCTCGCTCAGTAGAAAGTGAGGAGTCATTTCATTTGAGGTTGATGGAGCTTTGACAGACTGATCCCTCTGCCCTCTCCCCGGGGCGTGCAGCTGTGCCAGGGCCCTGTGACACCCACCCACCCGAACACACATCCACACAGAACCAGCAGGAATACACCCACCTACACTCTCGCATGCATACATTTATACACCTACTGATGGGAAGTCCGTACATGCACACATATTCTCACCTCCACACTTCAACTGATACAGCACATGTGTTCGTCCGTGTATACAGCTTTATATAATTTATCACATTTTTTTGCAGCATGACAGATCGCAAGGAGATGATATGATTTGTTGTGACTCACCACTATCAATACATAGGTTCAAGTGAATTTTACAGATTTTAAATCCTTTTTGTGCTGGGAAAAAATACCTTTTACCACATCCTTTTCAAATAGCAAATCTGGACATTGAACAAATAATCTATATAAATCTAAATATATTGTATACTGCTTTATGCTGCAATAAAGGTAAAATGCCCTTTTAAAATATAATAATCATTGTGGAGGTACAGAGATGCTCCAGGCGACAAATCGTGTTCTTTAGACCTCAATAAAAAAAACACATTATTCTTTTTATATTTTGGAAATGAAAACACCTTTCCCATGAAACGTGTGACTCATGGTTTTTTTTTCCCACCTCTTTCAGCCTTAGTGGTCAATATTGACTGTAATAGTCACTGTATTTCCCCGAAATCAGAAGAGAGATGCCATAAAGCTTAAATCTAACCCTCTTAAGGATTTTCTCTGTGCCAAGTCCATTAGCCTAATCTGAAAAACAAAACAAAAGCAGCACTTCGTTTGCTTTCACTGTCTCCCTCTTTGTCACACACACATATATAAATACACACACACACACACACACACACACACATATACTCTTCACATCTTCCATCAGCACATTCACCAGTGCCCTGCTGTTATCTGGGGGATGTGATGTGCCATTTCTCTTTGAAGGCACTGTCACAGAACAGCTTATTTCACCAGTCCTCCAGACGCAGGATCTCTGTCTCTGGCAGGGTTTTTCCATCCAAGACAAAGAACAGAGCTGCCCTAGCACCGCCGCCTGGCTGACTGACTCTCTCATTAGAAACAAGACAACAGAGGCATCCAACACAAAGGAGACATACATCGTGACCAGTGAAAAGTGCAGGGATGGAGAAAATAATGTTAAGTGTGAAATAGTCAACAATGTGGGCAGCAGCTGTGGAATATCAAATCCTGACTGTGGATGAGTGTGGTTCGGCAGCACTGTCTTAGTTGTCACAGAATTTCAGTGTTTGAGTAATATCACATTTCTCAGGTGTCTCTACTCATCACAGTGTAGTACCTTACATAAACTATGAAATTCAGGTCTGCTCAGCTTTTCCGACAGAAACACTATTCCCAGTCTTGGCAGCAGTCATTTGAAGTGTAAACATAAAGAACACCTCACAAAAAAGGGCACATTATTTTTGGAAGACAAACTAGGTAAAAATGTATTTTTATAGAAAACAAAAACTCATACCATAGCAGTTTTAAAATGATACTACAATATGCTTCCTTCTCAGACTACATTTATTTGGACAACCCACTTCATCTATAGCTTAATCTTTACACTCTTTAATTGTGAAGCTTCTTTATTCATTTCAATTGAATTTGCAAGTTAACACCAGTTCCTAATAATCCACCCTATCTCTGCTCTCCATTTGTTTTTTCAGTGGATATAGACTACCATATTGTGTATAAACAATCCATGGAACAGTTATGCAACGCTAATGTCAGGCCAGCTAAAGTTTATTTGTATTTTTCAGACTATTCATGTATTTTCTTCCCTTTGTTGAAGCGGGCTAGTTATTAAGATTTTGGAAGTGAAGTATTGCTTTAAGTCCCTGGGGATCTGTTTATCTTGCAAGCACATTCTTCTCTCTTATTTCTGCCTTGTATTATGCAAGAAGACTGTTTTACATGCAATGTGAAAAATAATTATGCTAAAAGTAGACAGAGTTCAACAAAACCAAAGCAAAAATGACAACGGGGTTGATTTGTGTCTACTTGAATGCAAACATGCACATGGAAACCCATATCCACGTGCAAGTGTTCCATAAATGGGCAGCACTTAACTCCACAGCAACTTCTGTCTGGTGGAAATGAATGCAACTGAATTCCTGCTGCTGGGAGTGTGTTTGTGTTACGTAAACCTCATTATCTCTATCACTACATCAAATTCTTATCATTAAGCCTCTTTGAGATCATAGAGCATGTGGAGAAACATCAAAGTGCCAAACAAACTTGCTGTCACCCATAAATACACACACCCTAGACCCGTTCATACAGCACAAATACAAGCAAAAAGACAAGTGCAACATTATGTTTGGTGTTGATTTATGACCCCTGTCATAATCTGGATAAGTCTGGGACCTTGAGTCAAAAGATATTTGATTGTATCCTTGAGCTTCTCCCATCACAGCAGCTGCCTCATGAAAAATATATTTCTGTTCTGGCCACCAAGTTCACTAGTCCACCCCCTCTTCCCTCTCCCTCCTGCTCTCACCCTCGACATCTTTCGCTCAGAACAGAAACTAGTTGCCATGGCTACAATCATTAACACATCTGGCATAGTCATCTGGGAGGCACATGCGCACACAGAGACTAACACATTTGCCCATGTACACATACAACAGACAAATACGACATCCGAAATGTGTGCATGAAAGGCATTAATATGCATTATTTTTCCTGTGCTGTTTTCGCTTTCATGGCTTGTGTGAGAAAGATAACAAGCGAAGGGTTGTCAGAGAAAATATATAAACCACCAACTTAGGTCTCATTTATAATCCTGTTGGTGAAGTGAAACCAATCACATTTATCTGTGAATTGTTTAGGGTGTTGAGAATTTAACCTTAGGTTGTACCAAACTGATATTTAAAACAATATGCAAAATTTAGAACTTGGATTTAGGGATGTCTAATAGCACAAATTAATAGTCAGAATTATCTTCCAGACAGTGTGTCGTCACAGAAAAATATATACATATTTTTTTTCCTTCCAAATGCGTATCTGTTCACAGAGTCTGCCAAGTCCCTACAGTAGCTCAAAGCAAACATCTATTTTTTTCACCCATTTCATAGTGAGTTGTGTCCAGCCTCAAGGTGCCTTACTGACCCATTCTAAAGTGAATATCCCTTTAACTAGAAAACTCATGGTGGACAGACCCCAGCTGGATGTAGTTACTGTAGGGACAGTGTGAGGGGTTTTTCACTTCATCACTAGAAACGCCTAAAAAAGTATTGTAGAAATAAATATTTCTATATTAATGATACAAATTATGTCATATGTGATGCATGTATTAATCAACAAAGCCCAGGATAATCCAATCATTACAGACAGAAGATCTTCAAAACCTACCACAGTCATTTACTTATTATTCAAGACAATTGAAGGAGTAAAGCTCAAAATAGGAATAAGACGATGATAAACACTAAAACATTTGTCTATCTGATAACAGGCCTAGTGCTGACTGGTCTTATTTTAACCACCATTGTGATTTACAATAAGCACACAGCAATCTGTCTGAATCAACATCAATATAGAAATAAATATATGTACATTTATTACAATTCACATTTGATAAATTAGAGAGAGCTCTGAATATATGTTATAATGGTCATCAACTGTCAGATTATCTAGTGTTAATTTGGTAGCACGTGTCCAATGTAATTACATCTTGCATATTTTTTCTCACATTATATGAATGATTATTTGATGAAAAAAATGTGATTTATAATCACAGCTTTTGCGTGTCTTGGCATGCTCCTAACCTGTATTTTATGTTGCTGTTGGATGCTTTATGCCACTCCCGATGCAAAAATGCAAGCAGGTTCCCTTTTCTAGATGTTGTTCAGATGTGGAAATTTAGGGTGATCTCTTAATTCTTCCAAGAGCTGGGGTTAGGTTTGATCCCAGTGACAAACAAGACGGACAGCTTACGTTATACCACCAAGGACTATGCATGTGAATTATTTAATGTGTAACCTACACTACATTTTCTCCATCCATAGATTAACTGTGGCTGTACACTGAGTGCTCTCTCTCTCTCTCTCTCTCTCTCTCTCTCTCTCTCTCTCTCTCTCTCTCTCTCTCTCTCTCTCTCTCTCTCTCTCTCTCTCTCTCTCTCTCTCTCTCTCTCTCCTCTCTCTCTCTCTCTCTCTCTCTCTCTCTCTCTCCTCTCTCTCTCTCTCTCTCTCTCTCCCTCTCCCTCTCCCTCTCTCAATTCTCTGATCTCCACGACCACCCCGTATGTAGTTTTAGCCCATTCAATCTCAAATGATCTGGAAAATAATGTGTGTGTATGTGTCTTCTGTTGGGAATCTGTTTGTGTATGATCCAATAAATTCCATTTATCATAGGCTTGCCACTGTGACAGAAAACCATGGGAGGCACAGAGGCGGAACTGTGCTTCAGTGTAATTCAGACAACAAACAAACAGGCTCAGGGTGGTTAAAAAAACAAAAAAAGAGCCACCAGAAATGAGCATGTGAATATGTGTTTCATGCACAATGCATGTAGGCTCAAACACGTTCAAACCAACATTCCTCTCCATATGTAAAGACATGTTTCAGTAGCTACAAACACTTGAAATGAAATGCTTTAATGACAACTTTTGACAATAACAACAGGGAGGCATTAAATACATGTTATAATACTCTGAGGTATACACACACCTAGAGGAGTTTGACAGAACAACAGATGTCTGTGTGGCGTGTGCATTCTGTTGCCCCCACCCTAACCCCTGAGGACATCCCCTGCCTCCCATTATACACAGTCTTTCCACTTTACATACCACTGTTCCCCCAGCCAATCACCCAGAGCAAAACAACCTGACCGACCAGTCACAATGTTAGGATTATTATAACCGCTGAATGATAGACAGTCAATGCTTGGTAGCATTCCAGGTGAGACTGAAAAAATATTTCAAAGCCACATGTGAGCGTGTGTACAGGAAAGGAATGTGGAAGAGAAACAGCCAGGTGTAGAAGATTTACTCCGGATCAAGTGTTACAAAACAGCTTTCCGGTTAGTCAAAAATATATGAAATGTACTACATCAAGAATGGATGAGAGTAAATGGTCAAACAACAAACTGATTAAAAGCCAATGCAAGCATAATTAGTCACACCTTGAGCCACTTTGTAATGGGTTCATCAAACATCACCCATTTCATTTCACACATTCAACTGCCTCTTAATTCACACCTTCTAGCATAAGTCATCTCTTGTCAGTATGCTTTAACCGTGACTGAACAAATAGAACACACCAAGACAAAGAAAACACGCACTCAATTTCTCATACCTTTTTGCCTTTCTTCTTGCGATGGGTTGCTTTTCCACCGCCTGCTTTCTCCTTAGCTTCTTCACTCATGTTCAGATATCTCCCCCTGTTCCTCTCCTCTCCTCACTTTTTTTTTTTAATCCAGCATGTAGGAGCTTGTGGAGTGGAGCGACAGTGGCTGCTGTCTTCAGTGGTGAAACATTGCCACAGAAATGTCCATTTAGAAGCGGTGAAGAAAGGATTGTTCCATGCAGAGTGGGAGTGTAGAGTGTGAAGAGAAGAGACTGGGAGGACTGTGCTGATGCTCTCTCCCTCCCTCCTCCTCCTCCTCCTCTTCTCTTCTTTTCCACGTTCACAAACACACACTTGCAAACACGCTCGCTGAGGTCCACTCCCACTTGCTACCTTTTGCCGTGCACAATTGGTGGCTCTCTCCAGCGCACTCAGAGGTAGGGTGTGAAGGCAAGAGAGTACAGACTAGAAAGAAAGAGGTTGAGGAGGAAGATGAGAAGAAGGAGAATGTTGGCTAGTTGAAGGAAAAAAGAAAAATATAGATATGAGAGACAGAGAGAGAGATTCAAGGACTGTATCCCTGACTGGATGTGGTGCCACCTACCTGGGCTGGAGACTGGAGACGCTCTACCAGAAGAGACAAAGAAAGAGGGACAAACACACAGTGGAGGAAATACAGAGACAGAAGGAGAGGTGAACTAGGTGGGTCAGCAGGGATGAAAAAGAGAGAGAGCAAGGAAAAACAGTGTGAAATGGTGTGAAATGGTGTTACTGTTGTTAGTGAAAGAGGGAAAGCGAAGAAAAAGATGAGGAGAGGGGCGTGATCCAGTCTCTTCACTGTGCTTGCTGGATGGTTTCTGCTGTTGGTCCCTGAACAGACGCCGTGATATGAAACGAGACTCTCCACTCTGACAGGCCAGTAGAGAGAAAGTGAAGCACAGTGAGAGTGAGAGTGAGAGTGAGAGTGAGAGAGAGAGAGAGAGAGAGAGAGAGAGAGAGAGAGAGAGAGAGAGAGGATCATTAACACGATGCATCAGGTCCTTCCAGAAAAGGAATTCTCCCCACTACCCTCTGCCAGCAGGATCAGCTTACTGGAAACTGGAACAGAACAAAACTGCACCCAGCACTGACTGACTAACTGATTGACAGGGTTGAATGAAGTGTGTATGTGTACAGAAATGTGTGTGTGTGTGTGTGTGTGTGTGTGTAAGAGACAGAGAGCCAGGCAGGAGGACAGCCAATCAACAACAAGAAGGATGGGTGTTGGAGAAGAGGAAGGAGAAGAAGAAGAAGAGACCATCACGTTAACAATGTTCAAATAAACAAACAACAAACATCAAAGTTGTCCTTCTGACAACTATGAGAAAAAAGCCCTGCCTTTCCATCCTCAACAAGCAAAGAAACATCCATCTAATGAGGCAAGCGAAAAGCAAGTGAAATACTGGGGGAGAAAATGGGAACAAAAAGCTGTAGTGAACATGAGGGGAGATATGAAAGGAGGGGGAGTGAGAAATTCAGAGGAAAACGAACATGACAGTGGGAAATGGGGAGGCTGAAGAACAATGTGATATCAGTGGAAAAGATAAACCAAGGAGGCATGGAAAGGATGAATGAACAAATAAGAAAAACAACAGACAGAGAGCATAAAACAAAGGAGACAGAGATTGACAGACAGAGACAGAGTGGGGTTTGGTTGTGGTTGCCCTCTGAACAACAGGTTCTTTATTCTGGTGTTAAACATCTCTCCCTCCCTCCTGCTACCACCACCACCACAATGCTGTTTAATAACACTGAAGCCATGGTCAGTGAATTATCACAATGAATTCCCACAGATAATCCCACAACTATAGATGAGCGACCTGATAATCTTGTATTGAGGTCAAACCTAATTAGACAAATTATTTGCTTTTCAAACGACTTGTTCCAATCATGTCATTAATCAATAACTATTCACTATGCCCCAAGTATTCCATCAGTATTACTTAAGTTTGTTGCTCTAATGTTACTGGGCTAGAAAATTCAAATAATTATTTACTGCCCGTCTGCACTAAAAGTGTTCAGTTAATTTTAGATCTGTCAGAGTTTGTGGAATATGTTTTGCTTCAGAGTAAATAAAGTCAAGGTGACTCCAGACAGAATGGGACCCTTTTGGCTATTAGAAGTGTAAAAATATGTTTTGTTCATTATAACACCATAGCAGGTTAATAACAGACAATCAACAGGAAATACTGCTGCTCACAGGTACACAGGTATAGTTTTTTTTTTTAATGCACACTCACTCAGAGGTAGCTGTCCAGTGTTTACATTGGACAGTTTTTAGTTTTTATCAGTTGTATTTGTTCAGAAAATAAGAATATTAATGGACAAACAAATATGCCAACTAAATTTAAATGACACATTAATTACGCCATAGAAATTTAACAACAGGTTTTAGTGTTTAGTCATGGAAACAATTACTGCTTACACTATAGTAAAGTTAACAATACATTAGGTCAAATAAGGAATGCACTCCCTACACAAACAACAGCTGCATTAACAACATGTCTATGGTCAGTAAGCTTTGGTCACTCATCTTTTTTTCCTTCTTTAAATTAACTGATATTTCACTCTTATATTTGTCAAAACATACTGTATGTGACAAGAAGTGATATACAGCAGACAAAACTTCAAACCCATATACCCAAACCACTCTATAGAACAGGTATTCTGGATTATTAACAATATATTATACTTTCATGACATTTAAAGTTACCTTTAAGGTGTCATTCCGCTGAAAACCACTTTTCCACACTCCTTTTGGGTTGCATTTCCCATTCATAGAAAACAACAGAGAAACGAGTGACTCAGAAAAAGCCTGTTCACTACACGAGGACATTGGCGTCACGCACGTGAGGTTCCCCGTTGCAGTGAATCTGAAGTAGCATTAGCATTAGCATCTACAAGAGAAGACGGCGCCACAGTTGCTGCACAAACTTGAAAAATATGGCGGAGGAAACTAGTTCATGTGGTCTCAGTAGAAATAAAGCATCATTTTTTTTCCTTACCCGTTTTCAAAACAAGTGTCGGAACGAAACCTAGCTGGATGCTAGTCTGGGAAGGTAAATACAGGAGAGAGGGGAGGGGGCGTGTTCCTTCACGCATTCCGAGCCAATCAGAGGCAGTCATTGACATGTATGCGGAAGTACCGGTAAACTGTTGTCCGACCTCAAGTAATTTTTCTACCCTCCTAAAACAGCTTGAAACAAAGCAATCCGGACGATTTTTTTAAAATAGAACCAGCACACAATGCATTCAATAACAATAGAGAACACAGCAATATTAATGAAATAACGATTGAATGGCTCATTGAAGTGACCTAATAAACTAGTGGCAAAACAAAAAATATTACAATTGCAGCATATTACTAATTAATAGAATTACTAATGCAATGTTTGGATCATGATAAAGTGTGTTGGTGTGAAATTGAGGGGGATGGGCTTAGTCTAATGAACAGATATGAGCGGGAAATGGGGTCCAGATTTTGGATATCATAAAGGTGAAATCTGTGGTCCCCACTGTGCTGACCTTGATGGTTGGTAGAGCATCTAGGGTCACCACCCTTATAGGGCAAGAGGGAGTTAAGATCTGAAGGAGGCCTGAAAGATAGCTGGGTGCAAGGTTAGGAAAAGCTTTAAATGTTAATAGCAGGAATTTAATATTAATCATATGTCATAAAGGAAGCCACTGTCACTAGAGCAGTAGGAATGTGACATGTTCAGTAGAATCTGACTGTCTAATAAGCTGTCACACAGGTATGGATGAACTGAAGTCAATAGATGAGGGTTTTTTTGGGATACCTGCTAGGATGTTATAACAGTAGTTGATATTATGACGTGACCATGACATTGACTAATGCATGTGTGAAGTGTTATGTTGGAGAAAGGTTTATCCCCCGAGATGTTGGTGGACAAAAACAACCCAGATCATAGTATTTACATCACTGTAAGTTATTTGTCATGCCCCTAAAAAAAAGTCTGTATGATGCAAAAAATAAGCAGTTTTTAGTAAAAAAAATAAAAATAAAAATACAAGTATTTCCGATCCTCATTCCAGTTTGACTGCAATTAGTGGATGTTTTACACAATTCTACCTTTTTTTAGCTCCTCACACTAACAAATACTAATTTACACCTGACAACACACACTGAGGCAAAGACAGATTTACCTGACCCAGAAAACATTCTACAAGATGGAAATTAACAGAGTGACAATACAAATCTAAGCACGGCTCTGACGTTATCATGCAACTATATCAAGCAAGGTTTTTTGTTTAAATTATGCCAATTGAAACTGTGCTCAGATAAAACACCTGCAATCATGAAAAACTGACATGATGGATGTTAACAATAACTCAAACAGTCAAGGTGAAGAGAATGTAGACCTGATAAGGATACAACTCACAATCATATAGAATTTTGCTTGACTGGTAACCAGTTGGGGTTTGTCATTTTTGATGGGGAAAACGTGTGTGTGTGTGTGTGTGTGTGTGTGTGTGTGTGTGTGCTTGCTTGTATTCCTATCATTATGGGGACATTGATATGTTTACACTGTCACACCATGGGGACGTCTGACACAATAGGGACCAAAATTGAGGGTTAAATAGAAATGACGTGGCCTTATAAATATATTAATTTGTTTTTTTCTGGAAGGCCTTATGAAGCATGGAGGAAACAGATGATGAAACATGTATTTTTCAAAGGTTTGAACATATGTTTACTTACTAACCCTTACTTTTAAATATATAATTTTTTACAATATCTTTTAAAGGATTATTAGTTTTTATGTATTCATTCATTTTTATTTTTGTATTTGTTTAATTACATTTTCAATTTT
Source organism: Siphamia tubifer (assembly GCA_020466265.1). Classification (NCBI taxonomy): domain Eukaryota; kingdom Metazoa; phylum Chordata; class Actinopteri; order Kurtiformes; family Apogonidae; genus Siphamia; species Siphamia tubifer. The sequence continues at coordinate 31,158,139 of CM035797.1, forward strand.
TTTATCATTATTATTATTTTGTAATTATTTTATTTAAAAAATACCCAATGGCTACTTGGTTACAAACTTGGTCCTCATGAGACATGCAAACGTGTGTGTGTGTTTGTGTGTGTGGATTTAGAAGCACCCTGTAATTAAATACAACAACATTGTTCACAAATGTCTAAGGAATCTTTATTTATTTGAATTTAACTTCCGACTAGTGAACAAAATTGCCCGTTCCTTCCAGTAAAGATTATATTGCTCTACATCTTTCTAACCCACTGAAGAGGGATTCAGTCATTTAAATATTTATTCATCCGCTATCTACTTAAACAAGCGTGATTCGCTAAATTGTTCATTTATTCATCAGTTTACAGCAGACTTGGCCGAGCGTCACAATAGGAAACAACATCTGTCAGTTAAGTGCTTATATTCAGTCTTTTCACATGAAGACAAAGACACTAATAGAGATAAAGGCTTTAAACAATGTTCATATTATTTTGAAGGCAGAAGCGTGATTTTAAAAATGAGATAAATCAGGCTAATTCATGGAGATACAATAAAGCAGTACATTTGGACATTTAATGTGGAAGTTTAACTGCATAAAACAGTAATTAATTCCAGTTTAACATGCTTAAAGATTGAGTAAATGTGAGAGGAAGGAGTATTTGTGGCACCAACCTGTTGTGCTCATAATTTATTACCAACAGAGACTGCATTAAGGAATTTTCAAAAGAGATTCACAGAAGAAAAATAGGGATAAAAATGTAGATCATAAGACACCTTATCTTTATTAAAACTCCTCCAAGCATAATATATTCCAATAATTAACTTCAAATGTTGCACAAGACAGATAAAATGTAATGCGTTTCAAAATGAGAGAAGGAACCACAATTATCTCGAAGAAAAATTTCCAGCCTTAAACTAATCTCTAAGTGAAAGCTCACACCAGATTACCAGTTCTTGTTCCAGTGACATATTATGTTCCCCAGTCAAGACCATCATCCTCCTCTCCATCATCTTTTCTTCACTGTGCTTTCCCCCATCTTCACCCAAGTCTTTACAGTGTAGGGTGACGAGGATTACACACTGCACTACACATTAATCCAGCTGTATATGTTCTCTTTACTCCATTTTATGTCATAAACTCCATCTATGTGCAGTAGCTGGTGGAGTAGTACTGTAGGTGGATGTTTAATTTTTGTAGGTACTTACAGATTATGTTCTGTGTATTTATGTGTGTATGTTTTTCAGGGTGTGGTCTCTCTGAGTTGGTGCCAGTGGGGGTTATTATTGATTGTGCCAGCAGCAGGAAGCTCCAGCAGCCAGCATTTATTAAGATTTATAAGCCTCGCGCCTCACATTGGGAAATACCACTGTCTATTTCTTGTTTATAGCTTTGTATTGCCGGCACCGTGAGAAAAAAAACAAACAAATATATTTTTCATTTTAAGGGTATACTGTCAAGGTACTTTTGAACCAAATTTAATAGGAAATGAAAATGGGAAGCGTGAAACAAGAAAAATATTATCCTCTATGAGAAATGTAATAGTCTCTTAGAGCACAATAATATAAAAAAAAATAAAAAATAAAAATCAGAAGTTCAGCCACATGTGCCCGCTATCCTTGCTTTCTTACATCGCATGTGTTTTGTGAGGTGAAAAGAGTCTTGACCTTTGATCCTTGGGTAATTATTGCACTTTTTTTATTTGTTATCTCCACTAGGGAAGATATGTTTTTAGCGATGTTGGTTTGTGTACAACATAACTCGAAAACTTATGGATGGATTTTGATAAATTTTTCAGCTTATGGTGGTAATGGGGAGATCAACAAATGATTAGATCAACAAATGATTAGATCAGCAAATGATGATGTCTCAGAGTGCTTTTCTAGTTTTATATGTAATTTTCACAAGAACGGACATACATGAAGTCAAAGCAATACTGATCAGCAAAACTGTTTTAGTACATCCTTCCATTTACTTAGTTTTGGGACAAAATTCAACAAATTCTGTCAATATGATCCATAATGTATTTAGTTTTTGCTTTGTTTTGTTGGAGACCTATTGACCCTGGTAATATCTAAGCACTGTTTAATACAATATTTAGGCATAAGTGACTCCATTGCATATTTATACATATCCTTAATGTACTCAATCAACAATAATCTTGTCATTAAAATTAAATAAAGAATTTACTACAGCCATATTATGTATCCAGTCATGGTATAAATGATTAGACCACCCTTGCTTTCTTCAATTTCGTGTTCATTTGAAATCCTTGTACAACTAAAGGTACATATAACAAAAATAGAGCAAAAGAGTTTAATTCCACGTGTGCTTGCACAGTGGATTATTGTTCATCATATTTTTTCTTCTTCTTCTTATTGTGACTTATACAAAAAAAAAACTAGCAAAAAATGTGGCCAACTGTCTAGTTTAAAAGCTTATATCCATGTATTTTCCATATTTTCTTAATAACTAAAATCACGTCAGTTTCTTACATCAATAGCTGTAGCATCGTACTGACAAAAACACAGCTTGTACACTGTAGATATTGCAGTGTTAATTTGGAGACAATGGGACCAAATACACTCTAGAAGAAGTTAAATAAACTATCTAAGTGTTGATTTAACACTGAAAAATTTACTGTGTAGGTATTCCATGTTTTCTTTTCGGTCTGTTTTAGTCACATGATACAGACAAGAGTTAATACTTGATTGCATAACCATGTTTTTTGATTACTTTTGATGGTCTAATATTTTTTTCATGCAACTGTGTGTGCAATGATACTGAATCACAACCCATAAGGGATTCAAACTCTGCAAACAGAGATAGATGTCCATTTTTTAAAATAGGCAAAACTATATTTTGCGTGCCTTGTAAATTCTTAAATGCAGGCACCAATCCTAATCACTTTGAGACTCTGATTACATCAATATACCCTACAGGTTTCATACAGGGGTATGCTGGTCATGCAAAATGCAGTGTAATTGTCTCATACAGAGAAATAGAGCAGTAATGTGTAATGTGTAATATTAACGCAACCATGGTGTTAAAATAACATGGGTGAGAGAGACTGCTGTTACTGGAGACAGCACTTCTATTCTTCATTACATCACCACATTTGTCTCACTGGTCCACAGATCAACCAGGGTATTCCCCTGCCCCCTGCTCAGAATCCAGGTCTTCATCCCAGCCCAGTAACCCGGTCTCCTGTGCAGCTACTACAAAGTTCCCACCAACGTCACCGTCTCCTTGGCTGATCTCCAAAGGCTTCATTTTCTGCTTTTCTCCTTTGTCTCTCGTGCTCCCATTATACACTTTCCTTTAGATCAATAGATTTCCTCCATCCTGGCCATACATCTAGTCTCCTGCATTGTCCAGTCACCTACTCAACCACTGACTACACTCACCTGTTCCTCACCCAGCACACTGTAATCCACTCATTATTCAGACAGACTGTACTTTACCTTCCAAGCCTTGTACAAAAACGTCTTTATTTGTATTTCGGTTTATTTTCTGAGTACGTACATGAAAATTTTGTTTTTCTAGTACTAAATTCATTCATTTCTGCCTGTCTCTGAGTGTGAATTTGGGTGTTTTCCTACTCCCTGGTATTAAGACTGTAGCAGGAACAAAGAAAACTGAGGTATGAAAACAACACTTTTATTCATTTCCTGATCATGGTTTTTAAAATCTTGGTACATATAAGTATGGGTCTATGTAGACGAACAATCACTTATTTTTGGTGAGACTTTGGATTTACATATCAATAGGAGTATCCCCCGTCTGAAAAATTATCTGCTAAACAAAGTACCATAATATCCCCAAATCAGCTGTAACATTCTGAAGAAAATAATCACAAAGACAGAGAATGAGAGAAGGGAAAAGATGCACATGGAAGTGTGTGTATGTTAGTCATTCTTTCCTCTTAATATGTTTAAGTTATTCCAAATATTTGTGTGAATTTCTCCACCCACATTGTTTCCTTCCTTTTTTTTTCTGGTGCTCATGAATGTAAGGCCTGTATATAAGTGTGTGTGTGTGTGTTTGTGTGTGTACTGGGTTATCTCCAGTACAGTACAGTAGGTTATCTACAAGGCATCCACAATTACTAATCCCTAATAAAAAAGGTTTACAGCTACTATTTCAGTTCACTTGAGTCACTAAAAAGCTACTGGTAATGAGAAGCTATGCATAACACTATGAATACATTAACAGCAGTGGCAAAATTCAGTATATCTTCATTAGTAGTCATTAGTGCTTCAGCTGAGACCACGGTCCATATAAGTTTTGAAGTTTAAGCTTATTTGAAGGAGAACAATACAATTTCATAAAACACATGATTTCACATGGTTAAAAAAGACAGAATTATCCAGAAGGTCAGTTTTCATATGTAGTCCCCTAGTATAAACATGTCTTATATAGAGTAGTTCTTTGAATTGGTTCCATTAGTTCAATCCTAAGATAGTTATAATAAACATGAACGCCGCTGAAAAAATAATGGTGATAAACATCAAGAAAGTGACATGAGGGAGTAGACAGTCCTTCCAGATCAGAGTGCCGTCCTTGTGGCAAGGACCAGACAATGTCATAAGATCAGACTGTGATCTTTTGGCTGCAATTACATTCGCCATTAGTGAGACTTTGATCATCTAAACACATCAAGTCATGCAGTGAAATCTAATTTGTAAGAGTGCACATTCTAAAACTAAACATTCCGAATGGTGAGATTAAAACTAGAAAGGATAGTCGCCATTCAGAATCAGTATAATGAAATGGAAAAAGTAATGAAAACAACAACTGGAAGCCATAAACGTCTGACATTTTGATAAATCATAACAGTATGATTTAAGTATACAATTAAGTCATCTTTCTTTGCCTCTATTAAAATTCTTCCTGACACATACAACATCATATCTTAAAGTACTGAATGGACAGTGATTTTTCCAGTTGCTTATATCCTGCAGAATTCTATAGTTCAAGCACTGATGCCCAAAATGATACTGATAGAAATCCTCCTCTAAAATGGCTTAGGCTGTGTTAATGTACATGTAAATCTGGGGAAGCATCTTGGCCTGGTACTGAGACACGTCACTTATCCAGACTGAGACTAAAGCCACCCTAAGCCTCTGCAGTCAAGTGTCTTCTCACATCCATCATGCTTTGGATCGAATGACTCCAATCAATGTGCTGTATGCTTGGGCCAGATAGGGTCTGACAGACAACTCTACAGGGGGTTCCCATCCAAGGCTCAAGAGGAGGGTGGTTCCATACAAATCAAGCACCCCCATCACTAGAAATCAATCATCACACAAGATGAATGCTGTTCGCTCCATGAAAACCAGAACCACATGAATCATACTAAGCTCAGCATCATTTCAGTGATTGTTCTTGTGAACAAACAAAGGCAACAATATTTATGTCATTTATATTCATATTTCCAATTCTCCAGCTTTACTTATCTGAAATCAATAATTGCACAGAAGGTCATTATTATACCAATCAGTTTTCCCGTGACAGCAGCTTTTGTTTAATTGCAGGAAAGCCACTCAATACTCATATATTACACCAAGTATCTGCATTATGGCAGTGTACCTGTTAGCTGTTCGATAACAGTGGATTGGAATTTCATATCTTAGTACACATCATTTTATATAAAGGTACCAATGTAGCATATTTTCTGTAAAGTCAATAAGAATGAATTTAGTATGACCACATGGAAATTATTATTGCATATACTTCAAAACCTAGTAAGTACTTATACTATAAGTAATGTGATTTATGTGGAAATGTTAAATAACTGCTACAACATAACAGGAAGAAATACATGTTTTTCCATCATTATATTGTATATCATTTGGGTTTGGGGTGATAAATAATGTGTATGGATTTGAGACTACAGTATCTACTGTAGGATCTCATCCCATGTGATCTTATGTAACACTATTTTTTTGAACTGACAAGGTAACTGAGGGACTGATGGACATGTTAAAACTAGTAAAACTTGAAAATGTTCATCTCTTTCGGCACCAACTACCACACATTTACACATTGTATGATATTTTGTTCTTAATTAAACTGAAATTATTGTTCACTTCTTTTTCACTCAGTCCAAGAAAAAAACCATAATTAAACAAATAATGAAATGTGTTGTATAGTTATATTGAACTATTTCATAGTTTAATTTGCATAACAATGATCATTTTGTGATATACCACATATGTGATGGTAATATTTTAACATTTTCACTCACACAGGACTAGGTAAGACCTTCTCAAACTGTCTAAAATCTAATTCTGACAAAAATCTAATATGTTTAATGTCTACTTGACAGTGTTTTTCTGATAATTTTATAAGCTGGTATGAAATAAGTTGAATATAAATGCTGGCAAAGAATCAACTCATGGTAAACATGAAGTTTCATCATGGTTTGATGAAACCTTAACTTCATCTGTGAAAATATAAAAAGTTACAGAATATAAACAACTTTTAACATATGCATCTTCTACTATAATGGATATCCACCACTACTAACTACATGTATTCCATATCCATAACAACTCTGAATTCAACACTAAATCATAGTCTCCAACAAATAAAACAAACCTGAACCAGATTTCAACAATGATCAGGTGTGTGTGCAGAAACATGGAACATGAAATCATCAAACAGTTGACACCCAAGTGCAGAACGATACGAACACATATGCATCCTTTTTAAGTGTATCAGGCCTGCATGTGAATAGAGAGAAGCTCACTTTCACATGTGTACTTTGAGGTAGTCTGACAACAATGAGGGTTAAACTCAGACCTACTTTCCACTGTAATTAGGTCAAGTCCGGACAGGTGCTCCATGACTGATAAAGAGAGGTACCGCTCGAGGACTCCATTTTGCTGGTTCTTTTTGGAACATTTGGAAAGCCTTTTACGAACAAATGTAAAAGCAAAAGGAAAATAATGACCTACCTGACTTTAGCAGCGGCACTTTTGATCAATAAGTATTTACATAATTTACATTTGAGAGGAAGCACAATGACATGAAATTTTTTTTTTTTCTAAATCCTCTCTAAATACTGTAATGTTCATACAAATGCATTTACATTGAATAAACACAGCATCTTTTAATTGCCAAGTGCTGATGTGTGTTCTGCTTTCATGTGCACACTTCTTAAAAATCAATATTGTTGCATTGCATTATTCAGTATATTGTTCCTGATGCCAAGCACTAACATCAGTACTGGCTGCTCTCTGTGAAAAGTAATGCTGCATGCAATACAAACACAACAAAGAGTGGGCTATTGATTTTTGCATTTTGATTTTCCTCCTGAGGCAATTAGCATTTTTACAATGCTACAGTGGCGATGCAGGCATTCCATATGTCTCTGTTTATGCAAACAAAATGATATATTGTACATGTCCATTAATTTCCTCTGTAAAGGAGAGGGGCTTTAATACTAGGATGTGTCTGTGCCTACATGTAGGTATGTGCTGTATCTAGTAAACTGTGTATGTGGGAAGTGCTTAAGAGTCTTCCACTTGCCTTGCTGCTGCTGACATTGCAATGTCCAGATCTCAACCGTCAATCCAGTTTCACCTTGTTGAAGCTGCCAGAAGTAAGAGAGGAAGGGGGTTACTTAAAGAATATGAACAGGCAGACAGCAGACTTCCTGTGTCACAAATGAACACCCGAAGTTGCCCTCTCTAATTACTCTAATTTGATGAAATTACTGCTTTTACCATAAAGTCACCACTCCCAGAGCAAGGTAATAACAGTTCAGTGATGATGGCATATAGAAACCCACAACTACTTTAGCGTAAATCGAAAATATGAGGTTTAAAGGATGTGTATTTGCATTTTCACTTATTTTCAGATTCATCTCAGAACAGTCAAATATCATTGAAATGTCAACTATTGGCACCCGATTATGACAGCAGACAAATAGCTCTGCGGTCAGTCCAGTCTGAGTTCACTTATGACTTATGATAAGACACAGTCCAATCAAATAAGAGCTGTCATGTAAAACTACAGAGGCTTTAGCTCTGAAATCAGGTTTACTTACAACTCGTCCTGAGTTGCATAACGGTACACTGCTAAATGTGTGAAAACTATTTGCTTTGCCTTGCAGGGTCAGGGTTTTTTTCTCCTTTTTTTTTATGGCTGTGGGCTTTTTAAAATGTAATTAAAATTCCAGCTGTCATATTTCATCTTCGTGGCATCTCCATTTCGATCCTGCATATCTTAAGTTGCAGCCATTTTTTTAAAGGAGTAAAAAATAACACTAATCTTTAAATTGATCTGCACTGGAGCCATAGCTTCATTTAAAATGGCATACTTAGTTATGTATTAGGGGAAAAACACTTTTGATTAGTCAGAATACTCAATGAATACTTGAGATATCACCATGAAATTACATGGTCATATACATATAGTCAAAGTGCATCAGATACAATGATTCATTTGAGTAAAGGTCAAGGTTCAAGGTCACAATTAACTAAAAGGTTAAAATCACATTATTGGTTTTAACTCAAGAACAGAGGGTCACAGAACTTTCAGATTGGTACCAAATGATGCAGAATGAAGATTTCTACAATTCTCATAATTGGTGTTATCACCAACAACCAATAGTGTTTGAGATCTCTGGAGGTCAAAGGTGACATGTCGCAAAATTAACTTCTGTAACACTGTTTGTGTGTCAAGCATAGACATATCACGCTATAACTTAATCAATACTGGATATATTATAGTATTACACGCACTGATGCATATATACATATAATGATATTATCAATATTGCAAAAGGTCAAAGGTCAAGGTTGCATTTAGCAAAATCACATTATTAGCTCTTATTCAAGAATGGTTGTCATAGAAATTTTAGATTGGCACAAAATAGGGGCGAGATTAGGCATAATCTGAATACTTGTTGGTTTAAGTTTACTGTGAGTTGAAGCCAAACCTCTGCATGACTTAGTTAGATAAAGAAACATTACTACGATTTATTTGTATGAGTGAGCCTGCCCATAGGGAAATAAATAAACGTATTGTTTTTTTAATAAAAGTATGTACTTTGTGATCAAAATAAACGTTGTCAATTTTGACCTAATTCTTAGAGCTTCCAACAAAAGAACACAAAATACAATGAAATAAATCCAATTTAGCCCAGCAATTTTGGAAAAACACTATTACTATGACTGTAATTTAAAAGACTGAATGAAAAAAAAAACATAATATAACCTTTAACTTTTGTCTGGAGTGTGTTGATTTACTATTGGTTCATCAAAAATCCCAGCCTTGAATGTCAGTAAATGTTCCCACTTAGTCCTGCTATGGTTCGTTTGTTCTGTACAATTAAAATTACTTAAGCCATAGAGTCACCGAATGACACATCATCTGCTTCATGTGATTCTACCCCAGGAAATAAATAGTAAGTTATTCCAGTGACTCAGCACGCACCCGCATTACCTGCCATTACAGCTTGACATAACTTTATTTCAAACTATGTGAAATTGGATTTACCTGCTTAAATGGACCATTACTGTCAAGGCGGCATTCCCAGAAGATGGAGAGAGCTTTTTTCACAGTGAGCCTGAGAAATTAAAAGACAGCACACAAAAGTGAGGTGATAAGAGGAAAGACGATGAGATAAGCCGTCTTTGGTTTCAACATTGCACTAAATGATGATTCAAAACTGCAAGAAAAAAAAAAACATTACACGATTTTACTTCTAATAGCTATTATCAACTCCTGTTTAGATATAATAAACACTACGTATGTCTGTTTATAACCCCCGCCCCTGGCCATGCTTCTTCATCACTTTGTTTTCATGTTGAGGTGATGTGTTGTGAAATCTGATTATGCTTGGAGTCTGTAAATCTCCAGGCTCTAAACATCACTCATTGTTGTCTTAGTTAATATAATCATACCACATCGTGCTCTGTTATTTCCTTTGGCAAAGGGCAGTATTTTGCTGTTGTACGGCCTCTACACATGCTCACGATGGCAAAAATGGAGGTAAAGGGCCAGCTAAATCAAAGTCACTGCTTGGGAAGGAGGCAAACATTGTTCTAACAGATCACATTAGGCATCTTTTGATGATAAGATAATGCTAACATTATCTTGAAAAAGACATTCCCTTCCCTTTTAATATCCTCTACTGTCACATAAGGCTCAAGATGAATGTACCCAGGAGCATGGAAGCTTCTTTTCCTTCCCTATATTTAATCTCGCCCAACATTGGTTGGGAGAGATTCTTGTAATCACCCTGTGTGTGTGTGTGTGTGTGTGTGTGTGTGTGTGTGTGTGTGTGTGTGTGTGTGTGTGTGTATATATCTGTGTCCACAGAGACATATCATGCTATAACTCAATGAATACTTAAGATATCACCATGAAATTACATGGTCCTATACATATAGCCAAATTGCATCAAATACAATGATTCATTTGAGTAAAGGTCAAAGGTCAAGGTCACAATTACCTAAAAGATCAAAATCCCATTATCGGTTATAACTCAAGAACGGAGGGTCACAGAACTTTCAGATTGGTACCAAACGGTGCGTAATGAAGATTTCTACAATTCTCATAATTGATGTTATCAACTACGACCAATAGTTTTTGAGATCTCTGGAGGTCAATGATGATATGTTGCAAAATTATATATAACTTAATCAGTACTGGATATATTATCATAATATTACACACACTGGTGTATATATACATATCACGAAATAATCAATATTGCAAAAAACCAAAGGTCAAAGTGGCATTGAACAGAAAGGTCAAAATCACATCATTGGCTCTAATTCAAGAACATGTTGTCATAGAAGCTTGAGATTGGCACAAAATAGGGGTGAGATTAGACATTCTCTGAATATTTGTTAGAGCCACAGATGTCTGGGATATGATACACCAGAAATCTTACTAAATACATCATAAAGCTCTACAATAACAGAAGGACACTGTAAAAAAAAAAGTTGTAACACTGCAACATTTAAAGAAACGAAGTGAAAATAGCTACTATGCAAAGTTTTCAAAAATGCAAAACTTAACAAATGTAAAATCTATTTGTGTTTTTGCAGCATTTTTCTGACAACCACAGCTGCCACTTTTGTTTGTTTGTAAAAACTGGATGTTTTTTGGTTTTTTTTTTTTTTTTTTTTTTTTTTTTTTACAAAGAATTAAAACTAGAAAAGCATTCAGAATGTAGACCTCCACCAAGGTAGACACCCCCCCACCCACCCATCCACCCCCTGATCACCACCAAAATCTAATCATTTCCAGATCTCCTCATTACCAACCTACTCTGAAAATGTCATCAAAATCCATCCATAGGTTTTTGAGTTATCTTGTTAACTATCAGACAAACAGACAAACTTTAATGAATCAAGTTATGATAAAAGAGGGGAAAAAGTCAAAAATGTGAGCAAAAAAGTTTTAAAGAGCAAGAGATAAAAGTCATAATGAAATAAAAAGTCATAATAATAAGATAAAAAAAAGTCATAATTATGCTCCTGCAGCCAGGGGAAATGGTTCTTTGTGGGGATATGTACGTTGGCCCACCAGTCTACCAAAGGGTCCAATCCAACCCATGACATGAATTTGTATAATGCATAAGGAATTTAACATCACTTTAGGTCAATTCGATCTAAAGTGGATCAGACGAGCACAATACTAAGTTAATAACCTATAAATAATGAAAACCACAATTTATGTTTCAAAAAAGTCAATACAAAAAACAAACACTAGCCTTTTATAAAAAAAAAAAATAAAAAAAAGGAATCACTTGAAATGTATGTGGAATTTTACTAATATTCTGCCTGATACTAAATGTATGTAGTTGTAGATCCACTGTGATTTTGGGTTATTGGCTCACAGTGACTAGATTTATCTTAACACCAGACATACTTAAGATTACTGCCTAAAAAGATGATAAAAAAAACAGACTTTGAATCAGTTTTTGACAGATAGCCTACTGTAGTCACCATCCTCTTGTCTCACTCATTGTTATTCATGTCCATTAAACACAGAGGCACCCATCTTATTCAAACCAGTGACTAACTATGCCCTCTTTTCATCTCCACCCCCTCTAAAAATTGCCTGTAACACCTCTTAATCACCGCAGCATCCAAAGCTTTAAGCTCAGTTTTTGCAATGTGGGTCAGAGCAGTTCAGTGAAACAAAGACATTTTCAGTGACAAACTCAAAGCAGTCCCATTTTTTAATTTTTATTTGACAGCTGCATTGTCTCCTTACTTTAATCTCTGCCGTGTTGTGTGCAATGGCAAACTGTAGGCAGTATTAAAATAATATATGGCAAAATTGTCACCTCTATCAGCCATATCTTGGATATATTTAAAGACTTATTACATTACTTCCCTGTGGTGAATTTAGATCTATTATGCTGTACTGACAGGAGCCAGCTGAGACAGAGACAGCAGCTGATTGCTAAAGACTTGTAGTTTGTATTTTTACAGCAATTCAGCTGACAGTAACATCCTGTCAACAATGTAATAGCCTATAAGATTTTTATTTACTGGAACTATATTGTCTAATGTAGTGATTTTTGTCCTATGTCAGGACATTCAGAGAGCTGCTGATCAATACAATGATGATCAATTTGTTATGAAAAACAAAGATATATGGGGAAAAAATGTGTAAAGTATTTTAAACCCTGCTTCTTACATCTTCATTAAACAATATCATCATTAGAGATTACATGAAATGAGAAAAAGCAGTAGAAACACAATTACATCCTGCCAAACTCAAGACCCAGGATGTGTTATTTTCACATTTAAATCTCTGATAATCCTTAAAATAGAATTTTGAGACTGAATTTCCCTGATGCACAGTGTATACCCTCTTAAATCCTACTATTTTTGTTGTGTAGATATCTGAGAATATAGGCTATTGCACATGTCACAAGAAATTGTTCACACTCTCTGCTTGTCACAACCTGTAAAATCAATCAAGGGTAAGAATGGCACAGCTCATCAATAAAAGCTGTTTGTTTTTCTCCACACAGTTGACAGATCCTGTAGTTATCCTTCCACCAAAAAAGCTACCTAGTGTGGTGTGCTAGACACCTAAATTACCCGTCTTTGGAAAAGGAAAATATAATCTTTGTGTGTTTGTCTCCTGTAAATCCACATATACACACATTGAAACACATGGTTGATTCGGGACTGCTGTTCTGCCAGCAACATCATCACTCTCCTTCCCACCCTTGTCTCCATGGAGACAAGCTTCCAGAGCTGGCTGGTTTCAGACCGTTGTGAATCAGCACAGACTAAAAAGGGGAGGGGGTGGTCTCTTTGTGTTTAAACATGACTAAAGGAACACGATGAGCTCTGTGTTACCTTCAGTCTAGTACTGAGGTGATCACAGCATCCACAAATGCATGTAAAAGTGAACATAGCTAGAAGTATTATGGATATTTTTACAACCTCTCTCTAGTGTAGTCAACAGATTTCACACACAACATGTAACAGGATTTGTCAGTGCACATTCTCTATCCACACACCAGCCTTTTTACAAACTAGATGTAATTTCTTCCCATAAGTAAGCTGATATGACTAGTTTTATGCTACCGAAAACAGGACCATAATGACTTCCATTATATTAATTTTGTGTAACATTAAATGCCATTCCTTCTATCGCCCTGTGGCTGAAACAGAATCCATATGATGCATACTAGTCTGAATATTCTTCCTTTTGTTCTAAAGGCTTTGTTGACCATCACCACAGAATTATGTGTACATGTAATAAGAAAGAAAAATCAATCTCAATTTCACTAATTAACTTGATCAATTTGTTGATAACTAATTTTGTTCACAATGCCAGAATTACTTCACCCTTCCCATTATTATTTGTTCTGGACAGTATAGAAATGACATGTTCATCTGAATAACTAATTGTTTTCCTTTGTTATATCCAGGAACATTTGGTCTTTACTCAAAAGCTTATTGTTCTAATTATATGCTTATTCCTATGTATATGGAGCTTGTTGGACTTCCTGACATTTCTTCTTATCTGTTGCCCATCGTGTTTTCCTGGAGAAGCTTAAAAAAATATATCAGATGTTCTCTTCAGCCTGGAGATCCTTGCAATAATGGAGATGAAGATGGTGGCATTGGCTCACAGAACAACTGCTAGTGTGTTTGTTGACATCAGCTTGTATTATTTCTAAGTTAATGGCTAGGTGTAGGTATAGAGATAGCAGGGGCAGAAAAAGACAGTTGAAATGGATGGATGGATGATTAAACGTATTATTTAACACTAATACATACTTTACCACTGGAGCAAAAATAAAGCTTTTTTCCTATGAGCTGTAATCATTGTAAAATAAAGTTGCTTTTCTCTATTTAACTTGCAGTGATGTCCACACAGGCTTGCACTAATTTTAACTGAATGGTGAATTTCCTCTTGAGGATGCCCACTTGGCACTGTGCACAACCACTAATGGAGCATAAAGCAGTGAGGTAAAGGGCATGAGTAGGCACAGAGTTGGTTGTTAAAGGAGAGGAATACAGAGTAGAAAGAAGACAGGTTTGCTAAAAAAAAACCAAAAAAAAAAACTGCTTTCCTGGTTGTTGAGTCAAGAAAACGTGGTCCTGTTGTGTGTCAGTGGTGCAGAAAGACAACCAGAATCAGCTTTAAACCCCCATGATAAATGCACTAACAGCTGGACACTTCCACACTCAGGACAATGTCGGAAGTGTTTAGTGAAGTCAGTTTTAGACCGGACGTAATGGATCTGCTGGAGCTTGTGTGTATACGAGTATGTGTGTTAAAAGTTTGCTGAAAAGAGCAGCGGAAGAGAAAGCTTTCATGAGCTTAACACCTACACCTTAACTAGGAGTCTGAATGGGGACCCTGTTCACCTCATTTATAGACATGTAGATACACACACACAGATGCATAAAAATAAACACAACCATGCACCAAGCTGGCGTTCATGCCATACCATGTGTGTGTACGATTACAGAGGAAGTGGCCTTTGATAAAGGTCAGAGGACACAGATTCTGTGAGTGTAGTATCTGCTATAAAGAAACAAAGCAAGTACAAGATGTACAGTAGTTTATAGAGACAAGATAGAGTAGAGAAAGTTGTTTCCACTTCTTTCAACAGAAGGGTTCGTCATGCTGCACACTTACCTTTTCCTGAATGTCTGTCTTTTATCAAGGTTGGAACAGTGTGAGAGAACAGGAAATGGAGAAAAGAAGGGATGATGCGGTGGTGTAAAAGCCACATTAGGCCATAATAATCTCCAACTACTGATACCAGGTCTGTGCACTTGAATTACTTTGTTTTCCTGTGGTTTTCAAAAGTCTTACGTAAAAGCCACATACATCATACATTTTTTTTGGTTACCTGTTCTTAGTGGGAACTACCTCATCAAGCTCCGTGTATAATTTTAGCACAGGTCAAGTTATTTGTCCTCTAAATGAAGTTCATGTGGTCTTGAAAGAGGTTTGCCAAGGATTTCATAAATCTGTTGAGACATGGACGGGGATCGGTTTGTGGTCAGTGACAGCTGATGGTCAGATGAGTGAAGGTGAATTACTTAATAGTAATGTTGACCAAAGGACTGGTTTAGAAAGTGTCATGCCATCCTTGGATTGCAAATAACTGTTTTCCAGCATAATGCACACAAGTTAAGACACGGCTTTAAGTCAAAGATATCTACAATGACATGTGAGGAGGAGGAGTTAAAGAGGTATAAGGAAAGGAAAACAAGTCATCTATCCACAAACTGTCATCATTGTGGGAAGAAGAAAAACAGGTTGAACAAAGCAGAACACCCTAAAGTGAACCTCGCCAAGCCCTAATGATTAAAGAAGATTACCGTGTTTGACGTAAACCAAGCAAGCACAGACTAAACAGACCATAAGTGGCGTACAAGAGTCAGCACACAACAGAGGTAAAATGCCAAAACCCCTGAATGTCCTCAAGGCAGGTACATTGTTATGGACCATTAACTATGAATTTCCTGTTAAAACGACTAGAGGAAAAACATCAGTGGCCTTTACTGCTCGCTCTCTGCCCACATGAGAAAGAGATGCAAACATTCCCACATGCGTTTCCCTGTGCACCCAAACATAATGAAAATGTGGACATCCACACCGTGCACATGTAAAGACACAATAATAACCTGCGAGTATGAAAGAAACCGACAGTCAGTGATTGTTAGAAGCAAACAAATGATGTCATTATCAGAAAATGCAAAAGCTTGAATGTGATTACCATATTAGTGGGAGGCGTTTGGTATCCTTGCCTTCCATAGCAATGGGCTCATTAGTGAGATAGATGAAGAGGCATCATTGTGCAGATTTTTTTCATACATCTGATAGCCAAACATGCAGTGTCACAGTCAAAAACTCTTTCATCTCTTTTGGTATTTTTGCCATCCTTTCAGACCCCCAAAAAAAAGAAAAAAAAAGAAAGAAAGATTAACCTGGGTGTGTTTCTACAGAAGGCAATCCCTGAAGGCACTTCCCTTGTGCTGCTAATGTTTTTTTTAAAAAAGCATTAGCATACAGAGGGTAAGGCATACAAATGATCATGCAGAAACATGATGAGAGCAAGAGAAAGGCAGTATCACAGGGTCCCCATGGCAACCACACAAAACGGCATGCACTCACCATAGCAACAGAGCTGGAGAGGGAATATAGCGGAGACGGCGCTGAGGCTGGTGCTGGCCTCTGGCTGTTTGAAGTGATACATACATGTACATGCCAGCAGCACAGCATCCACAGTTAATTCACTCCCAGAGAAAACAGACACATTGCATTTGTAGGTAGTTGCTGGCACCGGCAGCAAACAGCCATATTGTCAAGATTTAAAAACAATTGCTACACACCATTAGTTTTAGTTAACCAGAACCTGAATCCTCAGTTTCTTTCTTTTTTTTTTTACATTTGTTAGAAATATATGCATTATATACTGGCGTTTGCAGTGAATGTGATGTTAGCCAATGGATTAATTCTACCATTTGATACTTACCATTAAGATCCTCTTCTAGGGTAGAAAATTCATAGTTCACAATAACCTTGAAGCTAATATAGGACAACAGCAATGTGACTCTTCTGTGCAATCCATACAAATGTTTCTTAATGAAGTCTTTTCTTTGCTAAATTCCTTTATTACTGCTATAATTCAACACTAATGCACTATAATTGTGTGTGATTGCCAGTGTTTTCAGTGACAATAGAAAAACCCCAAATTGATGACCACATGTATGAGCATTGATATCCTGTCAAATGTACTGTATCTCTGCTTAACTATGGTAGAGAAATTCATTCACAAAGGGGGAGTGTTATATCATAATCTTCAGGGAATACCTTTCTGAGCTAAGTAATTCATACTCCTAAAGCCTTAGATTTGGCTGAACCTTACACTGCAAAGAAAAGGAAGAGTAATTACACTGTATAATATCTTTAGTGGGTAAGTTACAAGGGTCTAAATCTTAAACACATCTCAAAAGGTTAGAGGTCCAAGAGCACACGCACACACACTGTTCTTGCACTGTAGCAGTATGTTGTGGTGTACAGTAGGCCTTGTTTAATAAAGCCGCAGATGGCTCAGCTCAAATGACAAATAGCCAGACACAAACTGCTGATGCTTCAAGGCTACAGTGGGCTGTAGTGTAATGGTTTTTCAACCAGACAAGGAGAACCCCCTAAAACTCATAGTGCATCATCCTGCCATTGCATCTGATATTCCTAGTTAAACACAGGAATGTTTAAATGCCATACTGCAGTTGGCTTACACATGTCCCACTTTATCTCCTTGAGAAAATACAGTCAAAATATTGTTCCCTATCAGTGGTATGACTGTCAGCATTCATGATATTTTTTTTTACTGTTTTTTGCAACATGAATGTAAAAACTTTTCAAAGCTTCAAAATTCTAAATCATCCCCCCTGACCAAAGTATGATTAAAGCTGTACATAAAGTTGTCATTCCATTGTATATCTGGTAGGCTGTCAGTGGATTTAATTTTTGTAAGACACTGCCTTTAATTAAACACTGAAACACACAGAGACACACAGAAAAGACAGTTATTAATGACTCTAGTTTAAGCTGCTTTTCAATTCAGCAAACATTTAAAGTTGCACTGCTTGGCTGGGTTTGATGATGGAAGTATGTCACTGAACTCAAGAGACGTACAAGTTTTTCCTGAGTGACTATAGGAGTTCAGATGACATTCAAGTGCACGTATGGCAGGATAAAACAAAAGGTTCCTCAAAGCTACAACTCATTTTTTGTGCTTTGTGTAAATGTTGGCAAACCATTTGTTTTTGGAATTCTTCAACTTGGAAATGTGCATCATTTCCCTCCATTGATATCCAGCCACCCTGGAGCGAGGCTGTCTGCTGAAGCTGTCTGCTCAGTGGAATAATCAGAGCAGGTGGGTGTGGCAGAGGTCTAAGTGGCAATAACAACACACAGACCTGACTCAATGTCTCCATCTAGTGACAAAAATAGACTTTTATGATTATTATTTCCATTCCACTGTGCACCTTACATCATTTTCCTTTAGTGAAAGAATCTGAAAATGTGAAAAATAAATAAAAATGTTTTGGGTTTCGTTAAGCTCTTTTCTCCTTTTAATGCTTAGGTTTCAGATTCAGATGTTTTTTGACATCTTATTAAAATGTAAATCCCCATTAGTATTCACTCGTCATATGTGAGCACGTTGATTGATTTGCATTTAATAGTGCAGTCGCACATTTTGACACTATTGTGTCATTATTAAAGACAAATAGCCGTTTCTTTAATGCCTATGCAGACACAATAGTGTCAAAAACATCCATCAGTGTGATCTACTATTCTGTCATAAGCTTCCTTGATGTGTGGAGTACATGATTTAGCTCCACATAATAAAATGCAGGGAATACCTTGTGATTGTCTGCTTAAGATATAATGATAAATATTTGCTTACCTATTTTTAAGGAAAATTAGATTTTTGATGGTGGCTCATTTTACCTTAATGTCTAATACTTGTCTAAAACTGTATTAAAGGATAAATGATATAATTTACAATGATGAGTTTTTATGACTTTATTCTGGTAAATTATGACATTTTCCACCTATGTTATCGTAATCTTTGGGCTTTATTCAAGGTTCGAATTATATTTTTCTTAAGTGATCTCCATCTCAAAAAAAGGTGTGCAAATAGCCTAAATATAATTATACAGACAATGTGGATGACAAACACACAGGTCGCAGTAGAATCATTTCCCTTTTTACAAAACAAATTATTTAGAGCCGTAAAGTAGATGATTTGTCATATAGACTTAATAGTGAAAGAAAAACTGCACTAAACTTTCATGACCATCTTCATCTTCAGGTACTGAATAAATAAATAAATAAATTAATTAATTAAAACTGCAAGCACTCTCAAAGGCCTTCGCCGTTCCTTTGCGACCGCCTCCCTGGCGGCCGCCTCCCCATGCGACGTCCGAGTCAAATTTCAGCCAAATCCATGTTTGTGTGCCCAATCTACAGCCATTTTAATAAAGGCAATTTTTTTAGGGGGCGTTATAGAGCAAAATCATGATTTCTCTTAATAAACTAGTGGCTCATGGTTCCTTTCTTTGAGGAAGCCATTGCTATGCTATGCTATGACGACTATCACTATGCAAATATATATAAATATATAACCAAAAACTTACATCTGTCAAATTACAATACTGTAATATTACATAAAATCTCAGTTGATTCTCATTTTCTATTCCATAACATAATTTGAATGATCCCACAGATTTTTGACTTGTTACTTTTATGGGATTCATGTCCCCACGAGATGAGCTCCCTTTGGTTCCCACACAATTTGAACAGTGCCTTTACACAAATTTAACACTGACAGGAGTTGATGAAAGATTATCAGCAGATAGCAATCAGCTGCAAAGCATCACAATTAAAAACAAAACAAAAACCTGTTGGGTAGCACTGTCCTGGAGGATCTCATCATCTCGACAGTTGTAGATGAGATGTTATCCACATATTTTAATAAAACATCTAATTATTCAGAACTTAAGAGATCTAAAAGGATTAATCTTGCAGAAGGCAGCTGTTTTGTTGCAAAACCATAGTTAACAGAACACTGGGTCACTGTGACCAAAGAATAGTAATGATGTTTATAGAAGAAAAAAACAATCCTTCAAACAGTAACTAGTAATGGTGTCATTACTTATTTACTGCTTCTTAACTCTATACTTAAGTTGTGACTACAGTAAACACCCACTTGTATTTGTAGTTCATTGCCCATAAACCTGTCTAGTAGGAGTTTTAATTTGTCAAGGACACTGCAAACAGCTACTGTAACACAACAGCACCACCATGTGTTGAAATTTAGCACTACATCAAAATCCCAGCCACTTAACGTTGGATCCCCAGTGATTACCTCAGTAAAAGCACTTAAACATCTAATAAAGGGGTATTCAGATCCGGTCCTGGAGGGCCAGTATCCTGCATGTTTTAGATATTTGTCTCGTCCTTCACATCTGGAAGCCATTACATCATTATCAGACTTCTGCAGAGCTTGTTGATGAGCTGATCATAAATGGGACCAGGCGTGCTGGAAGAGGGACATATCTAAAACATGCAGGACACTGGGCCATGAGGACCAGATTTAAATACATCTGATCTGATGTAACTCGTCTACATATAGAGTCAAAGAGTCACTCTGCATCAGCTGAGGTGATCACACTTTCCCAGACATTAAAGTTGTGCTCATAAGTTTACATACCCTGTAATTTTTGATTTTTTAGCCATTTTTCAGAAAATATGAATAATATAAAAACCTTTTTTCTTTCACTTCTGGTTAGTGGTTTGGTGAAGAGATTTATTATCAAACAAATGTTTTTGCTCTTTTTAAGCCATACAACAACAGAAACTATTCAAATGACCCTGATCATAAGTTTACATACCCGAGTTCTTTATCATATAAGATTGTAGGTTTTCTTGCATGGCCTGCAATGTTTGACACCTCCCCAATGACAGTGAAGAGACTGAGGACTAGCCTAGGATCTAGACTGTCCCCAGTGGCCGCAAATGGTATTTGCTACGGGGGAAAGTCTAGAACAGGGGTCTGCAACCCTGGTCCTAGAGAGCCGCTATCCTACATGTTTTAGATGTTTCCCTCTTCCATTACACCTGACACACATTATCAGTCTTCCTCACAGCTTGATGATGATAGGCTGATCATCTGAATCAGGTGTGTTGGAAGAAGGAAACATCTAAAACATGCAGGATAGTGGCTCTCTAGGACCAGGGTTGCAGACCCCTGGTCTAGAAAGTCTAGGCGAATTTGTGGGCGGGATAACCGCTGTCTGTCAAGTTTTCTCTTTACACAACGCCACGCCATTGGATGGGTAACCAGTCAGAGCCAACCAATCAGAGCGATGAACATGGATTTCGTAGACAGCGTCACCGGAAGAACACACCAGAATGTAGTCTCAAAACGAGTACAGCAGCTTAGCTAGGTCTCCCGTACACTATTTGGCACCGGCCGCTTCGGATCTCCTCCGGGTCGCCTTTGCCGAGTTGTGCTGCTCGTATTCCCA
This sequence comes from Siphamia tubifer, assembly GCA_020466265.1. Lineage (NCBI taxonomy): Eukaryota > Metazoa > Chordata > Actinopteri > Kurtiformes > Apogonidae > Siphamia > Siphamia tubifer. The sequence continues at coordinate 31,179,688 of CM035797.1, forward strand.
GTTTTTCTGCCTCTTGCAACTGGTCATCCATTAGGGCTAAAAGGGGTGACACAACGATCACCAGCGGGTTGTGCAGACCCATCCGTCGTCCCACTAGCGGAGCCATCTGATAAATCAAACTTTTGCCATACCCGGTGGGCAAAACTCCGACAACGTCCCTTTTTTCCAAAAACAGCTTAAGTGCCGTTTTCTGCTCCTCTCGCAGGGAAAACTGTAATTTTAAATCACCTAGCGTTGCTGCCAAAGCCAGCTCGAATGGTTGTTCCTGGTGATGAGCCATGTTGTCTAGCAGCTAGCAACTGGTGTTACGGCAATGTGTGCTAGCTGCTACGTCTCTGCGACTACAACATTACGTGTCGTATGTGTGTCGTCATGAGGCAGGGCGGGCTCCAATCCCGCCCCTCGCGATTTGATTGGTCCGGTCCATTTTGTATTTTCAGATCCGAGGCTGTCTTGTCTGTCTCCCCGTAGCAAATACCATTTGCGGCCACTGGGGACAGACTAGATCCTAGGCTAACTGAGGACGACACTCCTTCAGCTTCACTTTTTTCTGCTATAGCCAATGACAGGTCAATTTGACCGTATGTTTTGGGTCATTGTCATGTTGTAACATCCAAAACTGTCTCATGTGCATTCAGTCAGGGTATCTGAATGTATGCAATATGAGCACAACTGTGTGTTGCACTTCCTGTAATTTGAGCAGAAGCTGTACAAAATACTATTGCTCATATAACAAGTATTTAGAGAATGCTTAATCTCACCCTTATTTTGTGCCAATCTCAAGTTTCTATAACAACCCATTCTTGAATTAGAGCCAATAATGTGATTTTGACCTTTCTACTAAACCTCGACAGTTTCATTATACGTATATATGCGTCAGTGCATGTATTTTGATAATATATCCAGTATTGATCAAGTTGTCACGTGATATCTCTATGCTTGACACATACAGTGTTACAGAAGTTAATTTTGCGACACGTCACCTTTGACCTCCAGAGATCTCAAAAACTATTGGTCGTAGGTGATAACACAAATTATGAGAATTGTAAAAATCTTCATTCTGCATCGTTTGGTACCAATCTGAAAGTCCTATGACTCTCCATTCTTGAGTTATAACTGATAATGAGATTTTGAACTTTTAGTTAATTGTGACCTTTGACCTTTACTCAAATGGATCACTGCATCTGATGTGCATTAGCTATATGTATTCATTGAGTTATAGCATGATATGTCTTTGCAGACACACACACACACAGATTACAATAATCATAAAATAATATTGGTTGGGTGAGATTAATAATTACTAACATCACGGTGGAAAGCCCATACATGAAACAAAGAACTTAATCAAGTCAATTTATTTGACAGATCAAACATGATTCTTAACAGTTCATCAGAAAGTTGTCCATGCAACTACTTCCTCATTAGACCCATACACTGACATATCACTCTTAAAAATACATACACACAAATAACAGACTCAACTTAGGTAATATATTATCAATAATATTATGCACAAAATATAAAACTAGCATCTGTCTTTGACATCAATACATAGTGGCTGCAATATTACTTTTCTTGCACATCTTACATTTATATACACAAAGTAGTATCCTCTTGTCGTAATATTGCATAATAAATATCATCTGACATTTAAGACTAATGGTTCAGTCGGGTGTGCCAACAGAAATGTTTCGACAGAATAAATAAAACCTTTGGGTATGTTCACGTGTGTGAGAGCATGAATGAAGATAGATGGTTGAGGGCTGGTGTGTGTAATGTGACCTCCTTCAAGGCCTACTGTGCATGTCTGCAAATATGGTTGAAGTAAAATGTTAACAAAAATAAGTCACCTCACGAACCCTGAGAAAGCCCAATTAATGCATATCCTTTCAAACAACCCCTTCTCTATCATCAACAGGAGAGAGAGAGAGAGAGAAAGGGTGTTATACCAGAGCCAAATTGGTTTGTTCTTCTGGATTTGGCTCCTGCAGTCATTTTCAGTCAGACTAACGCCGCTGTTAAAACATCTTATACAGGAAAAGGGTGAGCCCTGCTACTTCCAGGAGAGACTGCCAATATGTCGAAATAATAACTATGTGATAAAAACATGGTCAAGTGGGTCACATTCTTTACTGATTCATTATTTTCAAATTGTATAACACTAATTATGACCTCTAAACCTCACTGTTGTTGTGAGTTACACCTTCCTTTGTCTCATCTAGTATTTAGAGTCATGTTCCTGTTTTTACTTGTGATTAAAAACTATTTTCCAGGAATGAATAGCCAAAAACCTTGTAAGGGAAATCTGTTTAGCAAATGTGAGATGAGAATCTGACAACTTAAGATATCTTAAGGATTGCTTTTTTTCCCCACTGTGGAGCTTCTTCACTTACATCTTATGTAAGGACACTGGATTTTAGTTACACTCTCTGTGTGGAAGTTAAGTGGCAGTACATCAAATTAGAAAATTTAAAAAAAAAAAACTGTATTTCACACATATGTTGTTATCCATGAAGACTGAAGGTGGGGTTTCAGCTGATTTGTGTGCTTCAGCATCAGTTTTGTTAAGACAAAAGAACCCACTTTACATTGGCTCCTATGGGCTAAATACTGCTTTTAGGATGCACTGTAAGAAAAGCTCAGACAGGTTTGGCTTCTGCTTATTTTTCCAAAGGGCTTCCCTTTGAGTGATACTCCCCACCTCTGAGCTACAACACCTTTTTCCACACTATGACAACCTTGAGAAAGCTATGACGCAAACGTCTTACACTTTGTGCTTCACACTTCTCCGTTAATCTGAGCGTCGTCAGATTTATTTCAGATCAGGTCAGACTAACGCTGCCTCAGGTAGTAGTGACACTGCCTTCAGATTATCTGTACAGGTTTCATTTGTCTTCCGCCATTTTCTCCATCGTTCCTTGTGCACTTGCTGCTTTGCTTCTCTTCCTGATTCGTTTCTGTCCTTACCCACTTCTTTGTTTTGCACTGATATCTCAGTGTTGCAAGAGGAAGTTGGTTGCCATGTTAATGTCATTGTTCGAAGCTCTGAGGGCTTCGAGAGCGTCAACCCTGGAAAAGCCCATTTCCACTAACCTTGCAACCTGTGTGACAAACAGCATTAGTTATGAGACATCAGTTATGATAGCCTCCACAGCAACTTCACCTTTAGACAGGGATGGGGAACTCTAGGCTTCAAGGGCCAGTATCCTGCAAGTTTTAGATGTTTCGCTCTTCTATGACACCTGGAAGCCATTACAGGGTTCCTACAGTTCAGGGCAAGTTAAATTCAAGACTTTTTTAAGGCCCTTTGAAATTAAATTTAATACCAAGCCAACAATGAACCAAAATTGAAAAAGGGGGAAAAAAAACCACTACGTGAATTACCTGGGGGCAGTTTTACCCAAAAGTTTATTTTAAATAGAACATGACTTTTTGGTCCAGTTGCTGCTACATTTATGAACCATTTGCATCAAGAAACATAACTTTTAAATTTTGAATAAATAACACACACACACTATATAAACACACACTTGCAAAAAAAAACCCCCACCTAAGTATAGTTAAAGAAATACTACAGGCTTCTGTAGAGTGGGATGCTCGGCTGATCATTAATTAAATCAGGTGTGGTGGAAAAGGGAAACATCGAAAACATGCAGGGATTCCAGCCCTCGAGGACTGGAGTTATGCACCCCTGCCTTTAGACATGCACAATTTGAAAATCAATATTAAATACACACACTGATTGTAAAGCATAGCCTATGTAGCTTTGTCCAATAATGTCTGTATCTAGAGCTGCTAAATAAACAGGTGGAGAAACAATGAAATGTAGCAGTACAAAAAAAACCCTCCCATTCTCTCAGTCTTCCTCTAACACAGTGTTTCCCAACCCTGGTCCTCGAGGCACACTATCCTGCATGTTTTAGATGTTTCTCTCTCTAACCGCACCTGATTCAAATGATCAGCCCATCATCCAGCTCTGCAGAAGACTGATAATGACCGTCAGGTGTGTTCAAAGAGGGAAATGTCTAAAACACACAGGATAGTGTGCCTTGAGGACCAGGGTTGGGAAACACTGCTCTAACAAACGTGGAATAATGCATCTTTCACATCTAATAGATTGACAACCTTACGTGTGTGACTCACTACTATATAATCTGGTTTGATGCAGTTAAAGGACATAACCAGGTGAGCTGAATACAGATATCTATGGATGTGTTTTTTTGTAGGAATATCCAATCATCCATTCTGTGTCCTTGTGTCATAAGGCTGACAGAGGTAATGGCAAACATAAATCAGGATTCTGCAGGTTATCATACACCACCACTATAATGTAATCAGAATGCTGCTGTGGCACTTTTTGACCTGAACCCCCAAAACCTGGAACATTAGCTCATACAAACATGCCAGACCACATATCACCTCACGTGCAGTAATACACTATAAATGAAGACTGAGACTAATCAAAAGTTTAAGAGTTTGTTTGTGAGCATCAGAAGGAGTTTTGGAGAAGAGATTTATTTATGAAGTCAATCAATACTTGACTCTAAAGAAAAATAAAGATCAGGTCACCTGCTCCTCTGCAACTGGGGAGTTGTCCAGTAATGGAGGTTGTGTGGAGGGGTGTGTCTGAGTTTGGGGGCGGGGCTGCACTGGGGGTCGATTCTGTCCTCTGTGTCTCAAAGATGGAAACAACCTCGTCCACTGTAATAAACCAGCCTACACACACACACACACACAGGGGCAGAATCAAGCACTTTATGGGTCATTCATTACCTGCTCACTAAACCCTCTTGACTATACTACTCAGTTAACTGAAAATGTACAGTATATATTTACAATAAATATTCATACTTACTCATTTAACATTACAGGGAAATTTGAATAATCATTCTTCCCAAACTATATCTAATAAAATTTGGTCCACTTATTTGTATGCCAAACAAAATAATATTAAAATCGATTAAAACACGGTCAAAATTTCACTACATGTTGTGGATTCTTTCTTTTCTTTTAAAGAACAACAATTTTTGTGTGTATGCATGATGATCTAAATTCATATATTGGTAAAATTTGACATATTCTATTTTAAAATAAGTAACTGGTCATGTTTACGATACATTACACACTAGACATATAAGGGACGCAATACTCAAACTTCATGTTTTCTAATTATTTTTTTTGTTTCTAGAAAAGTGCATTTCAGAAGACACTAACTGTAGAAACCATGTTTTCCTTATATTTGTATTTACAGGCAGAATCAATTTCTAGTGTTTCAGTTTCTGAATTAAATGAATGTATAAAAGGAAGTCAGTGCAGAGATGAACCAGTGCTGCTGGATGTAGAAGGTAACAGTCATTTGACCATGCTAATACCATGCTAAAGTTAGTTTGAGTTGATTTAATAAACAAACATTAGTAGCATTAGTAGGCTAACAATAAATACCCACTCTATTAAATCACAGAAGTTACTCTATGTTTGGAAGGATGATCAGTTCATGACAATAGCAGCCCCTAAGTGGTTTATGAAATATGACTTAATGTCTGGTGCTCATAATGTAACAGGGCCAGTGAGTGTATGCGTCTACCTGTGGCTGGCGTCTGGCATTTCTCCGGGCATCGTTGTATTGCGCAAGCAGCAATTGTTGGTCAAGAAGGTCCATCCTCTGCTGCCTCTGGATGTCCAGAGTGGCTCCCATCCCAATTGGTGTTTCATTGCTGGGTTGGGAGCCTTGAAGACCACATATAAATAATACAAATAATAGAGTAAAAGAAACATAACAAAACAAAATAAACACATGCAACAGCAGATGAGCACATAAACAGAGGATACCATGTATATTTTCATATTTTCTTCTTCTCTTCCCCTTTAAAACTAAACAATATTAAAACACTGTCTCATAATACATCTGAAACACGGTAACCAAATACATCTCTGCATAGTAAAGGCCAATTTGAGCTAATTAGGTTCCTGATATGCACAGCAAAAAGCAACATCACAATATAACTGCTGACGTACTGTGGCTGGAAACTTGATACATGATTGGTTATCAAACAATGCAGTATATTTTAATATTTTATGTCTCTCTGGATCATAGCACTGACACAATCATGTTACTCTTGTTAATAAGTGTTTATTGTGCGATCACTTCACCAATCATGGATTGTGTATACAATTACTATTGGATGCACTCACTTGAGAAAATGGGCTCCAGAATATAATGTCCCAGACGAGAGACCCACGTAGGCACAAATAGCAGCTTCTGCAGCCTAAGGACGTTACAGTGGTAAAGTCCACCTGAGATCTGAAAACCATAAGCAAACAAAGATATATTAGCATTAAATGTACAGGCATTTACTATGAAAATCCATTTGCAGTTACAGCTGAACACAAGTGGAACTCTGTTCCAATGCTAATTAAAGAGCTGACATCTTATAATGGGTTCAAAACCCATCTAAAAAACTGGTTCTTTAATAGCTGGAGCTGCCAACATGAGAAATTTTTTAGTCCTGTCTTTGTTATAGTTTTAAGGTCTAAGTGCAGTGTATTTTAAGATTTTTTTTATTACTTTGATGTGTTCTTAATTTTTTTTTTGTACTGCAACACTTGTATTGTACTTGTATGTATTTAGACATTTATTTATAGATTTGTAAATATATATATATTTTTAATTGTATGGTTAGAAACCTGTGCTAACCATTAGGGTGACCATTTAACATGTGACCAGGGCCTGCAGATGAAAAATTGCCATTTGGCATGACTGTTCTTATAATCCTTTACCCACTCCAATCCCTTAGATGTCATTACTTGTTCTTCATCACAACAGTATATCAACTTTCCATATACACAGTAAATAGAGATAAGATTTTGATCACTTACCAGCCCACTGAGGGCGAGGAGCCACATGAATGGGCTGGAAGTCAGTAACTAGAACACAGAAAAGACAGGAAGAAAAAGCTAAGACCAGACAAACCTGAAAATTCGCAGCAAAATGAGTGAGCAAGACAGAAAAAATACAAACTTACCTGCAAACCAACAATGTAGACCAGAGACTTATTGGTGATGTGGATTTGACCCAGGATCTGGGTGACTGACATTCTGGGGATTGATAGGTAGAAAGGCACAAAAAGAGAGAAGACAGGAGCAAGCCTGCAAAGAAGACAAGTTCAGAAAACAAAAGTAAATGGAACATGGAACACTCATACCCAAAACCCATAATGCAGCTCAGCTCTTTATTTATCTCTGTTTCTATTCAAGGGCATCTACTGTTATTGTCAGTTATGGGGTGGAAAACAAATACTTCCTCTGAAGTAACGTTGGCACATATCAAACTTAACAGGTTGTAAAATGTAACTAAACTAGTGACACAGGGAGCACTGGACAATGACAACATTTATAGTATCAATAATCTTTCATGTGTAACTACTAATATGCTCAAACTACTCACAGTCCTGCAGGCAGTTCCTCCACTTCATAGTCAAAAAGAAACTGAAAAGCCTGGGCCAGTAAATAGTCCACCAATGCTGAGAGACACCACGTTCCCAACAGGAAAGACTGAAATGAAAAAGAGGTAAGATGTCATAAAATGTTTGAGTAAACTGCAGTGTAAAGGGAAAGTCATTGCACTGCACAGTAGCTATCTAGATGTTTCAAACTTTACCTACTACTACCTTTTTGTTCAATTTATTTTCTACACATATCATAAGAAGTCTCTTGGATTAGAGATTAAACTTTTTCAGAAGAGTTAAACCAGTCCGGTTGAACCGAGAAGAACTACGAAGAAGAATGGTGACCTGGGCAAATGACAACGTACACATGTTATTTATAGATATTTTTTTTCTACTTACAGCAAACTTTCTGGTACCAAACCTCCTCTCAAAGATACGAAAGTTGTAAATGAGCAGACTGCTACAAAAGGAGTCCTTAACATCCAAACAGACCAGCCTCCCACACAACAGCCTCCACAACTGCAGCACATGGAACATAGAGAAATATTAGCTCATAAACACAACTAAGCAAGGATACATTATACACTTCCCACATTTGCAAGGGTTCACTTTGAGTCGTGTGATAGGACTTAATATAGTGGGCTTTCACAGTAACGACAATTGAGTTGTAATACATACAATTGTAATTAATTCTATTAATGTAATATTTCTACATATATAGTTCACATAACAAAAACAGACATTTATTGGGAATAAAACCTGCATTTTGTTTGTCTTTGTAGACATTACAGGGCGGATTTTCTATTACTGAAATATGCTATTAATGAACAATACAAATCATAATAATAATAATAACCATCATCATAATCACAATACATTTTATGTATAAACACCTTTCATGACACCTAAGAACACTGTACAGCAGAGGATCAAACAGACAATGCATAAAATACAAAGTACTACACAAGTAGATAAAATAGGAATTATACCACACACAAGTAGAAAAGCACTGAGAGTGCAGACCTCCGCCAAGGTAGACCACCCCCCCACACACACCAACACCAAAATCTAATCATTTCCCGGTCTCCCCATTACCAACCTACCCTGAAAATGTCATCAAAATCTGTTCATAACTTTTTGAGTTACAAACCAACGCTGGCAAAAACATAACCTCCTTGGCAGAGGTAAAAATGAAGAGGTGCAGTATAAGCTAAAATGGAGAGTAATAATTACAGTGGGTAAACTATTCTGAAATGGTGAGTTTTGAGTCTGGATATGAATATGGGGAGAGAGTCACTGTTACGGATGGATAGTGGGAGTGAGTTCAAGAGCTGAAAAACAGAGCGGCTGAAGACTTGGCCTTCCATAATGCTGAGGTTAACAGCAAGCACAGTGAGATGGATGGAGGAGAATGATCTGAAGGAGGGAACAGGTTAAAGTGGTGATATGGAGGACGTCTGGCAGGTACTGAGGACTGAGATTGTGGGTGGATTTAACGGTGTACAAGAGGAGTTTGAATTTGATTCTCTGTTTAAACTAGGAGCTAATGTAGTTCCTGGAGGATGGGGATGATATAGTGATAGGAGGGGGTTTTGGTGATGATACAGCCAGGCAGCAGAGTTACGAACCAGTTGCATCTGATGGAAATCATTGTTAATGACAAATACCAATTGAACTAAAGCACCCTGTTTGTGATCCATCATTAAATGAGCATCAGTCAAATCTCATATGCCAGAAAAAGGCTGTTTATATAGTTGGGCAACAATTATTAAATTTGGTATTGACTATTAAATTAATCAACAATCAATATCTGACTGGAGTATATTTTAAAGTAAAATGTCTAAATTCTTTTTTTTTTTTCCTCCTCCATGACAACACACTGAACATCATTCAGCACTAGAATAAATGGGACATTTAAGAATGGCATTTTCAGGTATGGATAGACTTTTTGTGACATTATGCACACCACCCAACTCACTAATTAGATGACAACATAACTGACAGCCCTATTGGGACATAACCCAAAATCTTACACAAAACACAACATATATTCTTCTTAATCATTTGGAGGTTTTGAGTTTGTCTGTACAGGATGTGTGAAATTAAGTCATTCTATGTATTAATTTATTGTTTTTAGTAGTTCTGGTATGTTTTATTACTCAACCCCTGAAAGGACAGAGATGGGGTAATAAACCATCATCAGCTGATGGAGCTCAGCTGACATCAAAATATTTTCACGAGATCACTCATATCCACCAGCCATCATTCTTGAGCAGAGGATGCATCATACAATTGTACCACATGACCAGTACCACATGCCTAGGTCAGGTCACATGACCCAATCAGTTACTATAGCAACACAGTGAACACATCTGCTAAGGAAGCCTGGATGATGTGGTTCAAACTTACTCTTGACACACCTACTTTCACAGTTCAATAGGATGTGTAAATAGTGTGCTCAGTGTGTGTGTGTGTGTGTGTGTGTGTGTGTGTGTGCGCGGGGGGGGGGGGGTCACACAGGAGGCCTGGAATGGTGTCATACCTGGTGCTGCTGTGTGACAGCCTGCAGACTGTACACGAACAGTTCCTGGTACTGTGGCAGCAGGGTGAGCATCACAGTCAGTCCATTGAGCACCAGTAGGATGCCTTTGGACAGAGGAGCTTTATCTACATAAACATACACACAAACAGCACAGCTTAGACGAAAAACTGTCACTCCTTTTAAGTCATATTTTTTGTGTTACTTGCAATAATTTCGATATTATCCGGCTTGTGTTTCTTGTTGATCGAAATGACACGATACTAATTTGCATAGGCGTGACTGACCTATTAAAACCTACTGAGAAGCACAACATTAGCACAACAGATGCCACAATGTTTTAGAATATTTATGAACCTAGAGCGTTATTCGACTCACCAGACTGACAGGAAACGAAAATATAGCGTGTTAAATAAGAGAAGGCATTCGTAATTTACATATAACACCTTTGGTAAATGAATGACAGCGCAATGCTAACACAACTCGGCTAAGCTAACAGCTGCCATTGAAAGTGACAGGACTGCGACAGCTTAGCTCCGCTTTAACGGTGGATTCATGATACTCACAGAGGCCACGAGAGCCGGTGGTGGTAAACATGGTGTGAAGACAGGTTACGGAATCAGTTCACTAACAGTTTATCCAAATGCAAAAAGAAACTAAGTCTAAAACACCGAGCCTAAGTTGGAATGAGAATCCATGCTGTGACTATAACGAGGAAGCAATAGAGGAAAGGGAATCTGCTACGGAAGCCAGTTAAGACCAAAAAGGAGGGGTTTTTGTTTTTTTTTTTTGTTTTTTTTTTTTGCTACAACTGTAATCATTGTTTAGCCTCTGGCCGCTTGAGGGCGCTGTAACCTTGTAATGGCTAACCTTAAGTAAAGACCCCAAAAGTACGACACACAGAAATACCGTTAACCCACAACGACCCCAAATGACTTTTCATATAGATTTAGCATTATTTTATTTATTTATCACCATGTTGTTTAATATTATCTCTTGTGAAAATTAAATATGTTCCTGCATTTGATTCACTGATCATATAGATGTTTATTAAACTTGAGGGTTAATATGTTAAAAACAAAGAAAACTGACTTTTTAAGCAAAGATAACAATAACTCAACACAAAAATAAACATGTACAAACACTGCCATTTGTCAAACTCCATGGGTTTTACTGGTGAATCAACTTTATAAAAGACAGATATCAAACATAAGGTTCAATGTGGCCCGCCAAAGGGTCCAATTTGGTTCCTAGAATGAATTACTCTGCAGATATTAACAATCAGTGGTGTAAAAAATTATTTTAACTCCGGTACCACATTAAGAACAATTATCTCAGTTGGGTCCGACCACTAAAATATAAAATATTACAAAAACCTACAAATAATGAAGACTGCAGATCTTTATTTTAGTGTAAAAAAAAAAAAAGTAAAAAAAAGTAAAATTACATTAAATGTTTTCTATTCACAAACTATCCTTTAACAAAACGTGTGAATCACCTCAGCAAATACACAGTATATTTTGCAGTGTTAAATGAACACTTAGAGAGTGGATTTAATACTTCTGGAGAGTATTTGGTCCCATCATCTGCAAATTAGTGATGATGATGTCATCACATTGTCAGCAGAGGAACAACACAGACACACGGCTAAAAAAACAAAACGCGGACACAAGTCTGTCCAACAATGAGCAACTTGTATTACAGTTCACTGCAACATAACAATGTCCACTGACAATACCTGAACAAAACAAAGGCTAACATTAGCCTTGAGTATTCTGTTAAATTTAACTGAACAACATCAGTAGGGTGAACATATGTCCGCATTTTGTCTGGACCCACGGCTCTAAAACCAGATTGTCCTCACTTTTTCTATTAAGTGCAAAAAGTTTAAGGCAATGGGTGCAGATGCACACCACACTGTCCACATCATGTTTGGGAAAAAAAGGACACATTGTCTGCACTGTTTATCACTCAGGTTAGTTAGTGGATGGTTCTTCAGATGGTCATGCCAATTTTTTTTTATCTAAGGTGAAGTATTTCCACACATGCGATGTGCGTCTGTTACACATCACATCACTCAGAGAGAGAGAGAGAGAGAGAGAGAGAGAGAGAGAGAGAGAGAGAGAGAGAGAGAGAGAGAGAGAGAGAGAGAGAGAGAGAGAGAGAGAGAGAGAGAGAGAGAGAGAGAGAGAGAGAGAGAGAGAGAGAGAGAGGGGACTCCTCCAAATTTAAGTTGACTTGTGCAACAGGTGTCGACATTTATACCCACGACCCCCATAAAACTCCACCGATCAACACCAACATGTAATCACTTGTTCCTTGTGCGAGTATCAACATTTCCTGAAAATTTCAGCAATATCCGTCCATAACTTCTTTAGTTATCTTGCTACAGACAAACACCAGCAAAAACACAACTCGTTCCTTGGCGGAGAAATAACTGTTGATCCACTAATTATGTAAATATGTGTAAATAATTGATGTAAAATGCAGTTTGTCATCTTTTCCTGGTCTTCAGATATGAAACATCTGGACATTCAGAAACATGTGGATATTCACATGCTCCATAGTGAATGTAGAAACACTATCATCTTCTACAACATTGATTCACTAGTAAAAAAATGGAGTTGGATCAATGACAGTAGATGGACATTGTTTTTATGTTCAGTTATTGATATCTTTTACTGAAAAAAAAAACTTTTTCTTCAGTTCTTTCTGTTTTTCATAACGTTCTACTTTAATCTGAGCTTTCATGAACATCTACCCGTACAGTTAATATACAATAGTTAATTTTCATGTAAAAATGCAAAACACGAAGCATTACACTAAGAAGGAATCATGTTAATCACTAAAGAAAGGTTAAAAGTTGATACAAATGGTTTTCGGGACTGCCACAAAAGTAGCACTGGATTTTTATGTGTTAAGTGAGAATATATTGTTGATTTGAGCCAATTTCCGCAGCACTAGAAGTCAGCCAGTTTCAGCTTAATATGATTAACCTGAGCACCAACTTCACATTGTAAATGTATATGTAATATTCTTATACTATTTTGTTTTCACAATAGCATACCAAGCATTTTGGTTGCCAAAATATCTGGTAAAATTCTAAAACTGAAATGATTAAAATAATTAAAATCTTCTTAACAGCAAGTTAACAAACAGAAACATATAGTCTATAAAAGCAAAAATAACGATTGTTAAGGTCAAGGTAAAGTAGTTTATTTGTCATTATACACTATAGAATGAAATTGTATAGTGTCAATTGTTATTGGCTCTACAGAAAAGTTAAACCATATTAGAGAAGTTTAGACAGAAATAAATATTTAAAAAATGATGTAAAAACTGTGTTTGGAGGTTAAAGCAGGGCCATCTTCTGACTTTTTGGCCCAGTGACCACTTCATCTTACTCAACCCCCCAGTGAAGTCTATATCCCTGGTTAAGAACCACTGATCTAACAACAGCATCTCCCCTGGAGCTGGATTTAATGTCCTGCCCACAGGTATTTCAGCAGAGCAGATGATGAGGCTGCTTACTCATGATGCCACAATGTTGTTACTTATGCACTTCCAGCAGAGTGATTCTGAACCCACACACCATGAAACATTTCTGTTTGATCCTTCGTCTTGTCACTTCTGACAATTTGCTTCGTAGGTGATATGTGTTTATACGTAGGATATGCATTCAATCAGCACACAGGAAATGTTTCATGCCTTAAAGCATGCCATTAACTCTGTGAGACGTTTAAATACTCAGTGGCCTTGAAGAGGATGTGGCTCTACACAGTCTATATGAATGGACTTTTTCTTATGGTTTTCTATTATATATAATTCACACAGTGTCATATCTTATTAATGTCCAGACTTCCTTTGGAGAGTCCCTGCTTTGTCCTGCACCACAGGCTGCCAGTTAGTCACATCAAGCCACGTGTACACCTTCATATGCGGTTGGGATTGCTCCAGTGGCAATTGATCCAATGCTTATGTTACGACCAAGTACATTTGAAAAGATATGGTGAACAGCTGTCTAATAGTGTTGCATTTCCTCGTCATCTACAGATGCAGTAGCGCGTTAGTTCTCATTGGTTAGTTCCTAGCCATTAGGTCTATTTGGCTGCCTGTGGTCAGATGTGACTGCAAAGCAGAGCTGAGGAACAGCTTGCTAATTGTGTTTCAGACCTTCTCTGTCACTGATGTAGGAGTAAGGTCTAAAAAGGTTGCTTTGCCCCTGTTCTCAATCAAAGATAATCAGATTAAACAGCACAAAGATGTGTATGTGTGTGCATGTGTGTGCTCACCAATAAAGAGACTCCAGATTTGGAGACAGCCTTGACTCCTGCTGTTTGCTTTGTTCATTAAGAGGAGATGAGCAGATGGTTTGCTGGTCTGTTGTGCAGTACACACATACGGGCATACACACACTCATAGACAGACACACACACATATACAAATGCACATACACACATGCATGCTCGGTCCTGTCACCTTAGCTTTATCCTCCATTTATCTTTTCCATTACACATCGCTCAGCAGGACAATGTTACTCAGTGAATTGAGAGGGAAGTGCTTGTGTGTGTGTGTGTGTGTGTGTGTGTGTGTGTGTGTGTGTGACTATGACTGTGACAGAAAGAGATACAAGAGAGTGTGAAAGACTAGAAAGGAACTGAATGAAGTCACAAACCTTTTTTTTTTTTTTTTTTTTTTTTTTTTTAGTTGGGACAGCTTCTGAGGTGGTCATCTGAAAAGTTGATGACTCATTCACACATTAATTTCTGTGAATCACTGCTATTCACTTGTCAGCCACTCTGTATTCAGGAAGAAGTGCTTGTAAAAAGGGGTATTGTTTTATTCCTGCATCACAGCTTATCTGCTACTGTCCAGGAAATGGCACAGTGCACATTTAGACAAGGCTGCATGAGCAAAATCTGTCTCCTTGAATATTCAGTGGGTCTCAGGAAACTTTATTACCTGAGAGTGAACATCTACTGTCTACTTTGTTTATCTTTATATTTGTCATCACAACAAATTTGCTCTTTGGCTCGCAGAATGTCATTAGACCTTGATCATTTTTCCCTCATTACGACTCCTACACACTCTCATTCCTTCACTTTTACTGATATATATTTTAGTTCCATATGTGCAAGTGCTTAATTAGAATTATTTATTTTAAATTAAGTTACATTTGAGTCATGCACAGACAAAAGTGTCAATATTTATTAGATTAATTTCGTTACAGACAGACCGTTTTAGGGAATAACTGACTACATATATAATTATGTAATTACAAAAAGGGAAAACGCAAAGGGAATCAGTTCCATTTACTGCAAAAAATGTTATTAGATTACAGTTACAATGCAAAATACTGGCGATTATAATGATATTACATCCACTGATATTCTATTATGTAAAGCATCCAAATCTAAAAATTTATCCCACTACATCCAGTGAACACTTCTAAATGAATGCCCTTCTATATTGGAAATGCAATAATATTTTACCTCTAACATTAAAAAAAAGACCCTTCACCCCCCACTGCCATCAGGTTTTACAATACCTAAGTTTAATGGCTGATGATTGTTTTTGTCTAGTTTTCTTGAATTAGGATTTAATTATTAGATTAAGAACATTTATTGTATCTGAATCCATACCTGTATATGTAAAAATAAATAAATAAATAAAAATAATAAAAAGCCCACAATATCCTTGCACAAGGTTAGTGTAAATGTATTTTTGTATGACTGTTCAGTAAAAAAAAAAAAAAGATAGTAGCAAAAATAATGGTTAAAATTGATGGTTAAATTACTGATTACATTTAAGGTGTTTAAGCTGTTTAATATTTGATAGATACCAGGACAAAACATTTATTTTCTTTTGCTTCCATACATCTTATTTATCTTATAAAACAGAAGCTATGATCTTAATGGTTTCCTCCTAAAGGGGTCACATGATAAAGTGCAACTCAGAGATGATTAATATGTTATAATGAAAGACAGCTGACATGTGACCCTGGTGTCAATCTGTTAGTACTTTATGGATACATTTTTGTGCTGCAGCCTGAATCATTGGCTGATCATTGTCTATATTCACAAATATATAGATGTTTGAAAGCCCTCAGTTGACGCCCCATCAATGACAAACTCAAAATAAAACTCAACAGTTATGACAGAATTCAGAACAGTTTTGTTTGTCACAGAATACAACTGACTAACATCTAAATTGTTCTTCAGAAAAACATTTAAAAAAAAATATTGATGTATTGAAAGATTGCGCTTGGAAAATGGAGAAAAAGGCACAGACACATTTTCATAAAAAGGATTTGTATTGTTTGTATTGTCAAACTGCACTACTGCATAACATACACAATACAAGTCATTTACTGACTGTACAACATGCCATTATATATATTTTTTGATAATAATAACAAAAATGATGACTATATATGTACACAACTCTGTTACAAGTTATACTTATTACTTGTGTCCAGATAAACAGCACTGACAAAAAAAACAACTATGGTCATCTTCATCTAAGATCTAAAAACCTTGATTGAAAGAAACACAGTCAAACACATCATCAGAATAAAGTACTGCTCCCACTACTGCCGAGATTCGGTGATAAATGCAATAAATAAAACAAGAAAACAATGGGAAGTGTCACCCTTGAAATGTAGGGATGTCCTCTTGAGGAGGCGGAGATGTGTATCTGGGATGTCACAGCGCGACCACACAAAAAAATGCCTGTCGACTGCACGTCTCATAAAAGACCAATCACTCTGTTGATCTTCTTTTCATTCATCCATCCATTCATCCATTCATCCATTCATCCGATCTCTATTGTCTCATCTTCAGTACATGCCGGCAGTCTGCAGAAACACTCTGCCCTCTGAAATACACACAGAAACTCAGATTAACAAACTCGCTTTAAATATTGCTCTCATATGTTTAAAAATTGTGTCTAAAAATACAGGAAAGAAGACGACGCTTCATGTTTATAATTTTAAATATTTGGACCTGGGTTTACATACACTGCACTGAAGGTCATTAATAAAAGATCATCATTAAGTGCGGAATGGTTGAAGTAGTTTTTTTGGCCTCAAATCCCTGTTTTTGGCGATAAAACTTCCTGGCACAATTGCTTCCTGCCCTGCTGTCTGACAGACAATTCCCCTTTAAATGATTTATTACTAGGTGTTAATTATGCAAATGATGTCCAAACAAACTCGTCACGAGGACAATTAAGACAGCCGTTAATTAGTGACCAGTTCTCTTCTTGCTTCACTGACATTCAATTAAAAATTGCCTTTGAACAAGCTAGCTGTCTGGAGCGGCAGTCCTGGTGCGGTGTGGAGCAGAGGTGGGGTGGTAGCATGCACTCTTTTGATGAGACCGGGCTAAAGATCACGGCTATTTTTTCTATTTTTTTGTCTGTTAAAGATGCTACATGTGGGATTTTCTCATTAATCTATCCCTGTGAAGACTAAAATGTTGGCAGAAATAAATATATTAACCGCCTGTCTCCATTAAAATGGCGGCCTCATGCTTCATTTCATTTTGTTCATTTTCTCAGGCATGGCCGCCTTTGTGAAATCTTTGAAAACCTTTCCACTACACCGGTCAGTTAAGCATCAAAGCCAGTGAGTAGGTGCAATAATGAAATCTGTTGTTAAGAGCCCTGCTGATTGGAGCAATATAAACAACTACTAATAGATATAATCAGTGTTTGTTTTCCTTGATTTAAGGAAAAATGTCCAAAAACTGAAACAGCTGAAATTAGACTGAGGCTGATGTGTGGCTACCACAGTTAATAAGTGAATTATTCCTGCAAGCTAAGCACAGGGTCATAAAAAGTGATGATACGGCGCATTTTAACTGTATTTAGACACAACAGTCAGATGAGACTGATGAAGCAACAAAATTTCAGTATCTCAGTGGCACAAGACAAGACGATGGCAGTTAAAAAAAAAAAAGCCATATTTTTCTTTTTCTGTTTTATGTTCAGACTGACCATAAACAATGCAGCATTTCATAATTATACAGTTAAGATTCTTGTTTTTTTTTAATATTTGTATTTGGAATCTGACAGCAAAAAGAGTGGAAATGGAGCATTTGATTATAGAGTGGTATTGGTAATGCACACAGCTGTACCTTGTACTGTTGCCTTGGTGTCCAGCCTGTTGTCATCATGGTTGCTCCCGTCCACATCCTGGGTCACAGATTCTGTGTGAGGAGCCACTGCTGATGATTGATGGCCTGTAGTTTGGTCATTAATTCATAAAGACACTTAATTAGAGGCTAATGGACAGTCAAGGCTGTGTTCTACTGAAGGCTTGGTGACATTTAATATGAAAATGAGAATCATACTCAAGCTTAATTCTTGAGTCAAGGGAGAAGCAAATAAATCTTGATGTGTTTATAAAATGCTCGTGTGGTGTGTGTGTGTGTGTGTGTGTGTGTCATACCTGTGTGTGTGGTAACGTTATGCAGAAGGCTGTGCTCAGCCTGATCACGAAGTTTCACCTCCTCCTCCAAGGCCTCCTGTAGTCTCCTTTTACTTCTCTTTTCCTTCTTCAGACGCTTTTGGATCAAAACTGAAGAAAAAAAAAAACAGTAAAAGAGAAATTTATCCATACATTTATATTTAGCTTTACTTGAATTTGTTTATTAGATGTTCTGTATCCTTCCAGTTGTTGGATCATTTTAGCAACATCTTTGAAAATCTTTTAAGTTTTATTTTTTAATAATCTAGAGACTTAGTGTTCTCCTTTTAATCAAATATAAGGTAGACATTTTCAGGCAGATAAAGTGGGACCTGTTTTCTCTATCTAGGCTAAAATAGTCAGTTAGATTAACTGACAAGAAGGAGAGAAACATGATTTTTTTTTTTTAGTTTATTAAAATTGCAGAATGAAAAGTGACAAAAGAAAAATTGTTCAAGTGCATCAACATAAACCAGTGCAGTGAGGAGGCTGTGTGTTATTTAATTCAACTATTCTGAGCCCCATTGAGAAGTGATTAGAACTACTAAGCTCTGACACATTAAATGGAATTATTTCTCTAGTTTGCAGTTTAACCCTCAAAGAACTCACCAGGAACCAAAAACATCTACTGTTCTTAAATGTTTAACAAGCACAACAAACCCCGCTCCTTCACACATCATTTACCTGATTTGACCTATCAATTTGTCACTGACAAAACACATTTTTTTTTGTGACTGTGACCTTTGACCTACATTCACCAAAATTTAATGGGATCTATTCTGGTCCACCTCGCATCTTTCCTGAAATTTTCATGAAAATTGGTCCATTAGTTGTTGCGTAAAGCTGCTAACAGAACTGAACCAAAAACAAATACCCCTCTCCTCTTCAGAGATACCTTACTTTGGATATTACACCATCATCTACTGCAATATTGCCCCCCCCCCCAAAAAAAAATAAATAAATCTAGTCATTTGACATATGACAGTGATTGCAGATGCTTGTTTTTATGATGGTAATTGTATAGTTTGTAGAAAAAACAATACTACTTTTCTGTGTTCATATAATAACCACTGAAATTTGAGCTTTTATGAACATCTATAAAGTCAAAAATACTTCATTTTGACTCAATAATGCTGAGGACAACATCATAATATACAGTGATACTGTAAATCACTTGTGAAAAGTCGAATGAAAAGAAAATTTAATTCAGATGTCATTGTCAAAATCCTTTAATGTATGATTTTTTCTGGGTAAATACTATTTAGTTGTTAGGTTTTTCTGTTTGTGTGAATGTAAAAGCAAATCAGTTTTACTTATTAGTTTTACAATCAATTAATTGAAAGACAACCACAAGTGGAACATTAGTCTCTGCAATTATATGTCAATTTAAAGGTCCTGTGTGAACATGCTCATATTTTGGATTCAGTGACACGCACATAAATGATACTGTATTAAAATGCAAAATAAAAGTCATGACATTTCTTATTGCTTAGATGATTTTGCATATTTCTTTCACTGTCTCATGCTTGTATGTTTAAGCTGAAGAAAAATATACAGACTTAAATCCACAATGTAATCTTTGCAATTAGACTCAAACTGTAATAATTGCAGTATTCCTTTTTTTAATTTAATCAGCAATAATCCTACCTGAGACAGTGAAGAATTACAAAGAAATGTGCAACAGACACTTAGATGTATGTGTGAAGTCTGACTGGGGTTAGATCTAAGCCTTAGTCACATAAATATGACACCTGTCTATTAAAGATAGATCTTAGCTTCAGTCAAGGTCTGTCTTTGCAAAACCAGCCCAGGAAGTATCCCATAGGGTAAGAATAAGTTGGGAAAGTTAAACATCAGTGTCTTTGTGTCTCTCTCACCTTGTATAACCCTGACTTTGGGCCGCTTCCAGGTATTAATGTACACTGAAAAAAGTCAAACATTGAATAAACTTAAATAATCTTCTTCAATTTTAGCTTTTTATCTCATAATTTAGATTTTTTATCTCATGATTTTGACTTTTTATCTCATGATTTTGACTTTTTATCTCATGATTTTGACTTTTTATCTCATGATTTTGACTTTTTATCTCATGATTTGGACTTTTTATCTCATGATTTTGATTTTTTATCTCATGATTTTGACTTTTTATCTTATAATTTTGACTTTTTATCTCATAATTTTGACTTTTTATCTCATGATTTTGACTTTTTATCTCATGATTTTGACTTTTTATCTCAGAATTGTTACTTTTTATCTCATGATTTAGATTTTTTACATAATAATTTTGACTTTTTATCTCATAAATTTGACTTTTTATCTCACGATTTTGACTTTTTATCTCATAAGTTTGACTTTTTATCTCATGATTTTGACTTTTTATCACATGATTTTGACTTTTTATCTCATGATTTTGACTTTTTATCTCATGATTTAGACTTTTTATCTCAGAATTGTTACTTTTTATCTCATAATTTAGATTTTTTACATAATAATTTTGACTTTTTATCACATAAGTTTGACTTTTTATCTCACGATTTGGACTTTTTATCTCATAATTTTGACTTTTTATGGTCACACACAAAAAAATCTAGTTAAGTGAACGAAATTGATTTGCATAGGGTTAGGGTTATTTTAATTGAATTGAATTGAATTTGATTCACTCAACTAGATGTTTTTATGTGTGACCTATTGAAGAAGAATTTTTAAGTCGATGTTTTAATTCTTTCAGTGTATGTAACATTGGAGAAAACTAAAATATGTTGGCTATATGAAGGTAAACAAAAGGCTTCTTCTCCTGTGTATCACCTTCAGTTGATCAGCAATGTCATTTGACTGGGTGTGATATTTCCTTCCACAACAACCTCTCCGTCCACAGTGACCTCATACAACAGTCCTTAACTGGGATGCTCACGCCGTGTTGTATATGACACCTTTCGAAACACGGCAAACTTGATTTACTTTGTAGCATGCTGCCAACTTGAGTCTAATTCACCTCTACAGAAGCTTTTCACGGGTAATATACAGTAGGTGTCTTCACTTCCTTATCTGATTTTCAAGCTTTTAGAAGTCCTTGCAGCTCGGGAGGTAGATGAGGTAGATCCGTAGTACAGCAAAAAAAAAAAAAAAAAAGTGGAAATCAATACCATGTCAGTTCTGAAGCGTTTAGAAGTCCACACCCATGAGGAGAAATTTAACGCTGGGTTTGCTCTGAATGCAAGTTTTTAAAAGAGGGAAAACAAAAACAACGCTGCAATCAACACCTAAGTAGGTTCCAGGATAAAATGTCCTTTCACAAGCTGTTGTCCTGTACCTCTGTTTTTCTGCTCCATGCTCAGCTGTCTCTCCAGCGTCTCTCTGAGCTCCCTCTCTCGGACCAGCTCCATCTTCAGCTCTGTCCTCTCCAGCTGGTCCTGCTTTTCCTGCGCTCGGGCGTTTTCTATGGCAACCCTCAGCAGACCCTGCTTGGAGACACACAGACACACATCAACAGGTTACACACCGAAAAACAGTGATGACAAAAAAAAAAAAAAAAAAAATTCAAGAACTGAAATGGACACAGTTTAGTTTTGAGATGTAGAAGATTTGTGTGTTTTATAGAGACTTAGAATTTATTTTGATATATATATATATAAGATTTGTTAAATTACTTTGTGGAATTTATGGTCAGTGTAAAGATACAGTAAGAGAGGAGGAGTATATACTGTAAGTTGAACTTTATCCTGTTTCTTTTTTTAATGTTTTTCTGTTCTTATTTTATATTGATTGTCCTTATTATATTAATTGGAAATGATAATATTTGAAATAAATAAATAAAGGAACAAATAAAGATATTGTTTTGTCTCTTTGTATCTAAAACATCAGATCATAAGGAGCATGTTTCTATGTAAAACTTGAGAAAATAGACAAACCAAAATTAAAACACAATGATCTTCTTCTCACTCATCAGAGAATTTAGGTTTAATTTTAGTTTGGCCTTTTGGTATTGTCCTAACAGTTAACATGAAAGCAATTCCAGATAAAAAAAAAAAAAAGAATAAAATAGAAAAATCAATAAATCAGATTTGTAACTTCATAAAAGTCAGGGTTAATCTTTTAATTGTTTGCTCAAATGAATCTGCCATCACATCAGACTTAAATAAGGCTGGGAATATTTGTTCCCCTTTGAAAATAAATCCACTGACTGCTTTTATTGTGAATCGACAAAACAAAGACACATAAAATCTGAGAAGCAGGTCAGCACACGCCCATCCCAATTACTGTATATCCGAGTCAACTCTGCTATTTACCATTTCAGGAAATCCCTGAGAGTGGCTCATCTCCTTTCCTATTCATCTCAGAGTATAATAAAAATAAAGCCCTGTTAGAGCCTCACCTGGATGTTCGTGAGCAGAGTCTCTATGGAGGACAAGCCTTCGGGGAAGATGAAGGGAGTGTGGTGCAGACCTGCTGGGAGCTTCTGTCCCGCAGGGTAAGAAACCCTCTCACAGGCCTCCCTGCCTGAAGGGGGTTTCTGGTAGACTTGTCTGTCACAGGTTTCCCTGGTTGTCTGAGCAGCCAAGGAGCTGTTATCTGCAGGGCAAAGAGAGAGACATGGAGAGATGCATGAAGAGGCAGGAAGGTCAATACTCTACTAGCACAGAAAATGGTCTTTTTCATCTGTGCAGTCTCTCTTGAATAAACAGCTGGTGACTAAACCTCAGGTAATGAAGTAGACTAATAATCTGATGAACTACAGCAGTGGAATAAGTCAAATCTATCAAACAGGTCACTATAAATTGTTTCTGTGCACTGTTAACAGAACCAGAAATAAGGGAAAGAGGTTAATTTCTAGGACTTTGAGGCTGATAGCATGAATGTTGCCTTCTGGGAGTAATTAATATTATCATGGGCTGTGCAGGTATTTGTCTTCCTAAGCACCGGTAGGTCCCTTATACAATAGTCTCCGTCTTATGTATTTGGCAGTTTTTATTGCTGCTCATTATGCTTGTAATGCTACATATTCAGTAAACAATTTAAAAAAAAGCATATTAAACAAAACACTGTCATGTCCCAAGGAAAAATGGTAAATGTATTAGAACACAAAAATGTACAAAAATATGCAGTTGTGTATAAGTTTTGCAGATTTTTCCCTGTTATTATTGCACAGCTTATCCAGAAAAAATTAAGGCAATTATGTCAGTAAACATTAGTTTTTACACTTCATTGAATTGAATATAAGATCTTGCAGCAATATTGATCAAATGGCACAAAGTATTTCCGACAAATAGCTAATAAAAATTCAGTGTTTGGGAAATTTGTCTACACAAAAATCATCCAGGCTCTTTGAATATGTAAAGTAAAAATGCATGTGTGAATAAATCGTTAAAGAAAAAGAATATTATTTCAAATATACAGGCATGAACAGATAAAAAATGAGTTAAATAACTAAAAGATAATTCCTATGCAGGTCATAAATGTTCAAACAGACCCTGTGTGTTATGTTAATATTTGCCTCAAACCTGTTATTGCATCACAATTACTCTACCAGCATTGTTCAGTCAATACCAAATGCAAATTTTATATTTTATAGCAGACTAATAAATTTTATTTTATCAGTTCCAACAGCAAAACATGTTAACACAAATTTCTCCATGTGCATGTGCATGTACCAACATCCCACTGCTGGTTTGGGGATTTGAAAATGTGGTTAGTTTTTATTAGATGGCACTTTGCCTATTGATAATGCATCACAGCTTGACATCTCCCATAAAAACAGCTAAGAAGCTGCATTATGGATGACCATCTGTTTGTAAACCTGAGAACTGCGTGTTCTTGATTTGTGACGGTAAGGGAGATGAAGATTAGCCATTTTCTGCATTTTTTTTTTTTTTTTTTGTGTCAGGCAGTTGCTCGCTTTATGCGTTCACTGTCATCCGAGCCACTGAAGACTAAGATGTCCTAGGAGTCCGGCGGTTATTGGAGCAGAGACAAGTGTGAACGTGCGATGTGATATCTGGCACTTTTCTCTGTCTGTGACAAATGACAGTGTTTTCTCCACTTAGCTGACCACAGCATCTTCTGCTCCAAACCCACCCACCTCCCCTTCTCTACCTCGGCCTCATGTCTTGGCAACTGTCACATTCAAGGTGTTTCACAGATGAGAAGCAATACCCCCCACCCCCCCTTCTCCTCTACTTTCTCCCTCTTTCTTGCTAAAAGCATTGCTCTGTAGAGAAAGGTAATTAGCAGGTGCTGGCGAGCTCAGCGGAGGGCATCCAACTACACTCCTGTGGCTCACATACAGACACACACACACACACATTCATAGCTGCTAAACTGCGCAGTCAGCAGCGTGGGCTCCCCAGGCTCCTTGGATGTGACTGATCCTTTATTGAGTTACTGTTTTACGCCTACTTTACCTCACATTCACACACACATTTTAGCGTGAACGCACACACATATACATGGCTGCCAGCTCGTTTGATCATTTACCCATCTCCCTAACCAAGGTCACTGTCTGTTTTTCTCTTTTCTCCCAACTTCATCTCTCTTTTTCCCCTCTCTTATTCCTCTCCCACCCATCCCCAGGGCTAATGAACTTCACCACATGAAGACTGCCAGTCAGCGGAAGAGAACAGAGAGGGGGGGAGAAATGGAGAGAGACAGAGAGAGAATAAAATTCTGCTGATGTTTGGTTAATGGGAGTGAGGTGTCAGGGATGGCCTCTGATCTTTGCTGCATGGATACGTTGTTCAAAGACCACTGAAACAGCACACACAGCCAAAACTGGCTGGCTAACACACACACACACACACACACACACACACACACACACACACACACACACACACACTCTTAAAGATTATCATACAACAGATTGACAGAATGACAGCGCTGAAGTGCTCTTTGAATCTCCACAATAAACCTGTCCTGTGATGTTCTAGGTCAAACACAAAAGCATGCAATCCAGAAAATGTACGTGTATTTCATTTGCATCCAGGGAAATCAATTGAAAATCAATTGCATAAATGCAATGTGTGATGCATGGCATTCACGTTGTTGGTGCCATCACTGCTTTGTCAATATGTTCACAGATACCTGACAGCATCTGAAACTTTACCTGGGGGGCTTTGTGATTTTTAGATTCAATTACTGAATAATGCTATTCAGTACTAGAATGCATTTACACACACGCGTGCATATACATACAAACTCTCTCTTACTCTCTCCCACTCTCTCGCTGTAGATTTCTGCTGACTGTTTGTCCTTGAGCAGTCCTCATTAAGCTAATGCAAACCTCCCTGACAGAGAGAACCAAACAACTGACGTTGCAGCGCCGTGGCAACGCGGGCCCTAACGACAGGGAGGTGGTCGTTATGCAGATGAGGTCCAGCTGAGAGCGCGGGAGGCCGCCTGGCTCGTTAGGCCGCGGCCCGGCAAATGGCTCACTAATGTAACACTGCTTCTTGGTCTAATGGAGCCCTGTTTTGCAGAATTATTTGTCTTTTCTCGCAATGGGAAGCCAGGGGGGGACACCTACAGCGAAGAGGAAAAAAGGAGAGGAGAGTAGAGACAGTCTGAATCTTTAGCGACCTGTTATGGAGATATTTCTTTCTTGTCAGCCTATTAAGGGCCCATTCTCATCCAAACACTACAGTGCTAAGGAAAGTATGGCAGATCTGAGAGCAGTACTTGTCAGTGTGTGTGACTGAACCTTTCTATTGAAACAAAAAGGATGTTTAAGTGTTTACACAGTGATGAACAGAAAAAGTTTAAATGTCACAATCTGTAGAATGTGCACCACATAGTAGATTGTATATTAAAGCTGACACATATGCATGTTAACACACTGCTATAAAAACAATTTACATCTTGAAGGTGAATCAAACAGGCCTATGCTAAACCCAATCTGTTTACTTTCTTTTTGCTTCCTAGTAGAAAACTAGATGCTTTCATGTCTAAAAATATCAGACCACAAGCAGATATTGTTTAAACTTCAGTGATCACAAACTAAAATGCCTGTAAACTGGTGTTTTAGAGGACACACAGAGAAACTGGATGCTTGTATTGATGCGCTCTGATCTATGGGAATTGATTTGTCTTAGAAAAATCATTGCTCATTAATAATCATTAAATGACTAATTACTTCAAGAAATTCGCAGCAAACAGCAAGAACTCAACCATTGTAGTGAAAAGTGACAGTCATTCAATAACAAATGATTGTTTCACTTTTAATTGTCGAACATTACTCACTGTCAACATTTTAAAGTCTGACCTTGTACTGTGAAATCAACTATAAGATGACACTCTTGAGATCAGTGGATTAATGTGTGTGAACCTGAGCTCACACATGAGCCTGGGTATTATATTCCATTCATCTGATTAATGTTGAGCAATATGAAAAAACAGTTAAATTATAAAATCAAGTTAAATTATTAATCCAGAAATGTTGTCGCTCAAGAATCTCTTCTTTGATTGTTTTAATAGATTAGTTATGAATAGATTTCTCTGGTTATGACTTAACCTTTATAAACAAACACTGGCCATCCAAAGCATCTTCTGTGCTAAAATATTGAATAACTTGTGAGACACTGATCCTATCAATAAGTTCAATAAATGTGGGGCCAGTACAGTTTGTCAGCTTTTTACTAGCATTAGATCTGAACCATTTGGACATTCAGAGGCTCCGTCGTAACCATAGAAACATCGTCATCTTCTGCAACACTCAATCGCCAATAAAGCCCATGTAGTTTGATAAATGACAGCAGCTGTAGACACTAGTTTTTATGCTCAGCCAATTACATACACTGTTGAAAAAGTCACTTTCTCTTCAGTTCTCTGTGTCCTGATATGACTGTGACTGATCATAACATTTCTATTTACTCTAAGCTTTAATTAACATCTACATGATCAGTAAATTAAATATATGAAAATACATGCCATTCACTAAAAATGTAGAGGATTAAATATAAAAGATTTTGCATGTTGACCCCTGGGGATCCACATTGTTTTAGATGTGATAGTTTTTATGCTGTTGTGTATTTATATATGAGGTACTGCATTTGTCCAGTAGTTACAGACAAAGTGTTATGGCCACAGCAACATGATTGTAAGGTTTTTGTAGTCCGAAATGACTAATATCTCCCAAAATATTGGGCCTATCAACTTGCTCTTTTTGCTAGTCTGTTCCTCCATCAAAAATACATATGTGTACATGTGTGTCAAAGTGCAGCAGTCAGCTCTGGTTAGAGTTTGTGTGAACTTGCTTTTATATTATAGTACAAACAATAAATAGTGATAAATCATTGGAGAAAAATTAGATGTAGAGAAAAAAAAACTTGTAGACTTCAAGGGTTAATAATGGTATTTCTACCCTGCCCCCTGAAAGGGTAGAGGGGTATTGTTTTGGGTTTGGCTTTTTGTTTTTTGGTCTGTTTGTTTGTTTGATTGATTGTCAACAACTTTACACAAAAACTACTGGACCAATTTCCGTGAAATTTTCAGAAAATGGGTGAAGTGGTCCAGAATAGGTCCCATGACATTTTGGTGAATGTAGGTCAAAGGTCAGGGCCACATTCACCAAAAATAAGATAAGAGATAAGGCAAAGCAGGAAAAATGTGTTGTTTGTTGTGCCTGGCACCACTTTTTTTTTGTTTTACTGGTTGATAATGCACATATTATTTCATCCATAACTGTAAAAAAACCAAAAACAAATCTAGATAAAATTTTTGGACTGTATTGATCTAAAGCAGGGGTGTCAAACATGCGGCCCTGGGATAAATTTGTGAAAATACAAAAATGATAGTAAACATATTGATAATTTTATTTCAGGTTTCACATACAGATCAAAATGGGTCAGATCAGTAAAATACTGTCATAATAACCTATCAATACATCTCTACATTTTGCTCTTTGTTAATTTAACCATTTTACTATATTTACAATAAAACAAACTATAATTTCACAAAAACATGAATAACCTGAACAAACTTTAACAATGTTCTGCTTGTTATTAAATGTTTTGTGTATTTGTAGATCCACTAATAAATAATCTAAAATGTTAAAGTGAGACATAATTTTGCTAAAATTACATTTAGTTTTCTGTAGAAATTTCAGTTTATTCATATTATTCACATTGTTTTAAAGGACCATTGGTAGATGTGAACATATTCATCACATAATTTAACTGTTTTTTTTTTCTCTAAACCATAGAGAAAAATTTAGAGTTGACATTATTTATATATTACATTATTATTTTAGTGGTTACAGCCCAATTCAGATCACATTTGGTTTAATGTGGCCCCTGAACTAAAATGAATTTGACACTCCTGATCTAAACTCATGTAACTTACCTCTGTCAGTGTGGCTCCTCTTGCCGTCTTTGCTGTATTCCACTGAAGTATCTGTCTCTCTACTGCCCTGTACACTAGGGGAATGCCCCAACAGCCCATCATGGAATGAATCTACAGAGTAAAATACATAAATGTCTGACATAATCCTCACAGACATTAACTCTATTGCAGCTTTCATTTTTGTCATACAGTGCCACAGTGTTACTCATGTCACAGGTGGGGTACGCACGTGCAATTTCTGCTGTGCGTTCTGTATGTGATGGTGAACTTGACACACTGCTGCTGTGATTGGATGACAACTGCGCTTCCTCCAATGAGGGCGATGGGGAGGGACTGTCACGCATTCGCTCCTACAGAACAACAACAAAAAATATTATTGCACCAAAACAGATGTCAATTACACTGGGGAACGTCATTTTTGTTGAGTTAGGTTTGACAGATGTTTTTTGGTTTTTTTTTTTTGGGTGCAGCATCCAAAACAGATTTCAGTTTTTCTCTACCAGATAATTTTTTTTTAACTATAGGATCCCCAATTTCTTAAATCATATCAAATATACTGTACTTAAAAGGTTTGTGCTTGTTTTATAAGAATTCTAAAATATTGACATATAATGAAATATGACAGAAACAGACATGATTGCAATGTTTATTTAACACTGTTAAGTTTTTACAAAGGATAAGGGTACTGTATATTCTACTGTAATTGTAGCTATTGGGAGCTACACTGTCTAACTGCACAAACAAGTTGCCATGTAGCTGTAGATGAGTCCAATCATAATCATCTGTTAAGTCTTACTACAGATAAGTGGAATTTTGCTTATCTGGAGGGTAAGCTGTGGAGAAAAAACTTGGCGTGCTAGAAAAAAACTGACTGCAATTTTGGAATCAGCATGACAATTTTAGTTTTAATCAGCATAACAATCTAACTCAACAGAAAAGTTTTTTTTCCCATACTGTTCCCCAGTGTTATAGCCTTATGAACTATCTATTAGAGTGATGAAAGGATGGAAAACACAACACACAAAGCATCAATAAGGCATCATTATGAACACAATGGTTACCTAATCTTGAGACTGTTCCATAATTACTAATGATTCATAATTATTCAACAAGGCATTGAAATATGACATGGAGGTTTTTGCCTTGGCGCTCATTTCACTGTGACTTCTAAACCATTTTAGGTGCCTGGCCGTCTGTTAGAAAAACAATGGCCTGCATCGTTAAAATTATGACCAGCGATATCCGGAGACAGCACTTCCTTCTATTGGCAAGGACACCAAATGGAAAGATGCCTGACAAAGAGCTAATTTCTGTAATACGATTCCTGGCAAAATAGCTTTCTTAAGCTCAAGTTAATCCTTTTATAGAGAATTCAAGTAAAAAACAGTAATACAGTAAGACAAAGACAGTAAATAGTATCAAAAGGATGCAAAATGATTAAGTTTCCATACAGTTTCTATCTTTAAGGAGGATATCTTATTGGACAGATTGGTCTGATTTTAAGGAACACATGATTACACTTTGGTACTGGTCCAGATCTGGGATATCCACCAGTAGACAATCACCGCTTTCAGACATAACTTGGGTGAATGTCAGAGAGATAGAGGCTTGAGTTTAACTGCATGCAAAAGTTCACAAAATGAAAGAAGTGAGTGGAAAGATGCCTTAAACTAATTATTAAAGTGTACGGCAAAGTATCTGTGTAACTAAATCGCTAAATGATGTCAAGCCAAGATCACTGGCTGCTGGTCAGATACAGCAGCCTGATGGCTCTGTAAGTTCACCTTAATGACGGAGGTGGGAGCCCTAGCGGGGGGCTTGGCATGGAGCTGTGCCACATTGGCCATGCTGGCCAGTGTGCTCAGTCGGTTCATCTGGCCCATTGCCATGGAAACGGAGGCAGGCGCCAGGCTGGCAGGGATCAGAGGATGTGACATCATCATGAAGGGTAGTTGGTCAAGAACTGAAGAGATGTAGAATAAAACAGAAGAGAGAGAGAGAGAGAGAGAGAGAGAGAGAGACAGAGAAGAGTAAGATTTTGATGCTCCTCATATGTCAAAGGTCAAAGCGGCCACTCCATTCAAAGCAGAAGGACAAACAACATTAAAGAGGTGTGGTCTTGTTTGTTTGTACCATTAAGTCTAGGTGTTTTTCTTCTCAGTCCAGCAGTGTGTGCTGATATGAGACTTACTCTGATGACAGGATTAATACTAAAGTCAAACATGAGGTCTTTGCAGTGTTATTATTTCCAGGTTGGATGGTTGTCCATTCCCAAAGAAAAGGTCATGACCCACAGTTGGGCCAAAGGAAATCATATCAGGGATGCATGATAAGTTGGCTTTTCAAGTATTTAAAAAAACAACAACTTTTTAAGAGTAGCGATGTATTATCATATTCTTGTATTATATCTTATTTGTAATGTATTTGTCATATGTTTAATACTATGCAAAAATCCTTACTAGTTTAGTGAAGCTATAGGTGAAACAGTCTCTGCATTAAAATAAAATCTGGGTATATGTGAAGTATGTACAGCATTAAAAACTAAAGTGTCAGAGAAAAAATACATTTGAGAAACCAAAGTGGTAATATTGACGTGACGTGACGTTGGTTTCCAATTAAAAAAGTATTTAACATTTTTGTTCAGACAATATTTATTGCGTCCATTTGCTCATGTTTTATACCAGGTTCCATTCAACAATGTCAGATGTTTGTGTTTATCCTGCTTCTTGTCATGGGGTCAGAGGTCCCACTCAATAGTAGCTTTAACCTTTAGAACCCATTTACTCTTCTGTCTTTTAAGGGTGTGCAGATATTTTGTGTTTTGATAATAATACAATAAAAATAATAACACAAAAGTAAGATGTGATTAATCCAGTAGTACTCAATCTTTTTCTCTTGAGCCCCCCTTTGGAGGATAAAAAACAACACTGTAACAGTGGTGCAGTTATAACTTCACTGAAAGAAGCATCAATATTGTAACAATACGTTTTGCTTTTCTTTGAATGATTTTTCACTAATTGTTCAAATTAGAAACTAACCTGGATTTTTGTTTGAACAATACAAATAAACTCAATAAGAATGCTCCCTGAGACAATATTTTAAAAAAAATAAAAACAAGATACACAATTACCTTACGACTATGACAATGAAGTTACTTTATTTTAGAACAAAAAACTAATTTTGGTAAGAAAAATAAACATTTTAACAATATCAGTGGCTGATATTTACATTAAAGTCCAAAAACAGAAAGATTGTGCATTTTTCTTTTCCAGTCAAAAACCTTGTCCATTCTCCAAACATAAACCTAATCACTGTGGCAGTAGGTTTGTTTGTTGTACGTTGCTAAAATCAGTGCAGGGTGTTCCTAAACTAAAACATTAGTTCCACCTGCTACATGTTCTAACATGAAGACAAAAGAAACAGGAGTTATCTCATGCCCCATGAGGCAAGACTTCACACCTCCCCTAGGGGTCCAACCCACAGTTTGACAAAAACTGTATTTAATCCAACATACATTATATAAAAACAAATATTGTGACATATGAACTTCAGATGTTTAGTTGTTAACAGGAGCTGCGTCTAGAAAACAATCATGACAAATGTTACAATTATATACTGCAATAAATAAATAAAGACACAACACACACATGCATGTGTGTGTGTGTGTGTGTGTGCCAGCAGTGTGTGTGTGTCTTTATTTCCTGTTTATGGTTAATTTTCTTCACTTACCTCAGAGTTTGTTTTTACTTAATTTTGAAAAGTTGAATATTGATCACATTTTCTCCAAAACTAATCATTTCATATCTATATATGTGTCAAATTGTCACTCACTTAGAAAGAAGAATAATCCCTTAAACTGAGAAGAGCTACAGATTTAACATTTATCAAGATGGTTACTGACAACTTACATAAATGTTTTTATCATAATAGCATTTCATATCAGTGGAAATAGAAAGTCCTACAAACTGAAGATGTAATGCGCCCCAAAATATGTGTACATACAGTATATGTCTGTTGGTTATTTACCAATTTCAGTGATTCTGAAATGGCAAAAAATAATCAGAACATTCATTTATGCACAATTTCACTGTCATGTTGAATTATAAATATTATAGATAAGCCTAATGGTAAATGTTGAGACAGTTTGTCATTTTAAAGTTTATAAAGTGAAATTGTGTAGGATCTGGCAGTAGTATGTATGTGTATGTGGGGATTTAAAGACATGAGAAAACAGGAGGGAAGTGAAACAAGACATAATAAAGTCAGATCGTCAAATATGTGAA
Source organism: Siphamia tubifer (assembly GCA_020466265.1). Taxonomy (NCBI): domain Eukaryota; kingdom Metazoa; phylum Chordata; class Actinopteri; order Kurtiformes; family Apogonidae; genus Siphamia; species Siphamia tubifer. Next base: position 31,212,760 of record CM035797.1, read on the forward strand.
TGTGATGAAACCCTAACGAAGCTGTTACAGAGACTTAAATGTATTATGCGGGTGTCATCTGCAAAAATCCTCCTACCTGTGAAAAAAAACAAAACAAAAAAAAGACTTGATTTTCCTTTCAGGGCCCTGGAGTTTTTGACAATAATCCAGCACGTTACCAGTGATTCAAACCAAACTCTTATTATCTTGGACAATCTGTTGTTCACACTCCTCTCTTCAAGACAAGCATCCACTATCTTTAAAGAAAATCCTTCCTCTCAACAGCACCCCAGTGGGTTGTTTCAGTCCCTCTATTCATGAAACAAACAATCCTGTCGAGGGGGGGAGAAAATGACATAAATATTTATCATTTAATAAAAGGAAAAACAAAAACAAAAGAAACACAGGGAGGAAGTGGAACAAAAGGAGCTGATGGCAGACCTGGTGCTGGGCCAGAAATGCACGCCGGGTAATTATAAACACAAAGGGAAAAATCTTGGACTCTATTCCGCACAATTGTCACAAATAATAGAATGAGTGGATGGAAACAAAAAAAAAAGTCTATCCAAAGAAGGGAGAAGATGAAATAAAACAAATAAAGAAGGAAAGAAAGAAAGAGAGAAAATCAGTATGAAAGAAAAAGCCAGGGAGAAAAAACAAACTCGGAAATAAAGAGTGAGGCGTTGACTTTACGAGTTGGGTTCGCTGGACATATGTGCAGTTCTTTGTGCATTTGGCAGATTAGTCTCTCACTTGCCCAGAGCAGAAACCAATCCAAACAAAAGATCTGTCTGAATGGAGCTAAATAACCAGATGCTCTGACAATCAACTTGCAGCCAACTCTAAATATTAAGCTTTGGTTGGGAACCAGCGCTCCACATTTGTCACCCACCCCCCCACCACCACCCCCCCCTCCAACCCCGTCTATAATTTCATTTTCATTCCGTCTTTCTTCTTAACTCGCCTCCCTGTCTTAACCTCCAACCACACCCCCTCCCACCACCCCAACTTTCTCTGCCCTCCCATCACTCTCTCTTATGTTTCATTAAAAAACATCAAAAGTCAAAGTGCCTCTCTTATGTTTATCCAAACAAACCATTACTGTAAACAAACAGTTACTGTAAATTTCCCAGAAGATCTTGTTAAACGCAGAAATGGCTGCTGCCTGCTCTTCCCGGCCCATAAGGTGTCACACTCAGCATTTGCGAGTGTGTGCGTGTGTGTAATCTGAGATAGCCTTTGTAGTGGTTAAAGCTCTGGTAGGGCCCTATCCTTCCCATAAGGCCGTGGGTGGCGGTATGGAAAAAACACATTGTGCTTATGTGTGTATGTAGCTGATGCCTGTGTCTGTGTGTGTGTGTGTGTGTGTGTGTGTGTGTGTGTGTGTTGTTTCCACTTGACTCTATCATTTACAGTGATTAAGCTTTACAGGTTTATAATGGCTGATGGTAACCATGCCACCTAACTGCACCCAGATGCAGGCAGTTGTAACTGAGTATATACAGTGGTAAACAATGCTTAAGACTGGAAGCATTTACAGATACAGGTACAGAAAAAATGTATTCCACGCTAACCCCACCCCCAACTTCCAGCTTTTTCATTTGGGCCTTGCAGTACATGTAAAGTGTGTGTCCCAGGTTGATAGTGTATTCCACACAGACCTCCATAAGCCCTGTCATCTGTCTAAACACACTGATGTCGCTTTAACCTGTCGATAACAGTGGGGGCGGTGTGTCCGATTTGTTTGTGCAAGTGCATCCGTGTGTATGTGAGAGTGTGTATGTGTCCGTTCTGCCATCGATTGTCCAGTGTTTGTCGTTTGCATTCAGGATAGTGAATTAGAGAGAAGACTATTGATTTGGCTTCAGCCTCTCATCTTATTCATCTCTCTATCATCCCTGTACCCTTGCTTTCGTCTACCGTTGCTCCACTTTTGCCGGCTGCCTTTCTCTCACTGCAAAAGCCTGGTATTGGTGCAGTAAAAGGAGTGGGGGTTTTTTCATACTGTATCACTACAAATATTATACCAACAGTTGAAAGGATTTGGTTTCTCAATAAGGTGAACGCTTTGCTTTCCAGGGACAGTTTTTTTTTGGAAAAGTGAGAGTGAGATATTCCTTTTAAAAGCAAAGAATACTCTCAGTCTGTATCCATCACTGACATTAAAAGCAGACTTTTTACTCAACTCTCCAAAGTGATGATGTTCTTCCTGTAACCCCTGATCTCATGTTACTCAATATTAAAGGTTTATGTCTTTTCAAGTGTGAGTAACAGAGCTGGTTGGCATCTGTGCTCCCTACAGTGATGAGTAATAACTACTAATGATTTGCAAACAGTGTTTTGAGGCTCCAGAGTGGATGACCGGTAATGTTTTTCAGGATCCATTTCCTGACTTATAAAACCTACTTGAGAATGTGCAAGAATTTGTTAGTGTTATTAAGAATGGTAAGACTGATATTCGACTTCCTCTGTATTGTTATTCCTGTGTCTTAAAGCCGATTTTGTCAAACAGCTATTACACAGCAACTGTTGATACCAGTCACAGTGGGTTCCTAAATTTATAAAAGTATTTGTATATTATTTTCTGTTTACTACCATACCTCCTGCCCAGAAATTAAGTACTGTGTAAATCGGGTACACTGCATCCTTTCTCTTTTGATATTAATGTTTTTGTATATGGCCTCTGTTTACAATTAATGTCATTATTATATTTTGGGCCAATTTCACACACACATTCCTGTGGCCATAAAAATATTCTCTCGTGAATTATTTTTTATTCTAGTTTAAGGAACTACAATCCGCAGCTGTTTTAGTAAATTACTTAGACATGCTGTTAAAGATGTACACTTTAGAGCTCAAAGGGCTGAGCACTAAAACAGGACACTAAAAAGTTAATTTTTGTCTCGGTTGCCAAAAGAAAAAATATCCTGTCAGTAATTTTTGACCTTGCTGATTTGAGTTACCTGACCCACGCGTTTATTTGTAACTCACATGAGACCCTGACTCATCACTACTGCAGATTGTTTGTCATTCTCCTGCTCTTCACAGGATGCGCAGGCAGCAGAGCTGATGTCACATCCTGGTTTTAATCAGGTTGGTTCAGCAGCTGCATATAAACACAACTGCTCAAATCACACTGACTTGGCATCTCCGCTGTGTATAGACAACAATTGTTAGGATTGCTGTATGACCGCAATAAAACATTTGGCTTTGTTTAAGGACTCGACACAAACGGCCGACACTCACCCAGTCCAGGATTGTGATCACCGTTCTCTCCGTTTGGCCCGCCATGTTGTTGGTTACTGTGGTAACCGCCCATTGCTTCCAGCTTGATCTTTTTGGCCAGGGCAGACAGATCTAAGAAGGACAGACACAGAAAAAGACAGACATAAAAAGAAAGAAAAATGAGAGGAAAGAAAGGAAGTACCAAAAAAAAAAAAAAAAAAGAATCAATAAGAGCCAGATCAATGGCCCCGGTGGAGAATTAGAGCAGTGGGTAGGCAGGAGGTTGTCATGGGAAGACAGAGGCCAGCCATTCATTCTGACTGCACCGCTGCACTGGCCATTTAGTCTGCTGGGGAATCAGCAGTGATAGGAACAAGCCAAGACATTCATCTCTCCCACACAGGGACATCATATCCCACAGCACAGCGTGGCTCAGAGCAGCACCTTGTAGTCAGAAGTCATTCCTTTATCTCTACAAATTAGAAGTATAAAAACAGTGAAGATACTTTTTAATAGGGGTTGCGCACCTCTAGATAAAATGAAATGGAGAGTGACAAAATGTGGTGAGGTGGTTGAGACACATTTTAATTTGTGCCGTGAACCTGAGAAAGTACCCTGACCCTGAGTGCAAGCCTTAAAACTCTGTCTTGCCACAGAAAATTAAATATCTTTTCCACTAATTCAGACAAACAGGGTGAATTATTAAAGTTTGACAAAGTCAGCTACTGAGCAAACATCACAGAGGAAAGGTAAACAATCCTCCTTCATTTCCTGATAGGGGATACATCATAAACATTTGCATCAAAGTGAACTGCTGTGTGTTTTTTTTTTATGATCTCACACAATGGGTGTCTGGGTAGAATAGCCCTGTCTGTCCGAGACATCGACAACCACAACAAATTGTTCCTTTTCTTCTCATCTTCTCACCTCCTCTTTGCTGCCCTCTCATCTGCTCTCCTCCCATCCTCTCTCCTTACTTTACCTTTTCAAATGTCAGCATCACAGCGGGACGTAAGTCACCGTGTTGTGTGTACGTGTGTGTGTGTGTATGCGGTAGAGAGAAAAAGAGACTAAGGAGGATCACATCAAAGATTTTTCCTGCCTTTTACGCCCAAATGTCCTCCCTCTCTCTCTCTGTCTCTTCCTCTCCTCTCATGTGGCCAGTTCTAATCAGTAGCGCTGACATTGCCGCCGTGCCCTCTCCTTTGGTGGAAAAAGACTCTTTTCCCACTGAGAAAGATGCTCTTGAACGCACAACACACATATAGACACACACACGCACTCAAGCACCTTTGAACAGTGAGAGGAAGCGGAGGCTAATAGAAAATGGCTTCTTTTGAGGCGGGGAATGAAAAGATCAGGTTGCAGTGAAGAGCACAAAGCCAAGGGCAACTTTGAGAGCGGCGAGGTGCCAACAATTACTTTTCTCTCTTTCTTTATGTTACACACCCAAGCACACACAAACAACACAACAGGCACTCTGCTTACACACAAACACAATGGTGTTTGTCGCAAGCAAAAAGTGTCTCGGGGCATCGAGTGCCGCTACAAAGTCAAAATGTAAGTCGAAAATATGTTGCAGACAGATTCACGGATTTTATTTACATCTTTCAAAAATGTTCATATTTATCATAAAATAAAGACATTTGAGAAGAGGCTCAAGAGTCAGCAGGAAATTATTTATCTGCATATGAGATATTTTCTGAAACTATAAAAAGGATTGGAAGGGACTAAACATTTGAAATCACTGTACTTCACTCTGTCGGTCTCCTTCAAGGAAAAATCACCAGGCTTGCAAGTTATGAGTTGTTTTGTATGTGTCAGCAGTTTGTATGCTAATTTTATTAATCAACACACAGGTTACCTCCCAGAACTACGCCTCCTTGTACTATTGATGAGTAAAAGATGCAATTTCATGGAAATTAGTGTAAAAAACGCCCCATCGTCTACCTGTCACATTCTGCATTGGCAACCTCTTCATTTATAGAGAATAGGCTGCCGCTGATTAGATTACCAAGGCAGTAGCAAAGTTCTTTTACTCACTTTCAGAGGGTTTTAGACAATGAAATAACTGTAAGCATTAATTTAATAAGTTGTTCTCCCGTCAATAATTATAACTGCTTTAATATATAGTATATGGATATGTATAATTACTGTTATTTAAGGATTAGATTAGAATGCTTTTTTTCTCTTTTAACTAGGCTACATCAAGAATATAGTCAAGGTCTTCTTTGGAGCACTTCACACTGGGTAACTATGATAAATAATTAGCAAATTTATTTGAACATCAATGGCAAAATGATGCACTAATCATCAATAGTTCTCCTTTGACCTGCGAAGGAAACTATTTAACTTTCTACAACTTTCTGCAACAGCTGCTGCAACTTTAAGGCTACAAAACAAATTTGAGTGTGATGCAAAACACGAAACTTGTGTATTCCTGGTGTCACTATTTAACTCCAGTGAAAACTTTCTACTGAGGATTCATGCAGAGTGAGTGCATAAATTATGACGAAATATGTTTATGCATTGTATATAGAGTATGTGTAGAGTCCTGGGTGGTCACCTGCAGGGGGCATGATCCCAGCATGCATAAGACCAGTGTGGGACAGCATGTGGTGAGTCCCGCCCTCTGTCACACTCTGGAGCCTCTTGGGCGGTCGTCCAGGCCTCGAACTGCAAGCAGAAAACACAAACTAACAGTCATTAGGCAGTTTAATACTTCACTCCCTCAGTCCGTTGGTTTCTCATGCTGGGACTGAGATGGGTGGCCTGGTATTAGAAACTGTCCTTCACTCTGTAAACCTCTGATCCTGCTGAAGTGTCAACAAGCAAAACACTGAAACCTGACCGGCTCCAGGAAGGCTGCTGTACAGCAAATCTGACCTCCCTGTGGATACGAGCAAGCAAAAAAGGAGTTTCCCTATGGCATCAATAAAGCACCTCATTACTGTTCAGCTTACTCATTCATTTGTTTGCTTATTAAATGTGTTTGCTTGCCTCCTACCTCTCCCCCATCCTACCCTCATTTGCACATTCATTCCTGTTTTCCCGCCATGTCACAAATTTCTTCAATAAAGGCGACAACTACAAGCAGATTCACATGGTTTGATTGAGGCGGGCATGCTCAATCAATCCTGGAGGAAGTATGTGAAAAGCTGTCAGACATCACTTTGGCTCTGACTAAACGGTGTGAATGTCCTGACAGGGGAAATGACACGGGCCACATCAAGCTTAATGACAACCAGCGCGGCTCATCTCCACTCTTACCAGCCTAACATCGTGTAACATACATATGTGGGAAGTGTGCACCCGTGAAAGGAAGAGGAGAGAAAGAAGAGCAGTTGTAGAAGGCGTGACAGAAGGCAAAAAAAAGCAGCAGAGGCAACAATGAAGATATAAACTTAGATGAAGGGAGGTGTAAAGATGCAAGGGGAAAAAAAGTGACTATAGGTGGGAAAGTGTCTAAAAAAAAAAAGAGAGATAGACTAGCAGCAGCAGCAGCTTCCTAGCGTGGGGTGTCTTTGAGCAGATTTTAATTAGAATCTAATCCAGCCGTCATTAAGGCCCCATAAACGAAGCTGTCAGTCAGGAGATTAATGGCGCCTCATTTGCATATTGCATATAATTCATCAATTACCCAGCAGAAAGGACCAATCCCCTGTTGACACACCCACCGGCTGAGAGGGGGGAAGATGGGAAGAGACAAAAAGAGCGACAGAAAGATTGCGTAGTGACTAACTGTGTGAGAAAAACAGGTAGCTTGTGTGTGTGTGTGTGTGTGTGTGTGTGTGTGAGAGAGAGAGAGAGAGAGTGTGCTTCGGTTTGTGTGTGTGTGCGTATGAAGTGTTCAAAGGTTAATTTGATGAGCCGATGAGCTCCACAGTTCCTGCCCTCGGTTTTAATGAGTTGTTATTATTGTCTCTTATTATGGGCCCAGACCGACTGGGATGTGACAGCTGACATCAGATATCACACACACACACACACAGACACACACACATATATATATACACACACAGGTAGTCATACGCATAACCACAGACAGTAAGAATGTGGAGAGGGATGGCTCAGAGAGATTGCATGTGTATTTGTGTGTGTGTGTGTGTGTGTGTGTTCCTCTGTTGGGATGTAAATATAGAGAATATTTTTTTCAGAGCACATATAGTTGCATACTGTGCTTCACAAAAGCAGGAAATGTATTTTTAGGCCTCAGCTTTGAAGATAAAGCAACAATTCTGCTGAAACTGATTTTGAAAGACCTCAAATCAACACACACACACACACACACACACATAGAAGCAAACAGCAGCGGGGGAAATAAAATGCACAGAGACCAAAGACTGTGGTTGGTTTTTTACTGCAGCCGCTTCCCTTTCCCTTACTGCTGTTTATTTGCACACACTAATTAATGGCCTCTGTGTGCGTGCATGTGTGTTGGACGGTGGGTTGTGTTGTGTTGCATGTGTGTGTATTTGTATATGTTGCATTTTAGAAGGCATAAAGATCTGGAACCTCATTTTGTGTTTAGTCTGCAATTGCGTTGATACATCAAAGTGACCCGTAGAGGGAGGTCTATGTGTGTGTTGTACATGCAAGTGTGTTTTGTGTGTTTTGTGTGTGTGTGTGTGAGGTTGGAGAGCACCGGTTCCCTGAGGTAGGATTAATGAAAAAGCCTTTCATGGAAAAGTCATCAAGCTGAGGGGATGGAATGAGAGAGAGGAGGGGTAAGAGAGAAAACAGTGCATTGTGTGTGCGTGTGTGTAGAAGGTGTGTGTTCGTCGAAGAGGGGGTGTATGGCTTATGACCTCTTTGTCTCAAACTTTAATTAAAATCTCACCCAGACGTCCTCCCTCATGCCAACGCTCTGGTCACACAAAACACACACACACATTTTTTAAAAGAGGTACTCTGTACATTGCGTTCTACCCCTCAGAGTTTAGTGTGCGTATGTGTGTGTTACCTGAAACATGAAACGCTAAACATGGCAGCTGGAGCTTAGCACAGGTGGAACAGAAACAAAACATAACAAAGATGACAGATCTCTCTCTCTCTCTCTTCCACACTAACACACACACACACATGCACGCAGGAGGAAAAAGAAAAGTAATGAAAGAAGAGGAAGTGTTACAGTCAAAACAGTGGAACAGCTACTGGCTTGGAGGGACTGAAGTGCTGATAGGTAGCAGCTGTGTGTTTGTGTGTATGAGCAAAAGAGAGGTGGGTGTGTGTGTGTGTGTGTGTGTGGGGGGGGGGGGGGGTGACTAGCTCAAACAAGATTTTGTTTGGAATATATTAGCAGCGGTTTACAGCTCCCTTGCTCCCATCCTTTCAATCTGTGTTTATCACAGGGGTTTGTATTCGCCGTCACGGTCCAGTTTGATAAATCATATCATTCGTTGCTTTGCGCTGGAAGACTTATGCTGCTGGTTACAGAAGGCAGGGAAAGATTGATGTTGTGATCTTCCTTTCAAATTGAGGGCTAGAAAAACCTTTATGCGGCGTTGTTATTAGAAAAAGCTTGTGTGATGATGTCATGACAGGGGCAGGCAAGACAACACACACACACACACACACACACACAGACAGACTCACACAGGACGTTTGATCATGGCAAGAATCTGATCTCCTCAACTGATACTGCCTTGCATTCCTCTCCCACATTCCAGGGTCAAGACGATGTCAAGAGTGTGTGTGTGTGTGTGTGTCTATGCTTTAGAGTCTTCCATTAAGACCTGTCATAAATGAAGACATGGAGGCCCACTCTCTCTATCTCATCGTTCTCTTCTCTATAAAACATCAAAAGAGAGCAGAGGTTAAAGTTGAGCTAATGACCCCACCCTCACACACACACACACACACAGATATACAACACTACTCCTTCCATCCCCAATACCACTTGCTGAGTCTGACAGTGAGTTATAGTGTGGCAGTGGGGCTCAGCTTTGAGGAGTCCACCTTCCCACAGCACCAGCCCGCCGCTGCTAACTTGTGCAACTGAGGTTTGCCACAGAGAAACACAAAGGGTGAGCTTTTGTTCCACCCTGTAGGCCACTTCATCTCATTTATCATGAACTGTTGTATTTTGGCAATTTTTTTTTTTTTTTTTTTTTTTTTTTTTTTTAGTGATGTCAATTTTACACCTGCCTCATGTTTGACTCTTTCTTTCAGGTTCTCTGACTAAAACAGCTGCAGTGAAAGATGTGTGATCTCAGATCTATTGTTAGAAATAGAAGATACATGGGATAATGTCAGTAGTTAAAAGGGAAAAAAAACCCAACATGTATTCTCACCTTTTGACTGAAGATAGTTTAGATTTAATTTAGAAATTAACTGATGCCTGCTTCATTCACACATACATATGTATAAAGTTGTTGGCTTTGTTGACTGATATCAGCTATCATAAAAATAATACATTTGCCATTCTGTGTATATTAAACGTTGCTTCAAATTAATTTGATTGAATTTGAGCTCTATCAAATACAATGTGACAAAGGCGTGAAATACAGAAACAATGGTAAGAGTTCAGTCATTTTTATATGATGATGTGTTTCTTTAACCTCCATAAAAGGGGAAATACAAAACAACAAAAACAAAATAAATACAAAAAATAATCTAATAAACTAGTTTCTCAACTAGTGCATCTCTACTAATTTATTAAAATGAAAAGCAAACTGACAGCTCTGACTTCTCTTTCCAGGAACAGTGTCCAAATTAGACGTGATAATACACAGAGTATCTCCACTTTGAAATGAAACAATTGACTGCTGACATTGTATTCAGTAAATTATTCACAGTAATGGGGTCACTGTTCCTGGAAAGAAACACAGTACCTGTAATTTTTAAATGTCATGATTCACCCAAAAAATTAATTGTCCTCCATTGTAGTGGAGGACATATAAATATCACTGACAGATATCTCAACATGTGGGCACACACAGAAAAAAAAAAACTATGGGTCGTTCTATCATAAGTAGCATGTCTATTAAAACATACAGTGTGCTACTTTTCACTTCTGTGCGTGCAAATGCTATTCACACATGCAGACATGCTTTGTGAAAATGTAACAAGAGATGTTGTCCTGTGCCACATTACATGGCTTTTATGTAACGTGGGGGTTGGCATTTGGGTACCCTACACAAACTACATAAATAGTGTATATAATCACAATATATGCGCGTACACACACAGTTTGACCTAAGCTGTTTGATGTGTGTTGCTAACATAAAATGAAACTGTTCCTTTGTGAGGCAGAAAGAAAAGGACAGAGGATCAGGTTGCCTCCTACACGTCATGTTCTCTTTGTGGAACTAATGTCATTTTGCAGCAAAGCCAGCAAACACACAGGCATGACCATGTGTGTGCATTAGTGTGTGTGTGTGTGTGTGTGGGTATGGGGAAGAAGGAGGCGACAGTGTGTATGTGTGCCACCTATGCATGAATTATAACTAGGTTTTGGCCCAGGGTGAAGTCGGACCATCTTTCGTTTGATGAGTCAGTGGTTAGGGTGTGTGTGTGTGTGTGTGTGTGTGTGTGTGTGTGTGTGTGTGTGTGTGTAGTAGGTTAAAGACCAGGACAGCAAAGAAGTATAGACACTGATAAACACAGGCCATTTGTGAAATATCTGCTTCATGATGTTTCAGCTTCATCTTAAAGAGACAGTGAACATAATAAAATGTGAAAGAATAACCAGCATGAATTTATGTAAAATGTTCTGTTAGTCATGTTAAACTATTTGACAAGGCTGTTATTTCTCCTCCATCCCGTCTGACTGTACTGAGCTGGAAAATAATAAGTGATGGCTGTCTTAATCAGTAACAAAACCTTCACTGAGCCTTGACGCTGTCAGAGCTGAAGCATCATATTCTTGGACATGTTCTTGAAACTTTTATAGCTTTTGTTGACCGGCTTTCCTAATTTAACCACTACTGTCTTGAGTCCTACTTTTATCCTGGTACTGTATGTTGCTTCATCCATTTTTTTTCTCTTGTAGACATTTGTGTCTACCACAGCACAATTAAAGCCTTCAGACAAAGAATCATGGAAGTCATTTGAAGATTTTAGATGACTGATGTTTTCAGATCTCATTAACTAAAGGCTGTTTATGTGGATAATTAGTGTGTGTATTTTCTCAGATTGTATAACAATGTTCCCATTAACACCTGACAGAAGAAATCCCCAAAGCTGCCAGAAGATACATCTGGATTTGCTTGTGGTTGAAGGGTTCAAAGTGCTCGAGCACAGGTGTTAATCTGCTCAATCACAAGTTTATTTCCAATAGTTTGTTTCTTTTTCAAGTAAATCTGCTTTAATTGAAGATGTCACAGCTTCTAAAAAAGAATACAGCAACTACATCAAATTCGAAATGGGTTTTAATCTCATTTTAAAAAAAGAATTTGCAAAATAGTTTCGATATTGTCAACTTTTTCTCCTGTTTCTGAAGCGCACACATCTTGACACATGCTGTATCTGCATTTAATGGCAGGTGTAAATTGGATCATTCATGCTCCAAGGAGCAGGGATTAACTATCAAACAATATAAATTCCCCAAACTAGGGCTAATCCACACTCCTCTGGATTCAAACTCATGCTGTTATGAGCATGTGGTCTGCAGCACAGCAGACTGAGGCACCAGGAAGCCACAGATCCTAGCCAATTTAGTTCCTTTATCCAAACATCTCTCTGGCGCATTGGATTGATGACCCATGTAGTTGGTCACCATCAGAGTTCTGAAAAACAGCTCATTTACATAATCGCATCATAAATACCGAGAATTCATTTAATCATCTCCTCTGTTCTGATGCTCAGGGCTAAAGAGTGTTGATATGATAAGACAGCGAGTTATTAAGGAAGGAGAGAGAGAGAGAAGTGAGTGTGGGGATCAGTGAGTGAGTGAGTGAGCTTGTCCTGATTTAAGCTGCCGCTTGGGGCCAAATGAAAATTAATTAATTTCTGTGAAGAATCAATTTCTCAGAATGACAGTGTCAGATTCAATGTGTGTGTGTGTGTGTGTGTGTGTGTGTGTGTGTGTGTGTGTGTGTGTGTGTGTGTGTGTGTAGGACAAAAACAGAGGAAAGAAGAGAGGAGTGTAAATTTGTGTGTGTGTGTGAGTGAGAGATCACAGCCTGTGATAACGTGACAAACTTTTAAAGCCACTTTTTATTAGGATTACTAAAATTCATTATCATCAGCATCATCACTGCAATCACAATATTCATCTGATGAGCGAATTAGTAACAGGCCAAGCTGCAATAATGTGGTAAATAAAGGTTAAGTGGACCTCCAGTCAATCACAATCTATAAATCAACTAAAATAGCCTACTTATCATGCAAACATTCCTTACACTTAGACTTAAACATTTACTGTCAAGTTTTCCTGTACAGTATAATGCAAATGGAAGTGTAAATCAATATCCCTATCGGGCTGTAATGAGAGATTATGAAACATAACATAAGGGGTGCAACTATAAATGCCCTTGTGCCTAGAGATTCATCTGCTTAATTAATGAATTTATTGTTTTTCCAATAAAGTGCTCACATCCCAAAATGACATGTTCAATAAAAATCCAAATATTCTAACTCCCTGATGAATAGATGCATATTATGCTGGGTGTATGATATATTTACTTCAATTACTAGTTGAATATTTAATGGATTATTTACACACACATACGCCATCATCAGTTTAAATACTAATCATTGTTGAAACACACAATGGAATGGTGTAAAAGCAGAAGGATGAGAGGGGGAAGCTGGGTGGAGTTTACTCAGTTTCTTGCTCTGGGACATTTGAGCAGGGTTCACATTACTACAAGGCGACCCCAAAACCTGGGTCATCAGGCTTAGACTTTAAACCCGTGTTGAACCTGCAGGTGGAGGGGATCTGCTCAGAGTGGGTGACCCCCCCCCCCTCCTCTCACACACACACACACACACACATGCCCCACTCACCTTGCATTGGTACAGTCACTGTAGAGGGTCTCGAAGTCCTGTCTGGAGATGAGTTTGCACCGGTTCACCCCAGGCTGGATGGCCCCTAGACCCCGCAGGACCCGGACCTGCTCCACGTTGCACACCACCGGGGTAATGTCCAGCCTTTTCAGCTTGGTGTACACAGTGTGGAGCCCTCCCACCAGGTGCTTGAGGAACACGTCGAAAGCCTGTGGCAGGCAGATGAGCTCCGTGTCTTTGACCGTGAACGAGGCCAGTTTGGCCCCTTTCACCTCCACCAGTTTACACTCGTTGTTTTGCGGGGTGCTCTCCACGGGCGACGGGGTGGCGTAAACGGGCTTCGAACCGCCAGACACTGGCGCCCCTCCGCTCTTTAATGGGGTCCCGTTCGGTAGTAAGAGCTCCCCTCTGAAGGGATGAAGCAGCGCCGGGTGAGCCACCGGAGGAGCCGGGGAAGAAGCGGCGGAGGTGGCCGCAGGTGGCGGGGAGTTGGTGGCCGGAGAAACAGAACTCGGCGCCGGGTGGTGTCCGAGTGGAGCAGCGGGGAGAAGCGTAGGGGCGACCGGAGATGCCATGGTAGTCATACCCTAGAATTTAAAGTAAAAACTATATTTTTTTAAAGTAAACTTTAGAGTGAACTATCTCGAAAGTAAGTTTGTCTAACAAGTGCTGCCGGTGCGCGAGGGAGAAGTGAGGGTGAGTGACGGTGAAGAGATGGGGATAAAAGAAGAGATAGAGGAGGTAAAGACGGTCCGTGTGTGGGAAAAAAAACAGATCACATAGTTGAATCAGAATGAGAGGAGGCTTGTCTCCGAGCTGGAGATGCTACTGTCACATTATCATAAAGAGGAGGAGCCTGGGTTTATTCTTAGAGAGAGAGAGAGAGAGAGGAGAGAGAGAGAGAGAGAGAGAGAGAGAGAGAGAGAGAGAGAGAGAGAGAGAGAGAGAGAGAGAGAGGAGAGAGAGAGAGAGAGAGAGAGAGAGAGAGAGAGAGAGAGAGAGAGAGAGAGAGAGAGAGAGAGAGAGAGAGAGAGAGGGAGAGGGAGAGGGAGGAGAGCGACCGAAGATTAGCCTATATAAACTTTAGATAAGCTTATTTATGAACGCCTAAACAAACCACACCGAAATATTCATGTATCTGAGAATAATTAGTGTGGGGGGTTAATCAAGCTGCCTTCTTCATAACATAAAAAAAAAGAAAATAAACTTTTAATAGTGTCATTAATCTTCACATAACTCCTGTTGGAACTTCCTCAGTTTTATATTGTTTTAATTTAAAATATTATCACAGAATTTGTTTTTTTAAACATACAACTTGAGTTGAATATTTAAAGAAATTCATGATATATGATTGTATTTAGTAGTACAGCCTAAATGGTAAAGCTCAAGTGGATAGTTCATGAATGTATTCAAATATTTGACAGATGACAACAACAACAACAATAACATAATAGTAATAATAATTGGTTAATTGTTTGGTCATCTAATAAGCAAAAACATGTTGATAATCAGTTGACTGCAGCTGCAGAAAAATAATACATTTAGATGTGAGACTGAATATGTACTTTTCATATTTCACAAGTGAAATGACTAAATGTATAATTATTAACATATACAATTGCTTCATTAAATAGTCTTTACTGGTCATTTAAATGTTCTTTTTTATTTGCCAGAATTAGAAAGAGACAGACATTATCTGCACAAAAGCTGATGCAGGGGCCAATAACCTTGGTGTGACAAATTGACCCCTTTACCTGTTCTGTTCTTTACTCCTTTGTCATATGGTTCACACACACACACACACACACACACGCACACACACACACACACACACACACACACACACACACACACACTCCCATCGTTTACATATGGAGCTCGCAGTCCTTTCAAAGTGGCTTTCACGGAACATTGTGCTGATAATGATCTTGGTCGTGAGGGAGAGAGAGAGACACACACACACACACAGATCTCCAGAGACCATCTCACCATAAGACAAGGGGGAAGAGGATAAAACTCTGACTGTACTTCAACTCAAAGGACTTTAACACTCTTTTCCTCCCAACCCCCCTCTCTCCAATAAGCCCTCTTGTGTTTTTTAATTGGCAGAAATTAATCTTTAGGATGTAGATGGTAGATTTACATTCATTAAAAGTCAAGAGAGGAAGCCAGGCTTGATGCTAATCAAATCTGCTTAATTATGCTTAACATGAGTATCTCCAGGGGAAGAGAGAGAGGGGGAGAGAGATAGCTAACTCGAACTTTTTACTTTTTGCCTTTGATAACTCCTGCTGAGTATGGCCTTTTCCTTGCCAAAAAGAAATGTCACGACTCTCTTTGTACATCTGTAGAAAACACACTGATAAAGCCATCACTGTTAAGCAAAACCTATTCACGTTGTAAATTCACCTTTAAGTGCTGAGTAAAATCTAACATGTCCATCTTTAACCTTCCTGCCCTGTGGTTGACAACTTTTTGAACTTGGTGTTTGCATAATAGAAAAAAACACAACAATAAATCACAGTACTGTATATCATTTATCCCAAATTCAGTGTAAAAAAAAAAAAAAAAAAAAAAAAAAGTGCAGGGAATCAGGTTAGCATATGTAGCAGGATCCCCTGGTGGGAAGTGACTTTACAATAAACAGGAAGGTCATACAGCAGCCACTGTACTTTTACTCGCCTAAAAAAAAAACAATGAACTATTATCTACTGAAAAATTTATTACTTAAGTATTAAAACGCACACCTTCAGAAGAATGATAAAATTCTTATTCTAACAGTTTAATAATTCTTTAAAGTTCCTAAATGGCAGGTTATGGCAGTTGTCTCCTGTCTATATCCATCTTTAACTGCTGGGATTGTCCCTCTGCTGAATATTACCAGGTTAATTAATATTTTATATCTCCTCTGATTCCTCTAATTGCTTCAGTACAGTGTAATTCTTCAGTTTTAACCTCCAACATTTGCCTTGATTCATGTTATGATATCATAAAGTCTAGTTTGTGCTGGGGAGTGATTTCGATTGATGTATTTGACCTGTATTGGTCGTTTTAAACACTAACTGCTTGAAATAAAGATTCAACAGAGTTAAATCCCAAGTGGTTTTCTCCTTGTAGGCTATTGTTTCTGTCAGAGATTTAAACATACAGTTTCCTCCAGTATTTTTGGATTATTTGGTTATCAGAGACAAAAAAAAAAAGCCAATTTAATCATCTGTTTGTCATCTTCCAATGCCAACAGTTCATCTTTAGCTTATTGTAATGCTGTTATGAGTCAATAAGACAAAGACAATATTCCTGTTGTGTTGCTGTTTGAAAGCCAAGCTCTTGGTCCTTTCCACATGTCTGTTTTGGCCACTGAGCAGCACAAGCATGAGGGAAATGTGTAGGTGGTTAGATCAGCCGATGAAGTGTAAATACCACTCAATCTGTTCTCATTAGAGGAGTAAAAACATACGAATCACTTCGCCTCTATTAAAAATGCCCCAGGGTCTAAGTGGATTGTGTGTGTGTGTGTGTGTGTGTGTGTGTGTATGTGTGTGTGTATGTGTGTGTGTGTGTGTGTGTAAAAGGAAAGAGGGGGTGACAGAATGATGTTTTGGCATTTGTGTGTGTGTGTGTGTGGATGGTTTCTGAAATGCCACCACCATCAACGCTGCTTAATTCTCAGATACACACTCTTAATCTAAACAGACAATCCATTCCGACAGCCACTGTTATGATTCAAATCAACTTGGAGTGAAGGGTGTGTGTGTGTGTGTGTGTGTGTGTGTGTGCTCTTGTGAGTGAGAGAGTATGTCATTGTGTTTTGGTATGTGATTAGGTGTGTGTGTGTGTATGACCAAGATATCACACATCCATTGCACATTCCCTTATGATAATGTGGATTGATTATGGATATGATAATGAGAGGCCGGCGCGGCGTCGCGACCTTCACAAGGTCTAATTGAAACAAGCGTTGGTCCTCCGAAGCACTTATCAAGTCACACAGCACATCATTAATCACGGAGAATACAAGCTGTCACTGTAACACACATGCACACACACACACACACACACAAATATATATACACATAGATGAACACACATTCTCTGTATTTTTCTGTTTTTCAAGCACACACATGCTCTTTCTCCTGTCTCCTCTCTCTTTCTCTTACTTACTTAGACACACACACACTCACAATACAAGCTGTCACCACAATATGCCTGGCATTGTCTTCTTTTAAGGAGAGTGGACAGCTAGCCCACCCTCTATCTCTATTTTCTTCAAGAAAAGTTGAGGAACAAACAAGCTGTTGGAGTTAAAACTAAAAGAAAGGGAGAAAAACAAGAGAGGGTATGTTAAAACAATTCAACAAATATGAACAGCTGTTCACTTCAGCCAAACTCATTTGAAATTGAATTAACTCAAGTTGTTTTACTACCTGCTTTTATTAGAAGACAATTTAACAACCAAATGTGATTCCAATGTCTGATTAAGGCAGCATATGGTGCCTACCTGTTAAACACAACGTGTTCAATACCAGCTTAACGCCTCAGTGAGCCACTCGAATAAACTAATAAGCCCAATATCATATTAGTCATTACATAGTCCAACACACAAAATTCCAATCTGATAAAAGGTGGTTTCATTATCATCTTAGGGAAAACACAAGGGAGTTTGCACGCACTGTGTCAATGCCATCACCAACTTTGTTAATTGTTATTCAATTAACTGCTTTTGTTAATGAAACCAATTAATACTTTAAAACAAGCAGGCAGATATATGATTATTATGCATCTATGCAGAAGACAGCTAATTACAACTGTAAATCAATCAATTCTACATTAATCAGGTTGGAAAATGTCCAAAAACAACAAAGTCACTAAAAGACTTTGGAAGTTTTTTTTTACACATTTTGATTGCCATGCCATTATCCTGTCTAATGATTGTTAACGATCCTTTAAAGAGTTTACGATCCAATTTCCTTGCTATGAATTTAATTGGGACCTAAATAGTATAATCTTACAGTGTAAAAGTGAGGCCTGTATTTAATCAAGGGTGGTATATTGCAGCAGGCTCTAACAAGGTCAACAAGGATGTGACACCTCTTAGGGCAAATACAGTCACTGAAGCTTTACGTTACTGAAAGATGAGGGCCAGATAACCTGGACCAGTTATAGGAAAATATTAATACATCCAACACATCAGTTTTCCAACAGTGAGCTATAATAATACTCTTCTCTGTGCCAATAATTGGGTTGTAAAGTGTTAAGAATATGCTGGTGTCCACTGATCAGTATAATTATGTTTGTAATATACATTTCACACACCTGCAAAACAAGATCTTTCACTTTTAAATGAGAATGCCCTCATTTATCAGGAAAATAATCCAGAGCCTGGATAATTATCAGACATACAAACATAAACACCTTTAGAAGTTCTGCTGTGAGGACCTGCTTACCTCTTAAGTTTATACGGTCATGTGACCTGACCAGTGCCCTAGTTGAACACTCTTAGATGTTTATGCATATGTGGACGCTAATCTCTCAGTCAGGACTATGGGATTTGGGAATATTTTGTTTAACAGAGATCAAAGTGCTTGGCTAGGATCAGGAGAAACCCTTCAAACACATCAAACACAGAGCAATGCATCCTGAATCCCACGCCCACAGTAGCCAATCAAGCCATGCATAACTCTTTTTCTTTTAGAAAGAAACAGATTCTTAATGTGGGTCTTCCTTTATCATCATCTCAGATTACCCCCCACAGAGGCCAAGGGTTGTTTAAACTTATAGGCTATCAAGTAGAGCCACTGCACTGTATCAGTGTGCCTCACATACGTGCCAAACACGATGCTGGTATTGAGGAACAGAGAGATACTGTGTTAAGAGATCAAAGCAGCAGTGCAGAGATTTAGACTCACTGTCTGTCACTCAAGATGTTGAGACAAAGCAAAAGAAGACAGAAATGCTTACACACACACACACACACCCCTGCTCACTCACTGGCTTTCTCTTGTCTGTGAGGGGTGAGGCGTTATTGTTACAAGGCTTAGGGGCTACTCATTTGTAGACATCTACAATGCCTTAAACTTGCACACAGTGAGGAACACACACATACACACTCCCAGCCTACCGATAGAATTTGAGAGGTCGTTCCACGCCTGTATATTGGCCTGTGGAGGAACGTTTTGTGCTCTCAGCATTTTGCCTCGTCTACAAGATGAATAGAGCTATTTTACAGACAGTAGAGAAACAAAACAATGCTCTATGTGGTTGGATTTGTGATGTACGGTCTTCATTTCTGGGTGATCAAAGCCTTGAATTTTTGTCAAGTTTGCAATATTCCTAAAATCTGTTTTATACACATGACACAAACATAAAGGTGCCAAATTTCCAGCTCAACAGTATGCCCTGTTATAAATCCTGACCCTTCTTGCCATTTTATATAACAACTCTACATGCTGTTTTTCTAAGATATTGTGTAAAGTTCAACTGGTACCTTTGCTCCTTTCACCTAGTGCAGCAGGAAACATAATTTCCTTTGTAAAATTCTCTACAGAAAACATATCCCCAGGTGACTACATCCATGAAAATCCCTCTGAACATTTCTTTTTCTTGAAAAAGCAGTATTTGTTAAAGTATGATTGTTACTGCAAATACTACAAAACAAGTTATAATACTTGAATTAACAGACAATAAAACTAAGGAGCTATCAGGTTGTGCTTATAATAAAACATGACACAACACCACCTTGTGGCCATTCACGGTATTGTTTTAATATAAACTGTTCAGGCACAAACAATGTAGCAAAACTGAAAAAATGCAGTATGCACACAAAATAAAAACAGTTTGAAACAAAACCATACATAAACAGAAGTAAAATGTGAAAATTGCGACACAAATTGACATATAACATCGGGATGTTTTAAATTAAGGCAGTATATGCCAATGAATTAGAGGCAGACAGGGAAAGAATCGCCTCATGGGAAAACACGAAAGGAATATATTTACAAAAGAAGTGGTGCTGAGGTCTGAACACCCACACGCAGTCAGACTGGCTAGAGAGTTTATGGTACAGATACAGGAATCAAGTTTGATCCCAATGAAGACTCAAACTGAGGTCGCTCCTCATCTTCAGTTTGTGCAGTTTTCTGAAGTCTGAAAAACAATACAAAGTCAATTATGTATTTATTCATAGTTACATTTCAAAACACTTCACATCTCAGCTTGCTTTATGTGCATCTCAATAATCCACATTCACAAATATTCTTCAGATAGAAATACTAAGAGGAAAATGAATATTGGAGTTTCATTATATCATAGATATTTAACTCAATACAATTTTTCGATGTGGCTTGTAGAAGACAGTGCTGATACAAGTGTATTTTACAATTGCAATGTGTCTTTATGCTATATATCAAATCATTTTACATTCAGTGCTTCTCCCTTCGTCCGACATACCCGTGTTTTCTCTGGTTTTAGTAAATTAAATTTGAGGCTGCTTGTCCCCAATAAAACTTAGCATGACACAGAAATAAGATTTAGTGGTGTGAGACTCAGTCTATTTACCTTCAGAGAGTCAGAAGCCTTCCGCAGTTCTTTTATAACTGAGGAAAGTGCTTCTGGGTTGATGCCCTGTTCACAAAGGCGTACACAGATGGAAAGAGACTCCATGTCCAAGCCAGTGTTGAGCAACCTGGAAATCTCCAGCAGTACTGGTCAAGACAGTTACAAGTTTATTACTCCTTAAATCATTCTATGAAATGCATATTTTATGTTCCTATTTTTTTCAATAACAAAAAATAAGTTGGGGTCATCATTTATTTAGGGTACATAAACAGTCCGTCTTCCTCAACTAATTGACTATCATGAAACACGAAATGCATTGTCAGACAATTATAATTGATCTAATGTTTCCATGGAGATGTCAATATCTAAATCTGGGATATCCTTCATTGTATACAATTTCTTAAAATGTACAAAGAAACGACACGCAATACAAGTCCACAGCGTTTGTCTTGTTGTTTTTTCCCCTCTCAGAAATGTTCTAATTTATTTCATGATTCCATTCTAGGCTGTTACTTCGAAGCCACTAACATTACCTACTCTATTCTTAGGGAACTGTAAAGGAATGAGCTTTGTAATGTACTGGGAATATTATGAGTCCCGATATGTGGTTTTCTTTGCTGCAGTCGCCTTTTTGAAAGTGCATTTTTCAATAAAATCGTCACTGGTGCTATATATTGTTATATACATGGTAAAAAATAATATATGCTTAAAATTATATACTGTCATTTATGAGCATTTATATAGGAAATTTGCCTTCCTAAATCTTATGTGAAGAACATGCATTTATTTTGGACTTAAACCATGTATAACACATATAAAGACATTTTAAATTCATATTTACCATCCATTGTCTCCCGCACTGCGTTCAGGTTTGCGTTTGCTGCACTAGCCATGGTAATAGTAGGAATATGCCTGGGTTTCAACACTTACTAGCGGTCGGCTAACTGACGAGGTTTGAACAAATATTTAAATTGGGAGGCAAACTGTGAAATTTTGGTTCAATTTAGCCAGATTTTAACCGCCTTCGTAATATTTTTTCAGAATAAATATGACATTATAACAAATTGATCAGTGAGAAACAGTTAGCTGTTAGCTTCTAGCTGACGTGAGTTGCTCTCAGAAGGCAAACACAGGAAGTGACAACATGAAATCCGTCATTGGTTAGAAGGCACTTCCGGAAACGTTCCTATTGGTCGATCTGCCTCAGACGAAATTGAAATAAACGTTTGAACTGCATTGCTTGTTTGGATAGCATTCAATGAACAGCGTTTTTGCTTCTTTTTCCACAGTCCTGGCTCTTTCATAGCTGTAAGTAAGTACAAGTATAATACAGCCTTTCGGGTAATTTACAGCGTTAACAGAATTAGGCATATACCATTAGGTTAAACTCCAAGCACATTCTTTCTTGTAGCTTCGAAGAGTCGTTGGTTAAAAAAAAGGAAGCTAATTAATTGAGATTAATGAAGGCATTTAACTGGGGGTAGCGTTTGGTTGTAGGAGAGATGTGCTCTTCTTTTGTTGCATTGTGCTTTTGTAATTTAATATCCTATATTATGTCTTGCTGTATTACCTAAGATGGGGGATCACGTTGAGGTACAGATCACTCCTCAGACTCCTGGCAAACCCTCTATAAGAAACCCATTTGAGAGTCCAAATGACTACCACCACCTCCGTGAACCCCTGGTGCCCAGTCCATCTGTCTTCAAGTCAAAACCTTGTAAAGATGTAAGGCTGAAGATACCCTAGATTATCTACCTCAATTTTGCCTTAAATTTGAGCTCAGTCTGTTTCTCACCCATTTCCTGATCTCTTTCCCCCTCCAGACTCCTCCTAAATTTAACTGGTCCATTGATGAAATGGCCAGTCTTCTCCCTGTGCACATCGGCTCAGAAGAAATACAACAGCAGTCCCTCTACCTCAGTCAAACAAGGTATATATGGATTAACATACTTTAACAAAGCATTGCATTTCATCCTCAAATATCTTGATTTGGTCGAATAATAAAGTACATTTCTACCATGTTGGTGCCATGTGAATATCTGGGACCTTCAGAACCTCAGGGACTGGTCTTTTACTTGGTATTTACACGGTTGAAGCGGTGTTTCAGTTCAATGCAGCTAAACTCTGGAACAGTCTATCTTATGTGAGGCAGGCCTCTACTCTGACAATGTTTAAGTCCAGGCTGGAAATGGCTCTGTTCAACTGTGTATATAACAGCTGAAAGCA
This sequence comes from Siphamia tubifer, assembly GCA_020466265.1. Classification (NCBI taxonomy): domain Eukaryota; kingdom Metazoa; phylum Chordata; class Actinopteri; order Kurtiformes; family Apogonidae; genus Siphamia; species Siphamia tubifer. The sequence goes on from CM035797.1 coordinate 31,235,695, forward strand.
TTTTGTTTGCTCTCTTCTCATTTACTTTACTTGATTATGTAAAGTAACTATGTTTTAATTATGTACTTGTCTCTTTTACATTTTTAAAGCACTGTGAATTGCCCTGTATATGAATTGTGCTGTAGAAATAATATTGCCTTGCCTAATATAACCCAAAATATCCAAGGTGCAAACAAGGAAATTGTTTATCCCAACAATACATTTAGTCACACCTCCCTCACTGAAAAAATAGTGTGTGTGTGTGTGTGTGTGTGTTCAGTGACTATTTCAGCACTAAATCATATTTCTGGGTTAGTGATTCAAGTGGTTCGAGGCTGAAACCCAGCTCATGGTGTCATCTCTTTGACTTATAATCATTAGTTCAGTTGTTTACTGTTCTTTGTCGGTTGTAATCTTCAGTGACCTTATCATGTGTTTTACAGGTAAAGCCAATAAGAATTTACAATGACAAAACTTTTATTTCTCATTTGTAGGATGGACGTGGAAATTGAAGAAAAACGTCAGAATGCCATTGAACAAGTATGCTTATCATTTAACAGTAAAAAGTTATTTCCATGTAATGTGTTATTTAATTAATCTGATGATTGTTTGTCTTTTAAGTTTTTCACTAAAGGAGCCATTGTGCCTTCCCCGTGGGCTGCACCAGACACCCGTAAAATGTATTTATATAACAAAAGTGAGTAAGGATGATGTATTATTAGGTGTTCTTGGGTATTAAAAAAAACACATCTCATAATCAGAAACTGGAACTCCACTGTGTTATTGTGTCTACAGATTCTGAGTCTCCAGTGATTTCTGAGGAGTCTGAGAAACTGTCAGGTTGGTTTGTATTTCATTGTGTTAATTAGGACCTCACTATTTTGTTTCTCATTTATTAATGTGTTTAATTGGTTTGTTTTGGTGTTTGTTTTCTAGTTGCTTGTCAGACAACATTGTCATTACCATTGACTTTTGATTTGGAGAAACTATTAGGTAGGATTCCAATAAGCCCTAAAACAATTAAAAGTAGTTTTGTTTATGAATTCTATTTTTATATCACTGAATCTTATGTTTATTCTGTCCATAGGGGAATATTACCGAAATGAAGAACCATCTGATGCTGTTCAGGAGAGCCTCAGTTCCTCCTCTTTGAGGCGAAAACTTTTCCTTGATGGTCAAGGCAGTTATAGTGGTTCTGACAGCTCTAACCCTCCAAGCCCTGAGAGAAGGCTTTCCAGGCAGCAGAGCCAACTACAGGATGGAGGAGAGGGAGCTGTAGAGGGAGTGAAGGGTTCTGCTCTCTCATCCATTTTTGCCTCCCCTTTGTCCTGCAGTGTTTCAGCTCCAACTCCATCTACAGTAAGCACAAGTTCTTTAAAGATGCAAATCATCAGTTTGTTTGGAAATTGGATTTTGATATTTGCATTTGGGAGCTTTTGTTGTAATAGCACATCTGTAAATGCCTTTTTTCTGATTTTGGTTTAAAATCAATTATTCATGCAGCCCTATGATAAAATAATTTTTAGACAAGTTAGTCTGTATTATCATGTTTGGCTCATGTGCTCTATTGTAAATTCCACTACTATATTTATATTAGTTTATCAAATATGTTTTTATCAAGTCTAAACATTTTATGGCTCAAGCATAATTAAATGTAGTACAAATATAGCTCACATGTTCATAAAATGGCCAACATATAATTGAAAACAATCAAAGTGGGGGGAAAAAAAAGCATACAACTCTGTCAGGTTCCAGGTTATAAATTGTACTGTTTAATATTTAACGTCTTTTTTAGTATTTTTTTTTAAACTGGAAACTTTGCTTTGGTGCAGAATGAATAGGTATTCCTTCAATTGTTTAAAGTGGGTATAATGATGCTATGAAACCAAAATGTGATGTATTGCTTTCTACTATAGGGGCAGTTTTCATCCAGCCCCATCCAGCATGGTTGTTTCCGAGACTACAGCCTTGGCAGTATCAGCAGTCCTCTGTTCCCTGACAGGTCCTCTCCTGCTGGTCTTGTCTCACCATCTATTTCACCTATTATTGCACATACAGCATGCACACCTATAGGCTCAGGTAAATATTAGTTTTGTACTTCATAACACAAGCTGCTTTTATAATCATATTACAGTATTACATGACTGATAGCTGTTTTTTTTTTCCTCTTTCTCTCTCTTCATTTTCTAGCTGAGGGTAAACAGTCAAGCAATCGGACTCCTCATAGCGTTCCCCTGGATGTAGATGTCACTTCCTGTACTGAAAGCCCAATTGTTGAGGGATGTTCTCCTATTCACAGCTGTTCCCCACACCGGTTCCATTACCACAATGAGCTCAAACACAATGGCAGATCTAAACCTAGGACGAGAGTTCGGTGTTGGGCCCCACCTCCACTCATCTCCCCCATCCTCAATCCTAAACTTCATGACAGTCAGGAGCCCGAAGAACTCCCTTGCTCCTCCTCTTCCCCCTCCTCTCTTCCATCTATGGAACTGGACCCATCCTCTTCCCAGGATCAGGATGTTCACCATGATACTAGGAAAGTCAATTTGAATATGTTGAAATCTGTGAAAATGGAGGACTGCAAGGACATGGGTATGGGGGAGGACGAGGAGGAATCTGGAGGGTCTTCTGGACACCTGACCAGCTCTCGAATGGGGAATGTGTCCGCAACGGAGAGCTCACATATGTTTGTATCTCTTCTGGCTGAGGGCAGCAGCATACGCTATGACTCCAGCATGCAGGTTTGTATGTGTTGTTTTGTTTTTAACCCCCTCCCCCCAGGGTACAGTTTGTGGTTTGGTTTGTTTTCAAGAAAGATGATCCAGAAGATATCCCATTAAATTTTGGTTAAAGTAGGTCAAGGTCACCAAAAATGTGTTTTGTAAATAAGAGATGGGGCAAATGAGGTAAACCATTTGCAATGGGTGGGGTTTGTTGTGCCTGGCAGCACTTGTTCAGTGTTTTTACTTTATTGATTCCTGTCCTGCATGTGGTCATTGCTTTGTTTGGCTACAAATGGATAGACCACTGTTTAGTGTTTTATGAGTAGTTTGAAAGTAACAAACAGTAACGGGTTGGTTTGTTTCTGATCAGGTGGATAGTGGCTACAACACTACCTCAGCAGGAACCGGCAGTCTCATAGACGGCTTAAGCTCAGACTGTCACGGAAAAGAGTCCTTCTCTTCAAATCTGGCAGAGGAAGCTTTACAACTGACACGACACACTAAAGTGAAGGTAGTGTTACTGCTAACACACAACCATGTGGTTGACCGTTTGTTCTTTGAATCAATGTACCAGTACCAGTTATGTAAAGATGTCACCGCTAATATTCAGGGGGGAAAAAAACCATGTTTTAATAATAAGTTTTTTTTTCTTTGTTTTTTTTTAGGTATTTTACCATCACCACTGAACCACCTAATACATTGAAAGGGATGCCACTTCCAGCGGAGGCTTACAATTAAGTTGTTGCAATCAAATACTACAAAGTTTACATGATGTTTGAAGCTTTTATGCCAGCTTAATGTTGTGAGGGTGAAAAGGATCAAACAAGAATTCCACACATGGTTATTATTGGGTCTTCTAAATAAAATTATGGCACAGTTTATGGAGTGGGTTGGTGTAAATTCAGTGATGCTATTGGTTTTTAATCTGTGATACTTACAAAAAGAGGGAGGAAAAAAAGTTATTTTTAAATTGCACTTTCTTTATGCTGTATTAATTGCGTAAATTTCATGTTTTTTGATGGTGTTGACACTTGATGGCTTGATGGATGATTCAGATAATCTCCTGTACTGTATTTGCGCATTTATAAAAACAATCATGAGTCTGATTTTATGGGATTTATACTTATATTGTTGGATTATGTAACAATTGATACAATTCAGGTTATTTGTTGATCTTATTTTGATGGTGAGAATATGTATTCCAGAATAAGACAAAAAGCAATGCCACTAGTAAACTAAAAACTGAGCCATTTGCGTACCTATTTTTATACGTAAAGTGTGTATGCTGGGTGGTTATATTAAAGAAACTTGAAATGAACTGTTTGACCTCAGAGTACATGACTTATATTCAGACTAGAACTGTCATTCTTTGAAAATGTTTAATCTATTTGGAATTATAATGTATTAATAATGCCAAAATGCTTAGCTTTTATAATGCTAGGAGGTGAGGCTTTTAACTATTGGTCATTCAGAAAAATAAAAAAACGGCAATAAAATGCATCCATGTTTGTCAGTCCTGTACAAGAACAAATACATATACACAGTCATTCAGAGCATGTGGATCTCACAAAGAAGAAAATATTTTAAGCCACAATGATAAATGGATAAAGATACATGGATTTAGCAGTCATGAAAATAAAAACAGAAGCAGTGAGGAAACACCACTCAACTCTATTAATAAAAAAAACAAACATGTTGGCTCTATACAAAACAGTTAACTGTGGAACTTCATCACAAATACTGAACTAGTTCTTAGAATTTTTCAGGATGTCTTTGAAAAATCAGCTGGTGGGGGTTGAGGAGGTGCTCTTTCAATCAGGCGTCTCGTTTGGATTTCTTAGACTGTGGCTCAAAGTCTTCAACTGGGACACTCACACCAGAGATCTAAAAAGGACATGATGAAAAAATGACATTAAGCTAGAACAGGAGGTTCCCAAAGTGGGGTACGTGTACCCCCAGGGGTATTTGAAATTTCATCATGTGTAAAATACAAAACAAATAATGAGAATTAATGCTGTAATCTAAAACACAATTAATACATTCATACAATAGTTTTATTTTCAATCATTTAGTTCATGGGTGTTGAACATAAGACCCGTGGGCCAAATCTGGCCCGTAGGATGAATAACAATGAAGATATTAACGGTGTAAAACTGTATTTAATTCAGGTTCTACATACAAAATAATTAGATCTCGATTGGGTCAGACCAGTAAAATATGATCAAAAGAGCCTATAAATAATGAAAAATGCACATGTCTTTGTTTTAGCATGAAAAGAGTAAAATTACATGAACATTTTTATATTGACAAACAATCCATTTACAAAAAATGTGAATAACTTGAACAAATAAGAGCAGTCTGAAATGTATTAAGATAAGTGTAATTATAACAATATTCTGCCTGTTACCAAGTATTTTGTGTGTTTGTAATTATAATGTAAGCTGTAATTGAGGCAAATGGGGAGAAAATCTGATTAAAATTGCATTTGTGTTTCTTATGATGTGTCAGAGTTGTTGATGTTATTCACATTTTGAGGGAAACATAAATACAAACAATATCATAATGTAATTTTACTCATTTTACTGGTCTGGCCCTTTTGAGATCATATTGGGCTGGATGTGGACCCTGAACTAAAATAAGTTTGACACCTCTGATTTAGTTAAATCTGGTCAAATTATTTTTCTATTTCTATTTTATATTATTCAAAATTAGTGACTCGGTTAATGAAAGGTTAATTTATTTTTCTTCTCAATGACAGAGGGTACTTTTCAGTTTATAGTTTGCACACACAATTTAGTTTGGAAAATATAAATGGACACCTTTGGCACAAAAACCTTTTCATCAAAATGCTTACATTTTGATGAAAATAATTTTTTTTTTTGTGTGTGTGTGTTTTTAAATTATTTAACTTTTATACTTGCACTTATATTGACATTGGTGACTCTTCACAGTTTTTAAATTGCCCCTTGGGAATAAATAAAGTCTTTTGAGTTGAATAAGAGTTGGGGGTACATGGGTAAAAAAAAAGTACGTTCTAGGAGGTACTCTACTGTAAAAAGTTTGAGAACCACTGAGCTAGAAAGGCAGACCTATAAGAGCATTGTGCTGGTCTTTGGCCATCAACACTCCTATCCACTGTAGTCTGTACTCACCACAGGATCAGTCAGAGCCATGCGAATCTTCTGATGTTGAATATTGGAGGCATCTAGACTGATGGTGACCTTCACCTTGTCGAATATATGAAAGGTGTGTTGCTCCACTGTCAGTGTGGGACCCTGAACACAGATCATTTCAACATGTGGCACTTATGTATAAACCTATAACCAAGAGTCTGCAACTATAACGGATATAAAACTTGAACTGAATGTTTTTACCTCCTCATCAAAAACAAGGTTTGGAGCAGTTTTGCCTTTGGAGTCAAAGAAGACTGTTCCTTCCAATCCAAACTTTGGGATGAGCACAATGATGGCATTCTTCCTCACAAACAGGACAAATCCTTCTTCATTTAATACACCACGATTCTTAAAGAACAACTGGAAAAAGAAGATGTGCATAAGAACATGGGTTGACTAAGAGATCTGTCTTGTATTTTGGGGTCATGGTTTTATAAAAGGTTAAAAAAACAACATTAACATAAGTGAAAACTAATGATTCACTCTAGGGTTTATCTAATTTAGTGATATACAATTGTAGAAATATACAATGCATTTGTGAAAATCTCTTATTGATCAACAATTGAATTTAAAAAATATTTCACAATATTAATCTATAAATAGTTTTAAAACAGATTTTAAAATGTCAAATCAAATGGTATAAAAACAAATTGAACAGGTTCACTACTTTTACTCCTGGAACGAATTGAATTCATATGTAGAGGTAGGTACCACTGTGTGTGTGTATGTATGTATGTATATATATATAAAAACCCATTTCATTCATTTATGTTTTTCATTTCTGGTTGGGATGTCATGATTAAGTGTTATATAATTATGTCTATTTCAGACCAACTTTGTGAAATTATGACATGACAGACAGACAAAAGCTGCCATGACTCTAACCACCCATTCTGTGTGTGTGTGTGTTACCTGTGTGTGGAACGCCACAGACGCTCTCTGTGCATATTGGGCCATTTTGTGTCTGTAGTTGAGGTTATTGCAAAGGGCCGACTGTTTATGTTTGTCCATCAGATCAGGGTAGGTGCTGTCTGCTCCAATAGCTACTGCCAGCAGTCGATGGACTATAATATCTGAGTACCTGTGAAGGCGAGTAGAGAGCACGGGAAGAAACATTAACACTTTATACATTTCTAAAATCACATCCCAAAAGCATTTACCACAGTCACAGTACATCTGTTACCTCCTAATAGGTGATGTGAAATGTGTGTAGATGGGTGAGGCAAGACCATAGTGGTGGAAATCACTGTCCATGCCGGAGCAAAAATAGACTGCTTGCATCATACAGCGAGTCGCCAAGATACGCAGAAGTGTATTGAAGTATGGGAAGCTGTCCACTTTGGCCACGTCGAGCGAGTCTGCCAGAGCCTTGGCTGAGTCTGTGTGGATCTCCACGTTCTAAAGAGTAAAAGAAAAAGGTGAGGATGCGTAGAAAGAACAAACTCTAGTCATAGAAAAAATATTAGAGCATCCTTGTTTTGTTCTATTTCTTGTTCATTTTAATATCTGTTGCAACTAAAGCAGGGCTCCCATGGATCCTTGAAAAGTCTTAAAAGGCAATGAATTAATTGTTCTAAAAATAAGGCCTTAATTGGCATTAAAATGTGAACACATGAGTAAGATTTATGTTAGTTTGAAATAAAAAGTACAGTATTTGGTAACATTTAGGCGGTCTATATTATAAAAATAATTTAGGGTGAGTAGAAAATGAGGGCACATCATTCTGTGGGTGTAATATTCTTTTAGCTGTACTTAGTTTTTTGCAAGTGTGTGTTTATATGGTGTGTGTTATATATTCAAAATTTCAAAGTTATGCTACCTGATCCAAATGGTTCATGAATGTAGCAGCAACTGGACCAAAAAGTCATGTTCTATTTAAAATAAACGGTTGGGTGAAACTGCCCCCAGGGCAATTCATCTGGTGATTTACCTGGCATTAAAAAAGTCTTGAATTTAACTTGCCCTGAGCTGTAGGAACCCTGTACAGGTACATTTGTTTGAAAAAAATATAACGATAACAAAAATAGCTCATATGAGTTTAATTTAAGAGCTGATATCTATCCATTTCCCATAGATTTCTTAATAATAACCAAAATCACATCAGTTCTTACATTAATATCTATGCCTCTGTACTGACAAAAACAGTGCTTTTAGACATTCCATGTTTTCTTTTCTGTCCATTTAAGCCACATGATGATACACACAGGAGTTAGCACTTGGTTGCATAACCATTGTTTTTGATGGTTTAATAATTTTTTCCGTACCTTAGACTTTGCAGCCTTGAGGAGGATGTCATAGTTGGATGGAGGTGGTGCTGGATGTTTCCTCAACAGAGCACACTCTGAAAATTCATCATAGATCTTTTGGGCGACTGAAATATTGGCCAGCAACATGAACTCTTCCACCATGGAGTTGGTCTCCCTAGCAACCACACAAACAGATGAGTTTGTTTAACAGGTATTCAAATCCCAGCGTGCAGTGAAATGCTTTACAAAAGGGATATCGTGTTAAGAATGGCTTCAGGATGATTTGGCACAGTGTTTGTGGTTGTCACTAACATAAGTTCTTTGGTCTGGAGGTCTATGGGATCGTGGGTTTCACTGTCGATGTGGAACCGGACCTCCAGCGATGACAATGTAAGAGCCCTAGAGGAAACCACCCAGAACATAAAACATGATGAGAAGTTAAATCAAGTCTAGAGGTTTTTTTTTCCATCAACATTTTTGGTGAATGACAGTTTTTTCTGCTCTTATAACTATCTCCTGAGTCATACCCCTTTTCTATTCTCTGCCTCTTTAGGATTTTCGCTAGTTTGTTGAGACCACGCAGACTCTTGGTGATGTCATCGTTCATGGTCGTATCATCGATCCTCATCTGGGCTTCAGCGTATGTTAAAGATGCCTGAGTAGGACAGAGGTTCCACAAATAAAGTAAATATACAAACAAATCAATAGTCTGTGTCTGTATTGGGCAACAGAAGCATGTGGAATGAGCTGAAAATGATCTGACTCTTACATTTGTAGTTGTCACAGTATGATAACACTTTACCTTAGAGTTAATGACACTTTTTGTGAACCTGGTCGCCAGAATTTCAGCCTCATGATTCATTTCCCATATGCATGAAAAAGCCATCCTAAGAAGAACAGACATAAAAACACACATTCTGACAAAGTAGGATTACACTCATTATACTAATCTACTTTTAGTGTAAATTTTTTCCTCAGAAATAAAATGTGTTAAATCTTACATATTTTAAGATGAATTAGAAAACAAATGACAAGTATTCAGAGAATGCCTAATCTCACCCCTATTTTGTGCCAATCTCATGTTTCTATGACAACTCGTTCTTGAATTAGAGAGAATAATGTGATTTTGACCTTTCTACTAAATATAATCTTAACCTTTGACCTTTTTCAATGTTGATCATTTCATTGTACGCATATATGTGTCAGTGCGTGTAATATTATAATATATCCAGTATTAATTAACTTATAGCATGATATTTCTATGCTTGACATACACAAACAGTGTAACAGAAATCAATTTTGCGACATGTCACCTTTGACCTCCAGAGATCTCAAAAATTATTGGTCGTAGTTGATAACACCAATTGTGATAATTGTAGAAATCTTAATTCCACATCGTTTGATACCAATCTGAGAGTTCTGTGACCCTCCCTTCTTCAGTTATAGCCAATAATGTGATTTTGACCATTTAGTTACTTGTGAGCTTGACCTTTGACCTTTCCTCAAATGGATCACTGCATCTGATGCGCATTAGCTATGTATGTATATGCCCATGTAATTTCATGGTGATATCTCAAATATTCATTGAGTTATAGCATGATATGTCTCTGCTGACTGACACACACACACACACACACACACACACACACAAGGTCATTACAATAATCTCACCCGATTAAAAATGCTGTTTTGATGATATTGTCAGTATAAGTGCAAGTTAGTTATTAACCATATATTGTTTTATGTACATTTATGAATGATCCTTTAGAAAGAACCTTAAAAAAGTGTCGACAATGTTTTGTAGTACGTCTGCCCTCTCTATGACAAACGTAACTTTTGTGTAAAATGTATTTCTTAGAATTTTCACATTTTGACCCAATACTGTGTCTTGGAAACTACAACCAACCAGCGATTTTCTTTATTTGTGACTTAAACCTGGTAAAAATGTCACTACTTTTATTCTGGAGGCAGTGTGAAAATGTGTCGTTTGTGTGTGTCTTTAGAGTTTACCTCTCAACATTGGAGCGCAGTGAACAAAGGTTTGAGCTGAGCAGGTCAGGAACCATGTCTATCCTCTGTTGAACACAACGTCAAATAAAACATGTAACATACTTCATTCCCTATGTGTGTAGTAGTAATATTGTACTGAAGATATAGACATGTCACATTTTATAGTGAATTCCTTAATATACGAGACTGAAATATTTGTGTCATAATATCTAAACAAAATTAAAATAGAATTAAATACAATATTTGACATATTTATGTAAAATCTGTCTGTTTCTACTTACCTTTCCACACAGGTAGACAGTGGTGCCTCGGTTGGCAGCCTCTTTATCAAGAGCGTTGCCAGGTCTGATGAAGTGACTGACATCAGCGATGTGGACACCCACCTACGGGAAACATGCACAGAAAACATAGTCCACATAAATAACCTTGTTTGTGTTATTTAATAGTTGGTGTATGTGCACAATATATTTACTTCAAGGTTTCCATTGGCCAACTCTCTACAGTGCAGGGCGTCATCGATGTCGGTACATCCTGGAGGATCCACACTGCACACCGTTAGCTCCCTCAAGTCTTGTCTCTGCTTCATATCCTAACACACACACACACACACACACTCAATGAAAACACACTGCAGACTGCACATATTTGGTTCAAAGTTCAATTTTTCAATTTCAATTCAATTTTATTTATAAAGCCCCAAATCACAACAACATCATCTCACAGGGCTTTACAAAAAACACAATCAATCCACAGAAATAAATAAAAGTCCCAGGCATCCCCTGTCCTTAGACCCTCCTCCTCTGCAAGAAAAAACTCCAAAACCCAAGTGTGACATAAAATTATAAAAACTATAATCACAATACTGCTCTGTGTATCTCAGTTGCTGTAATTACCTCTGGTGTGATGGCCCAAGGCATCTTGGGAAGAAAACTGAGCACAGCTTGAGAGAAGGCCTGGTGGGGGACGTCATGTTCAAGTAGCAGAACCTCCTCCTCTGTGTCCTTTTCACCTGCACCTCCCAGGCTGCGTACAAAGTGACCCTAACAATAACGTAAAAGTACTTTTATTGAGGGACTCATTTCTATATATAGTGATACATATCATTTCATTTCAGGTTTTACAGATGTTAGACTAACATTTGGATATCTGGAGTCTTTGGGCCAACCATCAATGGCCACCATGATCCTCTGGCCAGCCAGTGTGGATGCCTGGCGTGTTTCAATGCGAATACGTGGAACACGGCGGTCTGCTGGGGTGAACAGATGGCGTGTTGACTAAGCAAAAAAAGAAAAAAACACAGCAGATGATGAGAAGAATCATAAAGACCCAGGTTTGAGGGGTTGAAAGACAAGAAACTGTTACAATACAACATCAGGTCCTCGATTAGTTTCTTGTTTTTTTTATGTTAATAATCATCATTTATTATTAAAAGCAAATGCAATACAACAGTAATCAAGCCATACTTCTTTAATCTGGGAGACATTGAGCATGCCACAGAATGGCCTCCAGTTCCTTTTAATGATCCCCACCACCCTGCCTGTGGGCTTCTTGGCTGCTTCGAGCGCCGACATCCTCAGCTGCACAAAACAAAGAGATGCAGTAATAGGTTTTAAGTTTGCCATTAAGGGGTAATGGGCCATAAAACTATATTTGCACATTTTATTTAGCTCAGCAAACACACATGGAAAGCAAATGACTTCTATTACATTACATTTATTGGAAGAAAAATGACAGACCCCTGTTTCATCAGTAAGCAGCAGAACACCAGTGAAATGACCGTGCTACTGGTTTAATGTAACACTCACAGCCTTGTCTTCCTGCTCTTCTTCACCATTCTCATCTTTTGCCATGCCTTCATCCTGAAGCACAACTGAAGAGGGGGCCACCCAATGATCCCGCGGCAACAGCTGCACAGCAACAACATCCTGATGCACTGCTCTGTTGAGATTCTGAAGACCTTGGAGGAGAACCTGACAACAGCAACACATGAGAGGGCAGTTTCTAAAAAATAGAATAATAATAATAATAATAAACTTTATTTATATAGCACCTATCAAGAGCATAAAAGTCACAAGGTGCTTTACAAAAGGAATAGAGGTAAAAATACATAAAAAGACATAAAACAACAAGGCATAAAACATACAGTAAAAGCAGGAAACAACATAAAACAGAGACACAGACTTACAACGATAAAAACAACAACTCAAACAAAGGCCAGTTTACACAGATGAGTTTTTAGCTGCTTTTTAAAAGTGTCCACAGTGTCCAAAGATCTTAAATTTAGTGGTAGAGAGTTCCACAACCTCAGAGGCACAGTCTCCTTTGGATTTTAGCCTGGAACGAGGAATCACCAGCAGGTCCTGATCAGAGGACCTCAGAGACCTCCTTGTGACATACGACTGCAGCATGTCAGTGATGTAAGCTAGTGCCTGACCATGCAGAGCTCTGTCAGTAACTATAAGAACTTTATACTGGCTTCTAAATGTTATGGGTAGCCAGTGGAGAGCAGTTAAAATAGGGGTGACATGGGACCTTTTAAGACCTGGTCAATAGCCTGGCAGCAGCGTTTCGGATCAGTTATAGGTGATCCAAAGATGATTTGCTGAGGTAGGTAAAAAGCGTGTTACAATAATCCAGACGAGATGACACAAACGCATGGATTATATATGTATATAAACCAACAGTTCTGCAAGGACATTAACTGAACTGAAATCTGAATGCTCAGTTCTTTCAGATACTGATTTAGCTGTAAAAAAAAAATATGTGTTTTGTTTCTAAGACTGTGTGGACCTTCAGTGTGTGAAAGCTGTATATTTAAAGTCAGAAACAAAATCCCACCTCTGTGCTGTCTTCCCCCTCGCCTTGGACAAACACAGTGGCCTCCAGGTAGTTGTCCCTGCTGGCCCTAAAGGTGCCCTGGAGGAAGGAGCCGCTCTTGATACCTGCTTGGATCCTAGACAGAGGGAGATGCTCTGGGAATAACACTTTACTACTGGTGATCTCATTCTGTGGGTGAGACAAACAGGGGTGGAGAAAGGAGAGAACAAGGTATGAGTTTGGTAACAGCCTGAGGACAGATATGGGGGTGACAATAAGGCCACGGAGGATATATTTACAACAACAACAAAAAAAAATTAATTGGAAAAATATTCCATCTTTCTGCGTAAAATGGCCTCTTACTTTTTCGTCATTGGTCAATGCCAGGCGATCCACAAGCTCAGGATTTGCAGTCAGACTCTTAATGTACTCGTCACCTAGAAGGGTACATAATTCAACAGAACAGAAGTATGTTTGGGTCCTACAGTCTTTAATTCTAAGTATATTAAATTTAGCGATAAAGGACAGGGTTCATACACACTTTAACCGATACTTTTCAGCAGATTTCCATGACTAGATACCCCTAAAAATGCAAGTCTACTTTAAACAATAAGAATAAAAAGTTAAAGTGTTGTGTTAAAAGTTTTCCCTCAGAGGTTTAACAATAAAATTAATGACAAATGTGTAGTTCAAGATTAACTTAACATTTATGTACACGTCCCAGTGAAGCCAGACATTGTTAAATCCACACTTTTCTGGCATTTCAATTTAATTTTGGCTAGATTTTAGTCTATATGGACTTCACCACATACTTCATGCTACATCCCAAGAAGCAAGTGAATAGAATGTTAAGGTTAAGACGACATGAAATATTCACTTATTCAAACAATTTTTTTTATTATTAATTACACATTATTATGCTGTGTAAAATTCTAATTCCAAACCTTTTCCAGGTTTTTTCAAAATGTATGAACCCTGAAAGGACAATGACAAAAGTTGTAAAAGTAATAAAACCTTATTTACATTTCAATACCAGCAGGCCACTCTCTGCTGCCTTCTGCTTGTTCCCTTGGTCATTGGTGAGGAGGACCACCTTAATCCCATCTGCCACAGTTTTAGATGTCTTGAGGTGTTGAGTGTACCATGTGGCTGCTACACGGATTGCTCGATCATTACGGTCGTTCGCACTCTCACCTGGTTCACGCTCAATGAACGTCTCTCTAGAGGAGTAGATGTTTTGAAAAACAGATTATTTTTTTTTAAATTATGGTACTCAAAACATATGGCAAATACAGGTTATGACCACTAGTTGAGTAAGTATTTGAATCCTTTACATAGTTAAATTAAAGATACAGCAGTTTGTCTGAATTCCATTAAAAAAATAACATCAAAAGTAGCAGCAAAATGTAGCTAAAGTGTTGTTGTAAAAGAAGTGCTTTGCTCTCTCTCACTCATATTATTATATGCCATAATATTAAAATATGACCGAAGGAACTTGACGTAAAGAACATGTTATACTTTTAGCCACTGGACATGGAGCAGGTTTATGTACACGAACACACACAGGAATAACAAATGGATCTGAAAACTGATTAGGAATGAGTGGTAGAAGAAGAAGAAAATTCTGCAGCATTAACATCTGACTTTTACAGTGCTTGAGTAAATGTACTTTCTAAATATTAGTTTGTATTCCTGGTTATAACAGTGCAGTAAACCTGTAGTGATGGAGTAAAAACATGAGTGCGGTGTGTTCTTACTTGTGATGTTCATTAGTAAAAGTGTAGAAGTGTTTTTCTTTCTCATGTATGATGTCTTTAAGGCGTTTATAAACCGGTGCACTGCGGTGACGAACCTCCTGCAGTACAGTCTGAAGGATAATGACATTACGAATCACATTGTCCTCCAACACATCGATCTGCAAGACAGAAACAACAAAAACTAGTCTGAAATAGTGTTACAAGTTATTATTTTCTAATGTCAAGTAAATAGTAAAATTGTAATTCCTAAGAGACCAAAGTAACATAGTGAATCTAGAGTTGTTTAAATAATCCATTGCATGCCAGAAGGTATGTCACCTAATCCATTTTGACCACTGGCTGAACGAAATTAAAGTTACATTAAAACTAAGTAACTTTTACTGGATCTAGTCACTGTAGTTAATCGGACAATGGATGTGTACAGGTTATTCAACATGAGCTCTGTTTCCTAGACATGTTCTGCTGAAAAAATTCTTAACAAGACCAAACATCCTTCTTGTACTCCTTAACCCTTTCACCCCTGATGTGTTAAAGATGCTGCGTTCTGAAAGGATGGTTAGGTTTCAATATTCAGAAAAAAATACAGTTTTTCACTCTGTTTTTACTGAGTTTTGTTCATGGATCTGATATATGGAAATGAACGGGTGTCAAAAAGCAACTAATTTAGAAAAAAATACTACAAAAAGACAATGTTAATTATTTATTTATACTTCATTTTAGTTTATTTTAACTGAGTTATTATTTTGTAAATATTTATTAGTTTTTGTTCATTTTGTTCCTTATTTTGTTTCATATTTATACATTTGATGTTGTATTTTATTATTTTTCTTCACTTTTGTGCCATTTGTGGCTCGTTTTGTTCATGTTACTTATCTTGTTGGTTTATTATACATTTTTGGCTGTTATTGTCCATTTTATTAATTTTTGAGTGGAACTGTTAGGGTCTCAGGAGTTAAAAGTACTTTAGAAACTCACATTTGCAGCTATTTTGGGGTGATAGAAATAATTTAGCTGATTGTACTCAGGCTGTTTTCAGCAGCTGCCCCGCGATTCAGTTTTCGATAGGGGGTAGAATTCGGTACAACCCTACTAAATCTTCTGCAAACATAGGGAAAACGCTCATCACTGATAACACGTGTTTTCTTTGCAACGTGTAAGTGAAACCTGTACCATTATATATTCCAAAGTGAACGGTTATATGTGTGAAAGTATCAATATTTCTGCACTTTCTCCTTACCTGATGTAGTACCACGTTAGTGTCAGGTATTAGGTAATGTGAATAAGAGCAGAGGTTGCTCTCAATGCATGTTTCCTTCTGTAGTACAGTAGAGTCCTGTTTGCATTCAGTACAAATTTCGCTTCCACACCAAATATCATCTCTTAAATAATGCTCACGCACTATTTTCATTACTCCACCCGAGCGGGTCTTCTTTACAAACGTTTTAGATTTTAACATGGTGACAATGGACTTAAAAACATTGGATATCGATATATGATTCTGCCGCTCGGTAAAAATGAGCTAGCAGCCCATGTGTAGTCCAGAAACGAACGGTATGGGCCGACAAAACGTTTTCCAGAGTTTTGAGCGGATGCTTTTAAAATATTTGTCTATCTATTCTGTCTGACTATTTTTGGATTAAAATACGTAAAAAGTAGTTCCAAAAATATAAACGTAATAGTTTGTTACCTAGTCTCATTTTATTTTTAACAGGCAAAATAAATCTCAAATATGGGTAAAGTTTTGGTAGGCCATCTTATTTATACTCACTGGAAACAAAGCAGTAGAGTGAAAAGAGGGTAGTTGTTTATGCTATAGCGCCACTTACAGCATGGAGGGGGTACTGTATAATTCTGCCATGTAAACGGTATAAATAAGTGTGCGGTATTGCATTACATATTTAGTTCTGCATGGGGCGCTGTAGTAGTTTACTGCCACTTTATGTCAAGCTACTGAGGCGGTTAGCAGACGCTAGGAGCGGGACCCTTGAAAATAACAACAACCCACTGTGTTGATTTGTCACCACCAGTTTTATTGAATTTAATGTCACTTTTTCGTTAGTTTTGGTGCTTGAGAAGCATAGGTTATACGGCACAGTTCGACTAGAGTTAAATACTAACCTGTTAATACTATGTTTTATGTTCTTCTCGGTGGAATGAATAGCGAACTTATAACTGTAACATATAGCGATGTTCGTTAAATTAGACGTTTTAGCTAGCTAGTTTAATCGCATTTTATGTTCACAGACGTATTTATGCTAACTGGATAATGCTAACACAAGATAAGGAGCCTTGAACGAAACAAAACAACATGCCTCCCAAAAAATCTCAGCTAAAAGTGAAGGCTGCTAATGTCTCCAGCTCTCTGGACTTGGAGTCTGAGGACATCAGTCTGGAGACTACCGTGCCCACTACTGAGGATGTGTCTTCCTCTGACGAGCTCCGTGACGGCTCCCAAAAGTTGACCCGACAGCTGATCGAGAGGAAGGAGCTGTTACATGATGTCCAGCTGCTAAAAATCGAGCTTTCCCAGAAGAACCTGATCATAGACAACATGAAGGCAGACCATATGTCCAAGGTAGACAAAAGACAAAGAGTGTTTATGTGAATTAAAGGAGATGGGATAGTCTTAGTGAAGAAGTCAGATGTATACTTTTAGTACTGTTATGTTTGTTTGTTTATCAGATGGATGAACTGGAGGAGAGACTGAATGATGCTTTACATCAGAAACAGGTGTTGGCTCTGAGGTTGGACAGCCAGCTGAAAATTGCTCAAGAGGAAAACAGGTGGATGGATGATGTCACAGCTCTTCTTACAGCCATGGTTTAATTTTCAGTTTTGTTGAATATAAAAGTTATGGATTGGTTTTTGACATTCATCAGGTTTTCTATGGGCCCTTAGAAAATGTATAGCTCTTCAGGCTTTATTATGTCTGCTGTATAATTTTGACAGGCCTTGAAAATGGTTGAGATTTGGTCCTGTTTGTAAAAAAAATAATACATTTCAGCTTGCAGTCTGCTAAAATAGGCACCTAATGCGTTATGGCATTGGAGTCATGTGGGTAGTCAGAAAAGTAAAAGGGTCATCAGCAGACAAATTTTCCCAAATATATTTTAAATATTTATATTTTCTGCATTACCAACATCTGCTAATGCAGGGGTCTCCAACCTATTCCACAAAGGGCCGGTGTGGCTGCAGGTTTTTGTTGAAACCAAGCAGCAACACACCAGACTTCAATCAATTAATCAACTGATCTCAGTCTGCAGAGAGTCAATTGGTCAAACTGTGAACTCTTGGTTGGTTGGAACAAAAACCTGCAGCCACATCGGCCCTTTGTGGAATAGGCTGGAGACCCCTGTGCTAATGGATGTGACCATCTGAAAAAAGTTTTTAAAATGTAATCCTTATTTATGAGATGGAAAAAAATGTTTATGGTAGTGCAGAAATGGAAATGTTGGTAAAATGATAGATGTAAATATTGGGATATTGGAAAAAGGAATAGTTTCCAGTGGAAACTGGAGGTGCAGTGATGTAAGTTGGGTTTCTCAATGCAAATTTGAAAAACAGATGTAAAGTTTAAAATCAACTGAAAGTTTTGATTGCACATCATAACACTACCTGTATAAAATAAATTAAATTTATGATGCAAACTTTGTTGCTGTTAAATGTTATTGACTAGAATTATTATTTTGTTCCCCTATTTCAAAAATATATATTTAAATAGAAAATGTATCATCACAAAAACACCTTCATAACTAGATAAATAACCTTGAAAACAGGAATGAAATCAACATTAAACAGTCGTAAATTGGAATTTTTAAAAAAATGTTTTTTGAGTAAAGAGCAAATGAACGTGTTGCTAAAAGACATTGTTCTCACCAGGAAGCAACAAGGTCTCCGTAAGCAGGAGATGGACACCATTTCACTCAGACAGCAGCAGCTGGAGGAGACTAACCGACAGCTATGTGAGAAGGCAGGAGAGCTCCGCAGGTCTCTGAGGGACCTCGACATCTCCTATGACAGATACCAGGAGCTCAGGGACCTTCCTGAAGATAGACTGTCCATACAGGAATATGTAGCTGTAAGAACAGGACATATCTTAATGCCTTTTCTAGTTTATTGGTGTTTCCAGACATTCCCACATTTTTGTGTTTTGTCTTCAGATGCGGTTCTATGAGGTAGTTACTCCTCTGCGGGATGAAGTTAAAGAGCTCAGTGTGAAGAAAAGCACTTTAACTGAAGAGGTTGATATACATAGAAGTCAGATGAAGTCTTTGATGGAGGTAAAGAGCACAAATGTAAAAAAAAAAAAAAAAACATTTTCACATATCTACTTTGGAACTATGGTAAATTGTGTTACGTCCTGCAAAGTATGATTATTGTGTACGTCATGAGAATGTGTGTCTGTTCTACATGTCCACAGAGCTATGACGAGGAACGGCGCCTTCGCACAGAGCTGGAGCTGAGGTGCCAGAAACTGACCCTTGAACTGGCTGACACCAAACAGCGGATCCAGGAAGGAGATTACCGTCGAGAAAACTACCCTGTGCTTAAACGGTTTGTGTCAGAGACGCCTCTTAAACAGCAACAGTTAATCTAATTTAGGATTAGCAGAACTAGGTTTAAGGGTCCTGTCCCATCTATCTTGATCATTCATTCTTCAGACTTTAGAATATTCAGTTTGATCCAAACCGAATATTCAGCTGGGAAATCTCTCCCAGTCCATGTTGTGGACCAAACAGCTGGTCACTGGTCTAGAGGTCATGGGATTTTTAAAGTCAAGTAAAATAATAGTTTGGAGCTGGAAATAATTAGTAGTTCATTCATTTTATATTATCATCATCACCATATACCCTCAGAATGATGATAGTGAAAACCCATAATACATGTCTGAAGAAGGTTTTTTTTTTTTACTTTATTAGAAATGTGAGAACTGTTTACCTGGAATATTTAAATCAAAGTGATACATGTCAAAACTAGAAAAGCACTCTGAGAGCATAGATAGTCCCCCCGGTGGTAGACCCCCAACCCACCCAGCCCAAGGGAATTAAAATAAATGGGTTTAAACATCACTTGGTAATGGTACAACCCATCACTCTTTGTCATTTCTTCAGTCACTGTTGTACTGTTTCTTGGATGTAATTTACTGACCTTTAATATTGTGACGTATAGTGAACGTGACACTTGTGAGACAGAGCTGAAGGAGCTGAAGAGGAGGTTTGAGACCTTAGATTTATCCCACACTGCGTTGACCAGGGAGAGGAACACACTCAGCAAAGAGGTGCTTTAATCATCCTCCATCACATGTTTGTGTTTTAGTCTCCTGTCACCATGGTTTTTAACATTCCACATTCTATATCTCGCTTCAGTTTTTTCATTCTTTGTCCTGCAGGTGGCGACATTGCAGCAGTCTGTGACACTTCTGCAAAAAGACAAGGAGTACCTCCACAGACAGAACATGGAGCTCAATGTGCGATGTGCACATCAGGAGGATCGTCTGGAGAGGCTGCAGGTCTGTGCAGTCCATAAATCACAAAGCTCAGATCGTACAAACAATTGTGAAATAGTGCAAAAATCTACTAACATGTTCAAATATTTGATTTACACACTTTAGGTGCAATTAGAAGACACTAAAAAGGCCAGAGAAGAGGCTTATGACAAATATGTTGCATCAAGGTTTGACTTCACATTTTCATCACAACTATCAAGTCCATTTATAGAAGAAAATGTCAGGAAAGACGGTGAAATGATAATGTTATAGTTCTAGAGAAAAAAACAACAACCCTTAAAACATTGCAAAATACACACTCTTTCTTTGTGTTGTCACAAATCTGCTTAGTATGAGTTCATGTTTTCTTGTGCAAATGTTGTAACTTCCCCGTATGTCGTGCTTCAGTGAATCTAAAAATGTCATAGTGATACAATCTGAGCCTCAGTTAGACTTGATCAAAGAAATCTTTTTGAGCCAAAAATGCTTTTCACTGGTTTTATTCTTTCACTACAGAGATCATTACAAGTCTGAGTATGAGACCAAGCTGAGAGAGGAGCTGGAGAACATCAGGCTGAAAACCGGTCAGGAGATTGACAACCTGCAGAAAACCTCAAGGGAGATGTACGAGAGGGAGAACAGGTAACGATCTCTGTATACCGTAGAGATGTTGAAAACTACAAAGAAATACCTACGAGGCATTTTATTCATGTGCCAAATTGATCTCAGGCAAGAGTTCAGGAGAGTGTTTCCTTTTATTTCATGACATTCACAAGTACCTGTACATGCACATTTAAAGTAGAGGACACTTACCACCAAAGAGGATCTAAGCCTTCATAATTATAGTAGTTTCTTAATTTGGAGGGCAATGTTTGAATGTGTGTCTGTGTTTTGTTCAGGAACTTGCGTGAAGCCAGAGACAATGCAGTGTTGGAGAAGGACCGAATGGTGGCAGCAGAGAGAGACACTCAGTCCAGATATGACCAGCTGCTAGAACAGTGAGTTTAACATTATAGAGAAAAACAAGGGACCAATGATTAACCAGCTAAAAATACTGACATATTAACCACAGAACACGATTACTAGTATTTAACGTATACTTTGTAAGGACGGTGTATAGATAAAAGTAATAACCAAAGAAAGCATGTATTTAACAAATGCAAAAAAGTACAACATAGACATTTTCACATACTTGACTTTTCCACCGCAGCACATCTGTAACATTCAGATTAATTTATTTAAAAAACTATACAAAACAGGACATTTATCTAACATGGACACACAAGTGCACACGACTAGACTGTGGTAATGTTAGAAAAAGGTCACTAATTATCATGGATATTCTTTCAAAAAAAGTAGATTTGTCTTTGGCCCACGCCCTGCCCTTCCAAAAGGTCTGAGCAATATATTGGCTTAATTTGATAAATCAAGTTTTTTTTTTCTTCTTTTTAACATTTGTGGAAAAATGCTTAAATTGTAAAATCAGGATTATTCATAACTTTTAGAGCAATAAAAAATCCAAATTCCATTTGTTTGTTTCTTGTAATCCAGTTTGTTGATTGTGAATATGTTTTTCCAGTCATATGTGGCATTGGATTTCAGATCAGTTCTTAGAGTTAAAAAATTAGCAACTAAAATAATATATTGCACATAACATTGACCACAATCGAGGTTTAAATTTTTTTTTTTTTTTTTACCATATCATTCATCTCTACCTCCCACTTGAAGTTTCACAAAAATCACTGCAGCATGTTTGTTTTTTGTACGTAGTTCCATGAGCATACTAACACGGAAACAAAAAACAAACACCATCTTGGTGCAGATAATATGCAACAGCTTCCTGATGAAGGTTTCAGTCGCTAGGCTGTTAACGGTATGGTGTATGATTTCCTGTATAACTTGAATTCCTGAATGGAGTGCTATAGCTTCTTGCGTATATACAAAAGTGATAGAATAAAGGTCATACTGTAGATTTGACCTCCTCATCTTAAGACATAAGCCATACAGCAACTGGAATTCCATGTTTTAACAATCCTAGTTATCTTTGACATTTCTAATAGTCTTTTAGGAGATAATTAAAGACTAAACCACAGTACAGTTCCTGGTCCTACTATTAAGTTGGTTTGGGGAAAGGGAAAGTAAAGTGTTTTCACCTGAGGGCAATTGTTAAACTGTCAAGTAAGTCAGGCCAGTTTGAACAGTCCTCTTACCATACATCGTATTTCATGTGTGTTTACTGTATAAGCCGAGTCAAGGAATTTATGCACTGGCTTGTTATGTAGGGGGAGTTGTGCCTCCTAGTCCAGCCTTCAGCTATGTACATAAAGTTGTGGAAAAAACTATTAGACCATCCTAAACAATTGTTATGCATTCAAGTAACTCCTGTGTGTCATGTGACGTTTAAACTGACAGAAGCAAAAACAACAAATGCTTAAAAGCAGTGTTTTTGTCAGTAAAATGCCATAAATATCAGCTATTAGAACTGAAGTGATTTTGGTTAGAATCAAGAAAATTACGGGAAACGGAGAGATAGCTGCTCTGAAATTAAACTCTTCTGAGCTATTTTTCTTCTCATTATATTTGTCCAAACAACTGTGCCTGTAGTCGTACCAGACATTAAAATGAACAAGAAATTGAAGAAAACAAGGGTGGTCTAATAATATATTAATATAATATTTTTCCATGACTACTGTAAGTTTCGATAAAAATCACATCAGGAATGCTTGTTTGTACTTTAGTGTTGGCGTGTGGTCCAGTTAAAACCTGCACATTCGCACTTGCTGGAGGGTGTGGGGGGGTGTGTGTGCAGCAGCAGCAGCAGCAGCACTATAGTGGTTGTAGTCGACTGTCACTTACTAAACATCACATGAACGCTCAGCTGTAATGAACGGGGTCAGACGATGGCATAGAGGTCAGAGTTCATGATGGAGGTGAAAGGTTTGTTTGCAGCCAGCTGATGTCACTGGCCTTAGTGCTTGTGCTGAAATACTGAGTATGTCTGAGAATGGGAGCTCAGAGAGATGCTGTTCTGACCAGAGGTGGAAAGTAACCAAGTAAAAGTACTTTGTTACTGTACTTAAGTAGTTGTTTTTTTTTAAGGTATCTGTACTTTACTGGAGTATTTATTTTTCTGGCAACTTTTTGCTTTTACTCCCTACATTTTTACATAAATATCTGCACTTTATACTATTTACATTCTCAGAATAAATGCATTATTTTTAAAAAACTAAACAGATGTGACAGTATGAAAAATAAGTCACTTCAGAGAAAATATCAGTGGAGCAGAACTGTGGCTTTATATATTATAGTTATATGTCTATTATCTCACAATTTAGATTTTTTTGTTTCACAATTTTAACTTTTTCTCTTAAAATTGTGCATTTCTTACAATGTCTTGATTCTTGAAAAATCTCATGATGATTTTTCCTAACAGTGACCCTGTCAAACACATTATCGAGACAGTAATTCATCTTTAAATGCTTTATTTTAGATACTTTTGACACTTTTCAGATTTTCCTGGTTAAATAAGTATTATTGCGTTCATGGAAAAAAAATGCAGTTTTACTTTTTACTTTATTACAATTGTGAAATTGTACTTTTTTACTTTTACTTCAGTAAAGGAGATGAAACAGTACTTCTACTTTTACCAGAGTATTTTTTTCCACACCAGTAGCTGTAATTCTGCTTAAATACAGAATATGAGTACTTTTACCACCTCTGGTTCTGACAGTGTATTTGAGGCATTCATCTGGGGTTACTTACATTTACTTATTAAGATATATTTGTTCCATATTAAATTGGAAATTATATTTAATCAATTTAAATGTTTTTTGTGACTTGGTATATCTTGTAATTATCAGCATTACAAAAAGTTTATTATTGTGGAAGTTACACAAGTTACCCAAATGTCAAAATTAAATAAAAATAAATAAATAAATAAATAAAAATTTCTATTTACATTACTAATTTATTACCTTTTGTACAGTGTCGTCAACATCTCTTAACACTATTGCCCTCATGGCAATTGTGTCCATCTTGTATTGCCTCAAAATGTGCTTCTGGGTCGTGGCCTTTACTGAAATTTCAACTCTTGCATTAAAGTTGCAACAGAAATATTGTGAATCTGGCTTTCCTGCAGACACACACGTGTTTTACACCCAAAGTTTTTTTTTTTTTCCTTTCTGTCTGGCTATGGTTTTTCAGTGCGGCTTAAGAACATTTTCCCTGAGCTGAATATGAAGCCAAGTAAATTAATCTGGGTCTCTTGATTTGGATCCATGTACATTTATAATTGTTGAATGTTAATTGAATACCCTATTAACAAAGTCAATAAACTTTTTTTCTAATGATTAATGTTGAGAAAGCAGAAAAAAATCTGTATTTTCAGGCTGTCCTTGTTTTTATATATCGGGGACTGTTTTACTTAAACAATGTTGTCTGTTGCAAAGGACATTCCATAAAAAATAAGAAAATAAATGGGAAAAAATTAACTGAAAAACTGCTGCGTTACGCAATTTCCAATCAAGACAAGTATTTAATATATTAAAATAAAAACAAAACTTTCACTTTCCTGGGGCTCAGGAGGATATTCCAAATTATTATTTATTACAAATTTCAGTCCAATCCAGTGAAAATATATGCAAATATATATTTAAATGAGGATATTTCAACACATTTGAAGAAAAAAAGGTTAGTACAGTTTTTGGGAAGTTAAGTTTTAAGGCCTTGATTGTAGTTTTAGCAAATTTATCACTTAGTTTCACAAAAAAGTCATGGTATGAATGCTATGGAATGGTTTTATTTTCATATTTGGGAAGTTGTTTTGATTCATATTATTAACAGCTGATAGTATCAACCTGAGCTCTGGAAACTTGTGAGAAATTATTTAGCTTCACATTATTTTAAATGTTAATTACATAGCATTTAGTAATAAGAGTACAAATTCAAATACAGGTCAGAGTTGTTGGAGTCCAAAAAAAAGACTAATTCATTAAGAACATGTCTTTCTAATTTTCCTTTGTAGAAGTTTATTTTTTCATATTTCATCATTGACACGACACCTCGGCAGTAGTAGCGTTCATGTTCTGGGTTACTACTACTGACTTGACATGCCAGTCATTTCTCTAGATCCAAACCACCAGCTGTTGGTCTTTCCATACACACACACAGACACACACACACACACACACACACCACTCTCCCTTGCACTCTCTCTGCTGCGATCACATTCCCCCTCTGCGTCGCATCACAAGCCAGCAACGACAGATGCTAGCCACAAGCCTTTAACCCCTAACCCCATGCATGCCCCTATTTTTGGGGCAAAGAATGAGGCGGACAAGCCTGAAATGGCGTCAGATGATTGTAGCTCGGAGGGACAGCTAGAATCTCTGTTTTAGAAAGTTGAACAGAAAATTGTATTCATTATTTTGTGATCATATCTTATCTCTGTAATTGATTGTGTTTCTGTAAAGCCCTGTGAGACGACTTTGTTGTGATTTGGGGCTTTAGAAATAAAATTGAATTGAATTGAAAAGCTACTTTGGCTAATATGACCAAAACGAAGACAATGGTCCACTACCCTTGTTCGTTTTGACTTGTAGGCGTAGAGGATATGTAGAGGAAACTCTGTGTCATGAGACGTTAGGCACGAACTTGTAAATACTGTATTAAAATGGTTCTATTTCTAGATGAGTGGAACACACAATGGTATTTACACAGTCTCCTGTGGGAATACAATATTTTGTTTTAAAAATTTTGCTTTGAGAAACCGGCCGCCATTAATAAAAGAGGGCATAAAATGTCGACCATGTGTACATGTCTATCACTGTGAGCACACAGCTCAGGCCTGCACTCTATGGATGATGAAATCCTATCAGGTCAGCTGTAATCGAGAGTTATTAATATTATCCAGCCAACCTCTATGAGTTGATAGTGTCCGTGTGTGCCTTAGAGCTGCCTGAGGAAGAGCACCGACCTCTAAAAGCACCTTTCAGCCGAGTTTTAAACCTGCAAAAAATTATTACTACCACTATCAATTATTTTCTGATCAAATCTTATCTCTGGGAATGTTCCATTATCCAAGAGTTTTGAAAGGAGATAATTAGGAGATAACTTTGTCTAAAATTATTAATACACATCTTCCATTCTGTCCTCGGCTCTGTATACTGGGATGTTTCCCAGGAAACTGTACACTTAATAAATATGAAAAAAGCAATGGTCATATATTGTATACTTGAAGCAAAACATAACATTGCTTTATCGTGGAGATCTATGTATAAGCCAAATATGCAAAAGTGAGCTGAAGGTCAGTTGTATTGTATTGCCATGGAAACAATTACATGCATGGTCAAGGGAAAATATAACATACTTGTGAAGATATGGGACTCATTTATGACATTTTTGGAGGAAGGGGGCCTATCTGGCAGTGTGTAGCTTACTGTCCTTCAGTCATCTTATTTATTTATTTTTACTCTGCTCATTCATACTGCTAATCTCTAATGGGATCCCATCATTGTTGGGAATTATGCAAGTTTTGTTTTTGTTATTTTGTATGCGTTTTTTTTTTTTTTTAATTAATTACAGAAAAAAGTCAATCAAGATATTTGTCAAAAAAATATGTTGTCTGGTTTTAACACAAAATCTTTAAAAATCCATATCTTAGACAATCAACACAATAAAAAGACATGACTATGCTCTTATATCACATTTTAGGCAATTTTTGCACCTTTTTGTGAAGCTTGAAACCAGATACTCTGAAATATGTTCTGCCTGTTCTTCTTTTTTTTTCTGTAATTACTAAACGCCAGCACAAAAACAACTTACATTTGGTGCCAAAAAGACTCATGTAAGATCAAACGGGAACAAACATTGCTGCGAGCACAATTAAGCAAGTCACAGTGATTTAAGACTTGGCTTTCCTGCTTGGTAACTTTATGTAATGCTGCAGTTGTCAAGCTGTGATGTGAGACTAAGCACTTGATGCATAGAACCTCATAAAGTCTTGGTTTCAAAAAGTAAACCAGGTTATATCATTTCCTTGTCAATACTGGCATGCAATTAACCACAGTATGTAATTGTATATGTATCAAAGACATCACCGTAACATTTATTGCAAACTGTCAAACATGTCTGAGCCCAACCAGGCCTTAAAGCTGAGTTTAAATGTTGTAAATGAGTACTTTTCTCAACAAGTTGGACCTGCCTCGTATGCCCTTCTATTCACCTTTTTAATGTCACTGAGTTAGAGCTGGAGTTTCACTGTGCTTTAAAAATGCCCCAAAACACATGACATCACATTTGTAATACACTGGGTGTCATACTTATTCAATGAGGTCTGAGTTTGTCCTCATTTGCCTCTGCAGGTTCCGTCAGCTCCAGTTGGGTACTGAGAGCCGGGTAGCAGAGCTGTCCAATCAGGCTAAGCTGCACTCCTTCGAAGCGGAGCGTGCTCAGATGCTTAAGGAGGAGACAGCCAATGCTCTGGCCCAGTGTCAGGTGGAGTGTGAGAAGCAGCAGAAAAAACTGGAGGTAATTGAGCAGCTACTGTACATATATGCCTCCTTCCACTAGCTTTGTCACATCTGTTTTTGGTTTCTTTCTACCTCTAATTTTCTGCATCTGAATAATAATAAGTGAGGATGGAATAATATGTTCAGTTCTTTGAGGGAGCAGTGTGTTCATGGCAGTTAAAGGATAATCCAGGCTTCCTGCAGGGTCTTGAAAAGTCTAAAAGAATTTGAATTTAATTTACAAATCTGGATTTAATATCTTAAAAAGTCTTTAAGAGATATTACATTTGATATGGCAGGTTTTATTAAGTTATGTTGCTATAAACATGTTCCCTGTATTGTGTTTAAATGTGTCTGGGGAAATGTCCAAACTACAAAGACAGTAACATTAGTCAACTCATGTCCATGTGTTCCAGCCTGGCAATTTATACTGAAATTGGAAACCAATAATCACTAACTTTGCTGATCCCTGGTGAGAAATGATCACAGAACATTCAGTTCAGTGCTTTGTAAATAAATAGATTTTCCTAATATTTAGGAGATGTGAATTTTTGCGATGAAAGTCTTAAAAAAAAATCTTATAAAGTCTTAAAAAGGTCTGAAAAAGTCTTAAGTTGAACTTGTATCCACTCTAAAAGTCCTTCTCCAGGTGTAGTGCACAGCTATTTGTCCAGTGGCTCCATCCTTATCTCTGTCCACACCTGTTTATTGAAGGTACCCAAGTGCAAAGTAGCCCTGATGTTTCAAAGTACCACTCCTACAGTCCATCTGTAAATCTGGACTTGACTCTGGGTCAAGTCCACTCTATAGGGTTGAAGTTGCCCTGTATTCTATTCCATTTGAAATCACAGAAAATAGTGGCCTGACTTCATTTCCTTCTAAGAAGAGACTGCATTAGTAGGCTTCAACTTGGTTTCATATTATACAGTAATCATATTTTATTGCCCAGATTTTAAGTCCTTTCCTCTAATACATTTCCTGATACGTCCTCCTTTTTTTAGGTAAATGTAATATTCTTAAGTAATTAAGGGGTGATGGATTGCTTAAAAGCCATTTATAAAAGCCCTGATTATATAAGTAAATAACCTTCAGCAAAGTTACATATTTAATATTAATTAAAGACAATGCAAAACAACAATATTTGCTCTTCATTTCCTTCTCATCTTTACTGTCTTGTTCTTCCTTCAGGTCCTTACCCAGGAGTTTTATAGTCTACAGACGTCATCGGAGAAGCGGGCGGCGGAGCTGCAAGCTCAGAATGCCGAACAGGCATCTCGACTAGAGACGTATGAAAAGCTTGAGCAAGAGTTGGACCAGGTCACCATGCAGGCTGCTGAGAGTGAGCACGGATTTAGCACTGAATTATCCATAGCTTCACAGACATTTTAGTACAGTTGCACAGATAAAAATACAAACAGACACTGACACCCCCCCCCGATTATTTTAAATTAAAGCTGCTGTAGTAAAATGTATGTAATAAATGTATCAGATAGCTTCATATTGAATTGAGATGTAGAGAACAATATCAGAAAAATCTGTAGTTGCTATCAGCCAATGAAAGTAGAAGGTCATGTGAGAGGACATGGAACATAAAACACAGAGTACAAACTTATTGTATTAAGTAACTACATTTTACATTGGTCTTTGCCAAGTTTATTTGCCAAAGATGGACTGAAGGCTGTACACTATTAAACCTCACATCGACACATGGTTATGATAATGGGCCAGATGATGTATAGACTGCATTGACAGGATTCATGTTCTATTCTGTTGACAGTTGAGGATGAAGAGGAGGCAGAGAGAGTTCTGTTCTCGTACGGCTATGGCGCCAATGTTCCCACAACAGCCAAAAGACGACTAAAACAGAGGTAGAAGTTTGATTTATCATTATTCTTGATATTAATTTGTATTGAAGGATGTCACTTGTACAGACTTGTGATCATTTCTGATGCAGGATTTCCACTTATGGAAAAGTAGGGAATGTAAAGTAAAAGGTATTTCTGTTTCACAGACTTCTGATCACTGTGTGATTTAGAATTTTCAAAAATCTGTTAATTTTTAGGCAGCCTGAGTAGCAAAATTATGGCATGATAGTTGTTCTCTCTGCTAGGATGAAGAGCTCGAAAAGAACAGTTTTTGTGGCATAATGGGGAAATGCAAACTATGCTGTTTTTTTTTTTTTTTTTTTAAATAGATGATTGTCGTTTGGTTTTCCATCTCTTCCACATACAGATGACTGAAAATGATGGTTTTAAATTTTATTCTGAGCCTGTCTTTTTTGTGATTCTGGGGATTCCAAATGTCACTCACAAATTATGAAGCCAGGGAACAGTTGTCATGAAGTTAAAATAATCAGATTTTGACAATATTCTCTCAACATCAGATTTTCTGTTTGAACCATTAGGAAATCCTACCGCACGTGCAGCCTCTGTCCCCAGACTGCAGCTCTTCTGTACACTGTCTATAACCAGATAGATGTTTTTTTTTCATATAGTATAGTAATGAACAGGAAACACTGATGAAATTAATTAAACACGTGTATGTCCTCTTCTGCCTCAGTTTGTGGATCACCATAAGTATGTTTAAATTGGCAAAAATCTACCTCAACCTGTTGTGGAAAGAACAGTGAAAACACTCCAGTGTAAACTTGTTGGTGTAATCATGTTTTGGAATTTGTACCAACTGTGTTTTTGTTTGAATGGCTGTTACACAGTGTTCACCTAGCCCGCAGGGTACTACAGCTGGAGAGGCAGAACACATCACTGAGGAGAGATTTGGACAGACACAAGTCACAAACAGGACACATTTCTGAAGAGGTAAACACACACAGATCAACTTGTAAGCCTACATGGGGATTGTCATCTAAGGGATGAACGTTAAATTCGTGTTGAGAGAAAATGATAATAAATCACAGCAAGTAGCTACATGCACCGCACACTCAAACCTGTTTTCCCGCTGTTGCTAATCTTTTCAGTACAATAGGTTATGGCTTTTCCACAGCTTCTATCAAAACTGTAATGATTTATTTCATCACACTATTACCTCACCATCTTTTGACATAACAGGATCATTACCACACAGCCGAGCTCGTTGCTCCTCTCTCAGCACCCACCATTTACTGTCTCACACCATCACTCCACATGGTGCTTTTAGAAAGTTAATGATAACAGCATAACTTATCCTCACTTCAACTTTTAACAGACACCATCGTCTTCCTATACAGCCACAATCACAGTGTCTTTCCTCTTTAATAATCACTAATTTGGGAGAACATGGAACTGCAGCAGCGTGTGAAGTCAGTCAACACACACATCATCAAGTCTACTTCAACACTCTTTGCCACAAGGTTCATCTGCGGTATTTTTATTTTTTGTACTTTTGTCAGTCTTACAATAATCCTGTTTAGTCTTTGAGATCGCTTTTCAGGAACATGACAGCTTGTTTGGTGAGAGAACTGCCACCACATGAGCATAGTGAGAACTTAGCGTCTTAGTACCTGTCACACATGTTGACACATTGGAAAAGAGTGCCAAAAACCATGACGCTTGGACTCTGCAGTCACCCAATAAGTTGTTGAACCAATCATTGAGGCTTTTGTTGTGTTTAGTACTCCATGTGCACTGCGACTTTAATATTGGGTGTGTTTTATTTTTCCTGTGCATGACTGTGTGTAAAAGTCACATGTCTGCTCCTCGTGTTGTGGTGTGAGAATTACCCAGTAGGCTTTCAACCTGGGTGAATGACAGACCTGGCAGCCACTGTACTGACTTGTAGGTGTTTCTTATTACTCCCCCAACAGGACTACAGATTGTGCAAGGCAGAATAGGGAGGCTGGTCTGATCTAACACCAAGTAAACCAGGCATTCAACTGTCAGCTATGATTGACTGGCACTTGTCTAGAATACTTCATGATTCATTAAGTATGAAAAGAAAGGGTGAAAAATCATAGTAGAGCAAGGGTGTTAACCACTTAACCACCCACACAGAGTCTCTGACTAACCAACTATTGTCCTTCCCCTCCCACCCACTTCTACTCACTACTTTCTGGCTGTAAAATGGGATTAATGTATAACATGATAACTTCATTTATTGTTTCCCAGATTTAAAACATGATAATGACCGAGTTGCACAGTATTAGCATATGTAAATGTATACGTGTGATCAATAAGGTGTAATTACAATGATTTTCAGATGAATAATTGCAGCACAGATAAAGCAAATGTACAGATTTAACAATCTTCCACCATTTTTTTAACTTTAATTATACTTCTTTTTTAAGTCAAATTTTTATTGGGTTTCATTGAAGAGAAGCATGTACCTACAACAAATCAGAATAGGGGTTGCACACTTCTCCCTTTTTTTAGTGTAAAACAAAATAAAAGAGAGGGAAAAAAATCCATTCCATCTTCCCACCACCGTTTTCTTTTTCTTCTTTTATATATTTCTCAATTGTCCTTGTGTCCTTAATTGTCCATCCTAATTATACTCTTATTAAAACAAATAGCACGAGCTCACATTTAAAAGTGTCATTCCACTGAAAACCACTTTTCCACCCTTCTTTTGGAATCTGATGGGTCACCCCGAGTTACCAAGACATGCTTCCTTTGAAAGTGATTACATACCGCATTCACCGAAAAGAACAAAAGGAACGAGGGACCGAGAAAAAGCTGGTCCATCTGATGTCAGATGGACTTCAGCATCACCCACGTGGGGTTAAACCTGCCCCCCATTGCAGCAAATCTGAAGTAGCATTAGCATCTACGAGAGAAGACCGCACTACAGTAGCTGCTCCGCAAACTTGAAAAAAAAAATGGCGGATCAAACTGTTTCATGTGCTCTCTGTGGAAATAAAGCCTCGTTTTTTCCCTGGACGTTTTCAGAACGAGCAACGGCACGAAACCTAGCTGGATGTTACTCTGGTAAAGTAAATACACACAGAGAGCCAGAGGGGAGGGGGGAGTGTTCCTTCACGCATTCTGAGCCAATCAGAGACTTCTCGTCACCGCGTCATGGACATGTATGAGGAAGTACCGGTAAACTCTGTTGTTAGACTCATTTTTCTACCGTGAAAAAACAACTGGAAGCAAAGCAATCCGGAGTTGTTGTTGTTGTTTTGTTTTTTTTAAATAGAACCAATGCACAATGTATTTGATAACAATGGAGAACACAGTAATATTAATGAAATAACGATGGAATGACTCCTTTAAGAAGTTCAGAATGTTATTGAGTAGAGTTAAATTTTAGAGTGATCATTGGAGTAACTGAAGACAGCAATGTTCTAGAGACACTGAAACACAAACAAGCAACTGTGTTCCATTGCCAATATTTAATACTATCTTTATGGTAATAATTTAGTTAGTTTTAATAATAATGAATGAAAATAACGTATGTGTCTGTACATGTGACGCATCTTCTCTTTGTCTACCTGCTGGTCAGCACCGCCAGGTTGTATTTCACATGTGCGTGCACAGCATTGGGTGCAGTCAGTTTGATTCATCTCGTGTCAGTGAAACTCAGGAGATGATTCACTTTGCATAATTCAGAGTCATTTATCGTTTGGTTTCAAGAGGATCTCTCCAGGTCATAGTGAAGTCACAAGTCAGTCAGTGTCAAACTGCAGTTGAAAGTCTTTTCCTTTTATTTAAAAATGTAAATCTACTCTTAAGTCCAACAGATTTTTGACTCCGCCTGACTCAGCTACACAACACAAGAGAGTCTGGTCACCAGCTGTAGTATTAGTACCACAAAGACAGATTGAGTTGGGGTTGATAGTTGAGTCAATGCAATCGTTGCTATAATTATTCGAGTATGTGCATTTGTTCTACAGTTATTGGCAGCAAACCAACTCTTGCAGCAGACACAACAGCCCTACAGCTACCTGATTGACACAGTGCGACAACGGGATGCACAGATCAGCTCATTGAAGGAACGTGTGGTGTCACTTGAGGATGACGTCAGGTACAAACACAGAATCGACCTATATGGAACCTATAGGAAGACACTAACCTTAAATAAGACATTCTGTCCATTTTGTCAGTGTTGCATCCTGACTTCCTGATTAAACACCTTTAATTATATTTCTTACTGTCTCATCAATGCAGAAGGCCAAACTACCACACCCTTTGGGCATCTTTTCATTACCCTTATCTCTTCCTCCTTCTGTTTTCTCTTCCATGTAACTATAATTTCCCTGTGTAAATCCACATATGTACATTAGTGATTCTAGTCCACACGTTTACCTGCCATTGACCTACATTTCTAATGTACACGTCTATTGTAAACCCAAGAAATATGCAAACTGACAGACTACAGGTTTTCTCTTGCTGCTCAGTTATGACTGAGCGCTCACCTAAGGCAAATAGGGGAGCAAAAAAGATCCTTTAACAAGTCATGCTTCTTCAGCCACATTTCACTTATATAACAAAGCCTTCCCCCAGCTGTTCCATGCCATTTCATAATCGTGACACAACTCATTGAAAACATTTTCTGGTTCAGTGATAAATACTCCTTAAATTCAAAGACAATAGCCTCTTGGTTAAATGTTATTACACAGGTATGCTTTCAACTATTGACTATAAACTTAAAAAAAAAACATGCGTCAAGGGTTGTTAACTGCACCTGGTTTTGACACAATGTACTTTGCTGAAAACCACCTGCTAATTTGGTGTCAGATTACAATATCTATACCTATGCCTTTATCTATACCTTTCCTCATGGGTTCTCAATTAAAGCTTCCGTAACTACCCTGCTGTTATTTCAAGATTTGCAAGTTGATTTGCACCCCCCCGCCCATCTTGCATAGACGGTAGCAGGCACCTGTTTGCAGTTCTTACAGCCCTAATTAAGAACATTTCGACAATACAGTAGGAAGAAGGAATTTTTCTTACTATAAAAATCTATAAACTTAATTAACAGAAGTGTCAGTTGATTAATCACTATTTTTCATTTAGCTTGGCTTTTAATAGTCATAGGTACAGTTTACACTATTTTTCTTTCCCTTTATCCTAAAAAAAACCTCAAAACTGTATAAGGTATACCAAAATAGAAGGGCATGGCTTGTGGTTTTTGTTTGAAATTAGAAACTGTGGAATTCAGACTGTTTAACCTCTGTGTTTTCACGCAACTCTCTATCCCAGTTCACTGAGGAAAGAACGGGCAACTCTGCAACAGGTGAAGAACAACATGGCCGCCGATTTGGAGAGACTCCTCAACCACAGAGAGGTACACATGTCGTAGATGCTTGTTGTAGCTGATCCCACCTGTGTCCAATGTTTCCGCTGTGATATAATACCTACTGTAGTAATGACAGCTGTATTCAGTGCCTCCCTTTGTCTGCCATTCAATTCATCAAAAAGGTGAGAAGCAGGAAAGTCCAGCATAACCTGCCTTATGAATACAGTGATTATTTAGTAACAAAAACCACCCAACAGCACATGTCCACTGTCTGGGTGAGAACACCGCTGTGCATGCTATATATTAAATGCCTGAGCTTTAACCTGTGCTGCTGTAGAAATCAAAATCAGTTCTCAAACTGCTATACAAACCTCATGATTACAGGAAAAAAAAGAGCAAGCTTTTAAGATTCTCATTAGGTTGTGACACTTGTGTTGCAGTGTTTCCCCTCAAGATTGCATGTATGTGTATGTTTGTGCACGCGGTGAGTGTGTCCCTGATGCCAGCCGTTTGCTGTATGAAGTATGTGCCCTGTCACAGACAGCTGTTGCTCAGCTTGGCTGTTTGAGATGCCACCAGGGTGTGTGTGTGTGCGTGTGTGTGACATGCCGGGGCTCATGTCCTCAGGGGTGATAAATAGAACCGTGAAATGGCCCAGAGTCCTCCCCTCTGCCCTGCTGCCACCCCTGCAGACCCTTGAGCTTGTTGAGCTTATTGTTGGTTGTCTTATGGCTGGACCTCAGCAGTTGAGCTTTGTTAGCCTTTGTCTGATATTCTAATCTCATTGATCCACTTTTTTTTATTTTGAATGAGTGTGATTTTACAACGTATCAGGGGTTCATTCTACTTTCTTGACATTTTAAAGATTCACATTTATTATTTTATTCTCATTTTCCTTTACCTGTTTTTAATCCATTGTTCCTCAGGAATTAGCTGTGATGAAACAGGTCCTGATCAGTATGCGCTCCAGACAGGGAGATGATCTAAACCTGTCAGAAACAGATAAAAGCAGAGTCAGGTCCTCTGACACAGGGAAACATCAGTCCAAGCATCCCAGCAGGACCACAGAAGAAGAGTCTCCAAACAAACCAAAACCAACGGTCTTTGTAAGTGACTGTTTTAGCAGCACCTTTGTGTGAGTCACTCCACATTTACTGCTCTGGACCAAGTTAATCAGCTGATTTTAGGTTGGGTTTTTTTTAGGTTGGGGTTTTTTTTTTTTTGTTCCGTTTTATTTGGTTTTTACTGAAGACATGAAGTGAAGTTACCACTGCAAAATTGCATAACAAGTTAAAGGACAATTGTAATGTTCATCATAATTTTCTAATCAACATTTTTCTTCTTTATTTGCAGACAAAAAAAGAAGCTCCTGGTTGGTACCCAAAGGGAAGGCAGAAACCTAAATGATGCTCAGTATTTACTGACCACTCAGGGTGTTGTATAGCTTCTAATCTGTAAATCACATTCATGTAAAAAATTGTCGAATTTTAAAATCTTCAACTTTGTCTTATGTGGTGAGTGTTTTGTATTTTTGAGATATAATAAAACACCAAAACTAAAGGTAGTGCTTTCCACAGGGTACACATTCTTCAGTAATCGACTGCCCAAACATTCCTCTTCCTTGGCAGTTATCTGCTGTATTTGGTCTGTCTATCATTATTTCCTCATCCTTTCCAGGGTTGCAAGGCCCGGGACCTACAAACAAACTTTACAGCAGGAATCATATGCTTTTATTTCCTCAAGTTAAAACCGCCTTCTGCTTTAAATAGAGACATAGTAGACACATCTTTAATCATTTCAGTCCGAGTTCTTATTGGTGTCATGTTAAAGTCAACTGAGGAGCTTCAGCACTGTACACTTAGTTTATCTGCTCTTTCTGTCTGGATGTTTGCTCCAGTATTCTAAATTTTGATCATATATTCAACATCCTAATTTCCTCTACCATATACTGTAGAAACAAAGACAGTACAGGTAAATAATATGTACTTACTGACAGACATTTATTCATGTGCAAATCATCAGGAGATTGTGTCAAATAATAAAAGGGACCCCTAATAATTTTTCCACACCACTGTGCAATAAAGACTTCATAAAGAGTGTATTTTTATTTAGGTCACAAGAGATAATGGTTCCCACTTCATTGATGCAAGTATATTGTCCTGAGACCCAGCAAAGTAAACATTTTTAGCTTTTTTCTATTAAACAATTGTCTTGATTGTAAAGTTCATAATGTAACATTTTCCCCCAGATACATATTTTCAATATTTATTTATTTTCATAGAATGACCTTTGCAATGGACAGCATTTTTTAAAGGAAAATTGTCCAACTTTTGTCCCCTACCAAGGACAAATATATATTGCTGGGTTTCAGGAGGATAAATATCATATGTTGTGTTTATTACCCCCTGCCCCAAAAAAAGGAGAGAGAGGTGTTGTTTTTCATTCTGTTTTTTTTTTTGTTTGTTTGTCTGATTGTCAGAAACTTTACACAAAAACTACTAGGTAAAGATAAAGTACTTTATTTGTCATTACACACTGTCCAATGAAATTTGTTCTCTGCATTTAACTCATCCTTGATGCCATTAGGACACCTGTAAGGAGCAGTGAGCAGCCATGGGCGGCACCTGCAGACCCATCTCCTGCTGTAGAACCAGGCTAATAGACCCATTTCCATTAGATTTTTGCGAAAGGTGTGAGGTGGTCCAAAAATAAATCAATTACATTTTGGTGAATATAGGTCAAAGGTCAAGGTCATGCCACTAAAAATGTTTTTTGCCAGGTTTACCATGGAAGATAAAAAATACCAACTACAAAGACGACCATAAATAAGTGGTCTACAAGTAAAACAAAACCAAAAATAGTGATGTTTTACCATGTGTAAGGCATTAAAGAGTTGGGGTTTTTTTTCAAAAATGTTAGTTGGCTGTAATTTAAAGATACAGTATTGGGTGAAAATGTGAAACTGAGAATTAAATAATGAATAGACTAAAGAAAAATATCATCTCTATTTCAAGAAACTGCACATTACAATATATTCAGTTTTCAAGTTAGAATGACCTTTATTGTCATAAGTCATGTATCACAGCACTATCATATACATGGAAAACAGCTAACCAGCACTTTTATCACTCATTTTCCAATTAATCTTTTTAGAAGATTGAGTATTTAATCTCTTAAAAATTGCAGAACGATGTAATGAAAATAAGTACACACAATTATTGTACTAAATTGGTTTTAATTGTAAATACTATAGATTATATATATCCCACACTTTAGTTATCACTGGGATATGCTTCCTTAAGCATGGGTGTGAACCTCATTTTTAATTCATGGGCTACATTCAGCCAAATTTAGTCTGAAGTAGGCCAGATCATTGAAAGAATAATAATGTATACCATTTACACATGCAAATTACAATTTACAGATCACAGTGGATCTATAAACACAAAAAAACATTCCGCAACAGGCACAATATTACTAAGATTACACTTCTCATAAGACATTTCTAGTCCATTTTTGTTTAGGTTTTATTATTTTAGTGTAAATACAGGAAAACTACAAGAAAAGGTTAACATTGACAAAGGGAAAAATGTGTGTAAAGTTGTGAGTATTTATAGCAGGTTTTCTATGGGTCATTAAAAGCATTAATAGTCCTCAAATAGATTTTGTGAAAATTAAGGCCTTAAATTACATTTAAAAAACATTCAATTCAATGATTATAATATGTTTTGCTTGTATGTTCGTTTAATAATTTTGATCCGAAGTATAGTGTGATGATTGACAGGTGGAACCCTTTAATAGACTATTGTTCATGGTTAATACACGGAGTGACAACACTATATTCTTCAAATACACTGTGAGCATACTCATGCTGTGGCTGAAGAGGGACGGGATATTAACAAATGTTGATATAAATGGGAAAGATTTCAGCAAATTTCAGCAGAAGTGACTGGAGGAGGAACTATTCAGATACTGTCGATAAACAGTCCTATATCTGTAGTTGGACATGGGCATTAAAGAGTAATAAATGACATTTACTCATACGTGCAGAAAGTCTGTATAGGTTATTAAGATAGTATTTTACTGACTGACCTGCTTAAGGTTGAATTGGTCTGTATGTGGAACGATTGAACATATATGCTTTTAATATTGATTATAATTGAGATAAAGTAAACGTCTTGAGTATTTTCAAGTAAAATTATTTGGTGATGTTCAAGGCCTTGGGAAGTAGGGGTGCACAGGTGCTGCTGTGTAAACATATCAATGTCCCCATAAAGATAGGAATACAAACACACACACACACATAAATGTATATGTTGCAGGGTTGTGTCTTCCTAATGTACAAAATAATGCGCCTGCATCCAGTTACTTTTGCCACAATGAGTCTGTAATAAGAGACATTTAGACGTGTATGCCTATGGTGGAGGAGAAAATGTCAATATATTCATACTTACACAAGTGATAGCACATTAATAGTCAAACAATGGATTTTCATCAATTGAAAAAGGTCATTGATTTTGGGTCACTGCTGGCATGACCCCCCTCCCCCCACCACCACCACACACACACACACACACACTTGAAATGGGTTCCCATGGCTACAATTATGTCGAATTAAACCCCCACAAATGCAGTGGGACCACCAGACCCATGAACCCTGACTACATGACAAAAAACACGAACCTCACACAAGGGTTAATGTCATTTCTGTATTTTATAAATATATTCCACAGGCTGATGTTGTACCAAGGTATGTATCCCTGGTACTGAATGCCATAATTACACAAAAAAGTCATAATCACAAAATAAAAAGTTGAAATTCAGATATATAATCATAATTATAAGGAATAACCTGAAATTTGGGGATAAAAAGTCATAATTCTGACTTTTTTTATCTCTGAATGTTGATTTTTTTTCCTTAAGACGCTTGATGTCCTAATTATAACATGTCATAATTATGAAATAAAAAGTAAATTCTGACAAAGTCTTATGATATTAAAGTAATAATTTTGATATAAAACACAATTATGAGATTAAAGTCATAAAAGTCACAGTGATTACCGTAAATTCCGGATTACAAGCCGCTACTTTTTTCCTATTCTTTCAACCTTGCGGCTTTTTCAGTGACGCGGCCAATTTATGTAATTTTCCTAACGGCCGCCAGAGGCGCTCGAGTAGAAAAGGTAAGATTTAGACCGGTGGAATATATGCGTCGAGGAAGACTGAATGAAAAAGGAGGGGCGGAACAAATGCAGGGTGACGGGTTTAAGTGGGAGCGGTAAAGGTGACGGACAGGTGTACAAGGGGTAAAAAGTTGCTTAAAGAAAAACCCGTGGCGGTGTGTGAGAGAAGACAGAGGCTCGACCAGACCCTGTGGATTGTTTTTGCACGTTGGCACGGAGGAGTTTGACCTGAACTCTCTGCGAAAGAGAAAGTTATCACTGACTCTGCCATAAATGAGGCGAGGCGGCGACCAGCCACCTGTTTGTGGATGCAGGCGGACATTTTTCCCTCCCTTACCTTTGGAAATATACACTTTTTTTTCCTTGGATTACTTTCAACGGGACCCGGACTCTGCAGGTCTGCATCAAACCTTAAGTATCATTTTCCGTTCATTTTGCCGGCTGTGATTTTTGGACTGTGGACTTTAACCCTTGTGCGGTCCTTCAGGTCAAAGAGAGCCGGTGGTTCACAAATGTACCTTTTAATACGTACTGTAGGATGCCATTGCTTACTACTGAAAACAGTAATATATCCTTGGGGGGTGGGGTGATGAGTCTATGGAACTGAACTTTGGAATCTGGGTTTTTAAGACCCGATTGTAGGACACAGCCAGTGTGCCTTTTACGAAGGACCGCACAAGGGTTAACGAAGGACATTCAGTTTCATTCGCAGGACTTGAAGTCGGGTTTGGGTTAGTTTTGTGTTTGTGTTACATGTTTTAATGTGGGCACATGCGGCTTATATACATGTGCGGCTTGTGTATGTACAAAATCGGTTTTCCTCTTAGAATGAGGTGGGTGCGGCTAATAATCAGGTGCGCTCTATAGTCCGGAAATTACGGTAAATAAAAAGTCATAATTCCGAAATAAAGTCACAATTATAAAAGTCCTAATTATGACATTAAAAAAAGTCTGAATTATAACAATAAAATGGTGATAATTATTAAAGAAAAAAGTCAAA
The DNA here is from genome assembly GCA_020466265.1 of Siphamia tubifer. Lineage (NCBI taxonomy): Eukaryota > Metazoa > Chordata > Actinopteri > Kurtiformes > Apogonidae > Siphamia > Siphamia tubifer. The sequence goes on from CM035797.1 coordinate 31,276,752, forward strand.
ATGATGGAATGAGTCATAATTACGAGATTTAAAAAAGTCACCACGGAATTAAGTCATAATTCTGAAAATAAAGTCATAATTATCAGATAAAAGTTATACCTCTGCTCCTGAGGGCAGAGGAAACAATTTTGAGTGGGGAAAGTACCTTGGCACAACACCGTTTGGCGGCCGCATTTGGCCCCCGGGCCGCATGTTTGACACCCCTGGGCTAAAGGGTTTATGAGTCATATTAAAAACAGTCTTTTATCTTAAATGTACATGTACAAGAGTGTGATCATTCACAGGTAAAAACGCATGGTTTTGTTTTGTTGCATATGGCTTTAACCTTCAGCGTGTGTGCTGTCGTGCGTCGCGACCACTTTACGGCAGCGTTGTTAATGTATTTAGATGGAGCGTAGGGCGGTGGCCGCTTGAATGAATGATCAAAGCCTTTTTAAAGGTTTGGGGGGCGGTGCATCTGCTGTATTTACTCTGGGCCGCTCCGCCCTACAACATGAGCTAGAAAACTGTCCGTGGGCCAGTGGGGAGATGAAACAAGTGGAAGGAGATGTAGCAGACACCTTTCACCACGCACTACACACACCACGTCGGCCGGGGATCTGATTTTTTATTGAGCTTTGCCATCATCTCCCGAGCGTTTTTCCCCCCTTAAATATTTTTTGTGCATAACAGGAGTGACGATCATCTGCGCTGCATCGGAGCTTCATGGCCGCGACACTCACGATGAGCGGCGGCGGGCAGGAGGATCCCTTCTATCCGCTGCAGAAGCCCGGTCTGCCGGTTGCCTTCCCCCTGGAGGAGTCGACGTTGTTCGCCTTGGACTCCAAGATCACGGACTCAGATAAAGACTACACACAGGTAACGCATTCTACTCTAGTGATGATGATGATGATGATGATGATGGAACAGTGTGTATTTCATTGAATGGGCGTGGCAGACTGTTGTAAAGAGCCAGGCTTGTTTATGGATGGCCCTAAAAACCCGGTCGGCCTGAGTTGCGGACCTGGTTTTGGTCGGTAAATGCGGTAATTGGAGGGACAACTGCAGGATGGCATAGTAAAGCCGAGCTGCTCCGCCTGCAAATGCATTCTTGGTTGCGTGTTTTTGTGTGCCAGCCAGTTGGTCACCAGTTGTTGGGCTCTTCTTGGCGTCCGATCTGACCGTCATACCACGCTGACAACAACTGACTCCATGCGGCTCCCGGTAACTCTGTCCCCAGTAGCCTGAAACTTGTGAAGCAGAGGAGGGAGGTCTAACAGCTGGTCGGATCAGGAGCCTAGAAATAGCAGCCCATCCCCAGACTACTACTACTACTGCTGCTGCTGCTGCTGCTGCTGCTGCTGCTGCTGCTGCTGCTGCTGTTGCTGTTGCTGCTGCTGCTGCTGCGGACAGGCATGGGTGTTTCCCCCCATTCACTTTCATGTAGCCGATTCATTTTCTGCTGCGGGAATCCATAATCTGGCCCTTCATATGATCAGGGTTTTTTAGTTTTGATGCTAATATTTTCTATGTTCTGCCCTTGATGTAAGTTTGACAAGTGTTTTAAGGTTTACATCAAGGATGTTGAAGTCAGGGGCAAAATACAACCCAGACTACAGTGAAAAGAGGAAAATTACATATCATTAAACAACTTAAAGTTTCTTAAGAAAAACAAGTAAAATTTTAACAATATCAGCGTCTGCATATTTTTAAGGGTTACATCAAGGGTGTTGAAGTCATTTGAGTTCAAGGGTAAAATACAGTCCACGCTAGTACAATAATAACAGAGAAAAAAGGAAAAAATACACGGAAAATGTTTACATCTACAACATATCTTTAAAAAAACTGAAATTTCTTAAGAGAAAAATAAGTGTTGTCTTAACAATATTAGCTTCTGTGTATTTTAAGGTTTACATGAACAGTGTCAAAGTCATTTTAGTTCAAGGGCAACATGCAGCCCAGACCAGTACAATAACAGTGGAAAAAAGGAAAATTACACCATGAAAATGTTTACATCTGAAAAAGTATCCTTAAATAAACTGGGATTTCATAAGAAAAAAATAAGTGCAATTTTAACAATATCAGCTTTTGTTCATTTTAAAGTTTACATCAAGGGTGTTGAAGTCATTTTAGGTTAGTGGAAACATACAGCCCATGCTAGTACAATAATAATAGTGAAAAAAGGAAACTTATTCTGTGGAACTGTTTATATCTGCAAAGTATCCTTGACCCAGACTACCTGAAGCATGTCAAGGAAAAAATAAGTGCAATTGTAACAATATTGTGCCTCAACTTATCATTTACATATGTCCATTACAACTTCACAGTTCATCAAATGCACAGAAAATATTTAGCAACATGCATAATAGTGTTAAAATTTCACTAAGACATTTTATGTTATCCATATTTGATCAGGTTATTCACATTTTTGTTCAAGGACAATTTGTATAAGTAAACATTTTCTTGTGAGGTTACTTTTTATGCTAAAACTGAGAAATTTGGAGTTGTCATTTATTGCTAATTAGGATCATATTTTCCTCATCCAACCCACTTCAGATTGAATTGGACTTTATGTGGCCTCTGAAATAAAATGAATTGTATCACTCTTGATTGTTCCTATCTGACACAAATTAATCTCACAGGCCAGGTTTGATCTTTTGGCAGACCGCACGTTTAACACCCCTGCTTTACATAATCAGGTGTATATATATATATATATATATATATATATATATATATATATATATATATATATATATATATATATATATATATATATATATATATATATATATGTTTACAATTAGCTCCCTGTTTTAATTTTAGTGAAGCGATAGTGGACATGGCCTGATCTTCAACTGTCGTTCTCACTCCTTATAGGTTTTTGAGTTCAGCCTTACAGCCAGAGAGGGAATGTTGCAACCGCCTATTGATGACTACTTGATAAATGTTTGTGTGGTGACTGTCCTATCAAACCTTTGTCTACTCAAAATAGCACCTCTGGAAAGTATCATGTGTTTTCATGAGAGGAACAGCCTTCTTTTTAAATGTATGTGACTAGGAAAGAGTTACTGAGATTAAGAATATCATTTACAAATACTTTCTGGCCCAGACAGACAACAGTAGAGAATCAGGTTTAGGCAGGGTTATATACATAGATTTACATAAGATTTGCATGCAAAAATATGTTGTGGATTCATAAAATAAACGATTGATCTAAATAAGTTCAGCCAAGATTCATTGATTCATTAATAATTCATTCATTAATAATTGTATACATTACACCAAAACAGCTATAGCCACATATATCTACTTTCAAGTGATTAAATTGCCTCTAAATATGGGTAACCAATACAACTCTTAAGTTTAATCTTATTTGCAACTGCTTCCAAACAAAAAGCGCACAAAACATAAACATGTTTCAACTCAGTTCAGTATGGGCCAGTGCAATAGATAAGAAGTCCAGGGTCCATACTGGCTTAGTGAATTGGTTAAATCACATGGTTTAAGTCATAAACACATGTTTGATTTCAGAAAAGTTTACTTAAAAGATAAGAACATGAGGTGAGTAGATGTTAACCACCTCCTTTTCTGTGTGATTCTTCCCAACAGGTCAAGTGTGAGCTTGACAGGTACCTCTCCCCTCAGCCTCTGCCTCTTCCACCATCTGCAGACAGCCAGCAGAAATCACAAAGAGAGACTGTGATGGATCAATTCTTCAGTGAAGATCAAACTGGGTCTCCATACACCCTCAACATGAATCTCTATCTCCCCGACGTTGCCTACCTGAGGTTGGGTTTGTGTCAACAGCCACGGCCTCCTCAGCATCAAAACCACACAAATCTCACCCAGATCAAGACAGAGTCTGCTGCCTCGTGCTTCTCAGCCAACCTCCAGCCTCAGCACTGCCCCAACTCTACACCCGCAAATAACTGCAGCACCTCTGGACATGGCAACGGGGGTATTACCATGGAAACGTCACCCATAAACATGACAGGGTTACCGGACTTCACTAGTGTTTTCAACCATTCTGGAGGCACTTGTGGTAGTGATTCAGTCCCAGAAGTGTTTGTGAAACAAGAAATGCCATCGCAATTTGATCAGCACCCCCTCCACCACCATGACAACAGCAACTCACTGTTTCAACTCCTAAACTCTGGCTTGGACCACCACCATGGCAATGGTATGGAGCATCAACACCATCATCATCACCATCAGCAGCAAATACAACACACAGGTCCTTCACCGATCCACACACCCTTCCACGAGTTGCCAGTAGCTTCTTCTGCATCACAGCAAGACCAGACTGCCAAGCCCACCTACTGTGGTCTGAATGGCGGGCCGTACACGCGCGCTCACTCCCAGGCACACCCACATTTCCTCCAGCAGCAGGTACCCTACCTGCCACCGTCTCCGCCGAGCTCTGAGCCCGGTAGCCCCGACAGGCAGAAGGAGCTGCTCCACACCATGTCTCCCCCTCCCTCCTACGCAGCCACCATCGCCTCCAAGCTTGCAGGTAGCACCCCTGGACTCGGCCCGAGCCCAGGCCCAGGCAGCTTAGCTCTGCCCCTCGCTACAGGTCCCACGCCGGTCCCAGGTCCGACAGCAGTAGCAGGCCTTCCACAGGCACCTGCAACAGCCCCAGCTCAGACCACCGTGCCTGTCCGATACAACCGGAGGAACAACCCTGACTTGGAGAAAAGACGGATCCATCACTGTGATTACCCAGGTATGAGCACAAACACTAGTGCTGCTTCTGATGCCTGTGTGAGTGTGCTTTGTGTTTGTGCTGTGGTTTGGTACATATCTACTGAGATCAGAATCTCAGCTTCAAGAAAAATGGCTTTATTTTAAGATTGCAGTCTGACTCCAGTTCATTTTTTGTAAATTGCATGTTATGTTGGGGTTACTCTCCAAAGCTTGTGACTCATGATACATGTTACTAGCACTGTACATGTCTCTACCGTGGAAGAAACAGGTTTGAATATGTTGACAATTGTATTTATCCGTCAGTGCCTTAAACTTAACTGTCTGCTTTGATGTCTTTCACCTCAGATGACTCTGGCACTTTCAAATGCGAGCTCTTCCGGATTGTTTTGGCTTTGTAGTCATTACTGGTATGAATGTAGAATGAACATGTGTGTGTGTGAGTGTGTGTTCGTGTTAATTAGATAGTCTTGTATGTCAGCCCAAGCTTAAATAGTTATTAAATGCATTTAACCTGCTGATTGTGACCTCTGAGCCAACTGGAATTAGAGATGTTACTCGCCTTGAGTCATTTGATCTCTCTCGTTCCCACACGCACATTTGCAAACAGACGCACTTAAATTTGCTTGCTCAGAAGCAAATTAAAATGTTTATTTTTAAAGCTCACACAAATTCACTCGCACTGTAGCTATATGATGTGCAGCTACTTGTAGGACATGTAATGTCAGGTCGCCTGCGGGAGCATGTAAAATAGGATTTAGGGAGCCTCCTGCAGCATGTTTGCACATGCCGAACTTCAGATAAAACAGATTCATCATGTGTGCACACGGACGAATCTGCAGATTCTCCATTGGCTTATCATCAACATGGCTGCATCTGCTCACTGATTAATGTTTGCTTCAAAATATTTCATGACGTGGGAAGAGTAGTACTATGTTGTAGTGAAAAGTAAAGATGCTTTACGTACTTTTGTGCCAATTCTATATATTCTTCATATTGTATATGAAATAAATGTTCTCATTCACAATTTTGATGGCAAACTAAAATACATAGTGAACAAGAAAAGCACTTGGAGAGCACAGACTCCACACCAAGGCAGATGAGCCTCCCACCCACAACATGACCCAAATGAGCGCAAGGCTTCACTTTCACTGCCCCAACCTACCAAATGAAATATATGCGTGTGCCCACCACCAGAACTGTATCATTCGTTTCTTGTGCCAGTATAAACATTTTCTGAAAGTTTCAGCCAAATCCATCCATCAATTTTTGATTTATCTCACTAAAAGACAAACAAATGCCAGTAAAAACATAACTGGTAATAAAACCATAAAAAGTGAGGAGTACTTTTACATAAATTTCCTTGTTAATAAATTAAACAGAACCAGTTTTTTATTTTAATTATAAAAATATGCAGGTACCTTTTTTCCCAACACTTATGTGTTTTTGCAAATCTGATTATGTCTCAAAACACTTCTCAACAGCATAAACATGGACTGTATTGATTCCAAATGGCCTCTGTTCTTCATTAGTTCACATTTCTCTCATACCACAGCTCAGTGTCTTGGATAAATACATATCTAGCACATAGTTCATGAATCATGTGGATTAAGGCTTCTGTTTGTGTTTATCTCCCTGTCTGTTGTTAGGCTGTAAGAAGGTCTACACCAAGTCGTCCCATCTGAAAGCCCACCTCAGGACTCACACGGGTAAGACATTTCTCTAATTAATGCACCTTTTTAAAAATGGATGCGTCAAAAAATGACGCTACCCACACGACTCGTATTTCCATATCTGCACTGGCACCATGTTGCTAGGCAGAGTGTTGTGTTCTTGGCATGTGTGTGTAAATGTATCCTAGCCCATTCCCATCCTCTGCCCAATATACTATTCCATCAAAACAGGTGGAAGTGACACACTTCTGCCAGGGGATGACTCTCCGAATATGTGGCCAGTGCTAGACATGTGGTGCCATCTCCCTCAGCATAACAGTTTCCCTTCAGACATTGAAGTTTGAGTAGTTTAATCTGCTTTTTTGAGGCTAGTTTCACACTATAAATATAATCTTTGTGTACATATAAAAATATCCCGGATCATCCTTTGTCATATCTCTGCTTCAGTCATCCCTGTGTGCTCTTCTTTCTTTTTTCTTACATTTGTTCTCTCACATTTACATTTGAACCATTAGTTTTGGATAAGCAAAGTCAACAAACAAGTGCTTAGGTGTTGGGCCCCACCTCAACCCAGCTAACAAAACAAAGCTTCTGTTGATATCTACGCATTCCTCACTGATCTGGAAACATACACACACACGCATTCAGAACTCACTCTCACCACTTTATGATCCAGAATCATTTTACTTTTGAGTCTGAACTGTATTCAGAGTAACGCTGTGGGTGTGCGTGCTTAGCATTTTGCTATTGAAAACATGACACAACAATTACATTTGGCGTCATTCACGCTGCAGGCTGATTGCGTTTATTGCAGTTATTACAGACCACAAGAGGATGACACGACATGTTAAGAGATGCATGCAACCTCTGTCGGTTATTTTATCTTCTTTTTTTTTTTTTTTTTGGTTATGTCTTTCATTCATCCCATCATGCTTTTCCTCTGTTTCCACCTCTATCCCTCTGTGGGTCTCCCTCCCCCATTTCACCCCAGTCTTTCTATCTTTGTCTGTTTCTCTTATTCAACTGCTCAAATGCACACTTATGCACTCACACACAGACACGTCCACACACACCTGTCAGTAATCTGTACGAGATGATTCCTAATGCACTTGTGTCCCTGTGGGAGTTCCCACTCTAATCTCCATCAACATCCATTACCCTGATTATTTGTGTGTCTCTTGGCGTGTGTGTGTGTGTCTGTGAGTGTATTGTGAGAACATGGTGCTCCTCCCTCTGTTCTCTCTTTTCTCTGCGTCTTTTCATTGTCTCCATTTATTGTGTCCAGTTTCAGGTGTGTTTCTAAGTTTGGTAATAGTGCAGTTAATTTTCTACCAAGTTGACTTCTGTTGTTTCTGTGTTGCTGCACAGTTGCATTTTTCCTTAAAGACTTTGTCTGTCTAGTCTATTATTTTGACAATTTTATACATTTTAAAACATAAACCTAATCACTAATTGTAAACATTGTATGTAGTAAGACATACTTTTGGCTTAAATATATCATGTTATGACCCTGGACATTGCTAGAAATGTCTACATAATATTTAGTTTGTTATGTGTGTAATTTAAGTAATACAAGTCAGATTGTATTGTTGTTTAAGTGTTTATGCTCTGGCAGGGTTTATGTAACTTAGATAATGCAGTAATGACAGAGGGCAATAAACCTGGGTTATTATTTTAAAACATTGTCTCACTTAGCTCAAGTTTGGCTAGACTAGGAGATATTGTCTCTAGGATTTCTGTCCCCACCCTTGGAGATAAGGTGGATAAAGCTGTATTTGCACAACTCAAAAGGATAAAAACCCCATTTCAAAAGAATCAGAAACTTGTCTTTCTAGATTCAGTCCTCATAGTTCTTAGGAACTGTTTGTTTGGGAGGAAGTAGAAACTGCTCAACATGGTAGTGGATAATCCAGGGTGATTTATGTTGTAGGGACATGCTCATACACATTTTTACAAACGGGATTCTTTGATCCCATGCGCACCTCAAACTTAGGTTCTGATTATCTGCATTGTTTTACAGTGGTAGAAAAAACTAAGTGACATGTATTTTAAAATCTGGGTGAAGTCCTTTTCAACTGGCATCAGAAATATAAAAGCTCATGCAGAAGAGCCAAGGCTTAAACGACAGACGGCATGAGGTTAGAAATGGCCTGTGGCTGCAGATGAAGATTACTGAGATGGCAGAGTGACAGATGAGCATATTTTAAGAAATGCAGAGAAGGAAAGTTACATATCACGGCCATTCTCAATTGATCGTGGGAAAATGTGTGTGCAGTGTCAGTGTTTGAGGACTTGTTGAATGCTGGTGACAGAGTTATGACTGTATATGTTGTTAGACAAGTGGAATTTTCGGTAAAGCCTGTTTTCCCTGTTCATCCACCCAACAGCACGAATCATTGTAACTGGGAATTAGTGTTTGTTTTAATGTTAATCAGTGTCATCAGCACTTTGAGCTGTGACGTTCATAGTTCTACCACACCGTGTTAGTCATGTGAAATGCCCGTTGTTGCAGAAGAGTTTTATTTATTTATGAAGTAAATGAGCATAGGGGCAACACGGTGGTGCAGTAGTTAGCACTAGTGCCTCACAGCAAGAAGGTTCTGGGTTCAATTCCAACACCAGTCAGTGGGACCTTTCTGTTTGGAGCTTGCATGTTCTCCCCGTATGTGTGTGGGTTTTCTCCGGGTACCATCCAAACACATGCACTGATAGGTTAATTAGTTAATCTAAAATGCCCATAGGTGTGAATGTGAGAGTGATTGTTTGTCTATATATGTTAGTCCTGTAATGAACAGACGACTTGTCCAGGGTGTACCCCGCCTTTGCCCATATGTAGTTGGAATAGCCCCCTAGTGACTCCTGTGACTCTAGTGAGGATAAAGTGGGTTCAGAAAATGAGATGAGAAAATAAGCATGCTCATCACTTTTTGTCTTTTTCTGCAGGTGAGAAGCCGTACAGATGTACATGGGACAGCTGCGACTGGCGTTTTGCTCGCTCAGATGAGCTGACGCGCCATTATCGCAAACATACGGGCGCCAAACCATTCCAGTGCGCCGTCTGCTCACGCTCCTTCTCCCGGTCCGACCACCTGGCCCTACACATGAAGAGACACCAGAACTAGCCGCTTTCACAAAGGGACACAGTACAAAACATACACAAGCACTATGTTGACTCCCAAAAAGCACTATGCTGACCCTTCCTCAAATGTTACTTCACTGACATCACTGCTCCTCTTGGTGCTGCTATCATGTGCTAACATGCTATGATAGCCTAACAAACATGTTGATCTTAATCCAGATTGGAACAATTTGGAGGTTGGAAATTTAGAAAGTATGAAGATATGGCCAGACGGAGTTCTTGGCTCTTAACTCTCAGATACACTTTGTTTAGATTTGCTTTTCTTTGAGCAAATACAAAGAGGAAGAAAAAAAAAAACTAAGAAAATGTCAAGTTCATATTGGGACTTCTTTTTTTGACTGGAATGAAAGCACTTATACATCTGTCTCTATTCTGATTTTAGGACTGGATTTCTTTCTTTTTTTTTTTTTTTTTTTTTGTCGTAGGAAAAGCTTTCCTTTGTCAAACTAGTCAAACCAAATCCCTGTCGACTTCTTGGTTTGTTAGTTTATTTATTAACTGGAATACCCAGATGTTTATTCTTTTCCTTTTGGTTTGCACTAAAATTGGTAATCATGTCTGAGCCTCTTCGAGCTCATTTTTCTCATTCACCACTGGAACGATCATTATCGCTACTGGACTGAATTTCTGTGAACACTCAAATCACTGAACGCCAGACACAAATCATTGCTGTTCAGATATTAAAAATTGAAGGCATTCATACTCTGGAGAGGAAAGATAGTGCAGGGAAGGGGGGCGGGGTGAGGAAGAAGGAAAGATTTTAGATTTTAGAGAGATCTGAGGACAACTGAGGAACAGAGGGAGGTGGATGGTTGCTAAAGAGAGGCAATTAGGTGATTAATTATTCAGTTTGCCTTTAGATGGATATCCAACCAGAGAAAATGTCAGCAGAAACCTTAGACATATCCTACAATTCATTCAGAGTTAATACAGAAATGAGGGTATTTGATACACAAGCTTAAATTAAACATGAATCATCTGGAATAGATTGAGAATTAAGGGACTGTCTTTAAAGAAAAATAAACGTTCCCAACACGTGTCCCTAAGAGGGTCTGAAGTCTTCTTCTTTGTTCTTTTTTTTTTTTTTAAACCAAAGTATCATCTCATGTATCAACAAACTTATTAAGTGCCTCCTCTGTGTTTCTGTTCACTAGTAGCAGAGCTGTGATGAATTTCTAAACACACATGGTGCTGTTTTTCTTTCTCGAAGCAGTTTGAAGTGGTGATTTTTAATTTGACCCCACAGCATCACCCATCACCCACTGTAAAGCAACAGCTCAGGCCACTTTTAACAGTCTGATGTTTCACAGATTGTGTTTTAGTGAGCTGGCAGGCCTTTCTTGGAGGGTTTTCAATCTCTGTACACAAATAACTTGTACCTGGGCTCCATCAGCCATCCTAAAATGGACAGACATGTTTTCTTAGCACACACCTGACTGTCCACTGTGATGGTGTGTTGCAGCCCACACTTATAACTGTATTTGTTCATTCACTGCAGGTAACATAACGATAATATAGCACTGTAATGTATCATGGTAAATCTGACTATTTATTTGATAGTGTAGAAGTGGGGTTGCATCAGATCAACTGTCTTTCTCCCCAGCAAAAATGCCTTAATGTAAATATATGCACTGTAAATAATTATTAATTTTTTTTGGTTTTTGCTCTTTTGTTATTAGTTCCGTTTTGTAAACAAAAGGGCAATGAGAGGAAAATGCCCTGCATCCAAAAATATTTGAGCCCTATTTTTTTGTTTTCTTGTCAAAGATATTTTGATGCCATTGTTTTATATTGTCCTTCAAACAAGTTATTTTGTAGATCCTTCTTTCTCTTCCGTGGTAAACGTTCCAAAGACAAAAGTTGTTTTTCATCAACTGAGTGAAGCTGATCCTAATAAAGTCAACTGACACTTTTACACATGTGTTTCTGAAGTTTCTGGGAGTTTTGTTGTGTTCATTTTTTCCTCAAAAACCAAAAGGTTTGTATTAAATGGATTATTGGCAAAAGAATGTGCAGGTATTGGAGCATGACATGTCATTAAAACAAAGCCTAAAACATTTAAACGTATGCGTTCAGTTAAAAAGGGATGAAAGAGATTAGATATGGTGTTGGGTATTAGATTTGGATATTGATTCATCTAACACTGAACACATTTACATGTATATATCATTCCATCATTATTCTTAATATGACTGCATCCTGTTTTTGGCAGATGTCATGTAAATTTCATTTGAATATTCTGAAATTGGCCTATTTTCCTTAAAATGGGGTATTTTACAGTTAAAATGTTATTACCAATATTGTAGATTCATTGGATATATTCAAAAATTCTTATTATTAAATTTGCATGTTTTACTCCAGGTTGAAACACATAACCCGTGTGTAAGGTTAGGTAAGGTAAAGACAAAGAGCTTCTCTGGTAAATATAGTTGTTCCAAAGAAAAACCCACATTTCTTGTTGGAAGGAGCAACACACCTTCAGTTAATCATTACAACAGAGGGTATAAACAGGGCTACGGTATGAGCAAATATGAAAGGAAACAAAAAGGAAGTCATGAAAGCTTAAAAAAAAAAATCTATACACAGCTCCATGCAAATGGGAATATTAGTGGAAGATGTACTTTGTTAGCCACATAAACAGCTTGGAATGAACCAGAATATTTTGTGCATCTTAATGTAGTTAATGTGAGAAGATTTCACTTTAGTTGAAGTGTCAATTTAAAGTATGTATGAACGCTGAAAGGAGTTGAAGCGTGAGGAAATTGACCTACAAGTGTCAGTGGAAATGAGTCTTGACTTAAATTAATTCCAGATGCAGGTTAATGTGAGTTGGAGATTGAAGAATGGTGAAGAGTGCGCTGACTTGGAAAATAGCTTGGGTTTTTTTCTTTACGCCTCAATTTAATAATAATGAAGATTGACATTTAAAGACAGATGCAGGGTTAGATAATGTTAGTGTGCGTTCTTTCTTGGTCAGCACAAGGGATTATTAAAACAAATTTTCAGACTGGATAACAGCCAGAAAACTTGAGTTTCATTGCATCTGTGGTAGTTTGACGTACTGATAAAATGTCAAATAAGGAGATCTTTTAGTTTTAGGGTTTGGCTTTTCTTAAAGGTATCTTGTAAACAACATAAACTAGTATTAATTTAAGAAAATAGGACCAAATTCTAAGACATTTTGTGTTTGATTAGTTGTGTGTGAAAACTGTGGTTGAAGGCAAGCAATTAGTCACTTGAAAACAAACACAAGGGTCCTTAAGTCAATACAAAGGTTTGGAAATAAGCTTCAGGGTCTATCATTTGTGTTGTAATGGTTGTGTGGAAGATGAATTCTATGTTTTAATTAAATACACTTAAGTACATGTTGTTAAATTTGGGAGGTTTACCTATTTTTCAGTGAATTTTATTATTGCTGAATGTATATTGTTCTTTATTCTGTTATGACATGGTGTTTGTATTCCATACCATGCATCTGATAATGAGCAAAATTAAATTAAAGAATCCAAATTAATTTGTAGATGAATATAATCAATACAATATTATAATGTTTGCTTGTCTGTGAAAATGTCTGAGTTCATCTCACCTAAAGCACACCGAGTATTTGTCTAAAACCTGACAGACTGATGTTTTAAAGATAAAGTTGGTGGTAATTCTATTTATTTTAACACCGCAGAGTGAAGTAACTTCTAATGACTTTATAACATGCTGCAGGTGTGTTATCTGAGCTTTCTTAAAATCTGTGTCTGGTCCTAAATGAAACAAATGCAACATTACACTACTTTTAAAAGCGTAATATGGTTCTCCGGAGTTTTCTGTGGTAGAACTCACATAGTTAAGAGCTGACTTTAAGCAAAAGGAGATAAGAAGGGATGATTTGGTAAAGGGGTGGAGAGGCAATGGGCTCCCATCCGGGACCTGCAAGTAACCTGCAGCACCCTTGCTGATCAACAAACAATAGTTCTTTGATATCTCAGCAAGAGACAATGGACAAGAAAATAAATTTGACCATCACTCGGGGACCAGAGGGGAATCCCACTGCATTGAAATGGACATTCACACACGCGCACACACGCACACACCATATGTTCTTGGTTTAAGTCATAACTGTGACCCAGGGTCTCTGTTGTAATCTACCTCAGATGTCCGAAAAGAGGGAGGTAGAAGGGAGAGAGTGAAAGAAGTGAAATGCAGAACAATCTAAACAAAAGGATCTCTGGGGGGACCCAATCAACCACTTCCGTCCTCCTACATCTCCTCTCATTCGCCTCCTCCGCTTTTCTTATTTAATTTCATTTTCTCCCTTTCTTTGTCTTTCCATGCACCGTATCCCCCTCTCCTCCCCGGTGGAAAGGATTGTAGGAAGAGTCCAGGGGCGCTGCTCCACAGGTCAGAGTGGATACTGTTCTCATAACCTGCTCTGCTCTTCATCTTTTCCCCTTTCTCTTCATGCACCTCTTTGCTGTTCCGTCTTTACCTCCACCTCCCTATTTTTCTATTGTTTTGCCTTTTTGTGGGAGTGAGGCAACTACAGAAAATGAAAATGGGACAAAAAAAAAAGTTCCCTGTCTCCTTTTCTTCTAATCATTTCCCATCTTACAGAATAATGGAAAGGTACATTCTGTATTTCAGTGTGTGAGTGTTTATAAGTTACATGGGCTTCAATAGAAAGTCAGTGTTACATATTGTGATGAGTGAGTGGGAGCTACTGGTTCATGTTTTGGATCAACTAAATTAATGTCACACATCTGGAAGAATTAAGGCTGCTGCCTGCTTAACCCTCTGCGTTGGTGTGATTCCCAGTTTTCCTTTGTGTCTGTGTGCATGTCTCTCTGCTTTTTTCTATGTATGTGTGTGTGTGTGTGTGTGTGTGTGTGTGTAGGTGTAATGTTTCCAGAGCTCCTCTCTTGGAAAAGACCACCCACTCAGAAGACCAATAGAATGACCACAGGGAAGCCAAATAGACACATACACACTTGCTCACACACTTACACACTCATATGCAACTCCCTCCAAAATCAACCCTTCCCAATATTCTCAGAATAGAACACGTTGTTATCAGAGATTGAATAGATACCACAACAGCTGATATACTATCACATTTGGTAAAAGATAATATCAGAAATGAAGGAGGTTTCTTTCAGAGACGCTACGTTTCCTTTAAAAAATGTTGCCTGTGGTGAATTGCTCAGTAGTTTAACTTGTTAACAGATTGAAATCGATATCTTGTCTTGATGTGTCAGGCTCAACATCGCTGATTCAGAGAGTACAGGACAAGAGGGTGTTGAGAATATGAAATGTTCACCCGTCAGATGGAGTGAACATTTGGAGTGCACCTTGCCTTAACTGAGGTCATTCACTCAGTTCAGCCACAAAAGATGATTATTCTTATTTCTGATTGAACACCACTGGACTAAAACTGCTACTGGATATCTGACCACATGAAGCATGATGATCCCAAGTCTGAAACCAAAATTTCTTGAGCTAATCAGCTAATATCTGAACATATAAAAAAGAAAAACATTTTCTAATCTTGCATTAACCCCCCCCCCAAAAAAAACCCCAAACCATCTACTGATCTAAAATGCATAATACCTGTTAATCCACTAATTCTATTTTCATGGTCAAGATATGACATATTTGGATACTCACAAGCTCTGTAGTCACCATGGAAACACTGTCATCTTTCATTGAAATGCCAGTAAAACCCATGGAGTTTAATAGATATCAGTGGCATAGCTGCCAACACTCCTGTTTGTCCCGGGACTCTCCCATAATTCAGACCCATCTTCCACCCCCTTCCCGTTTTGTAATTTCTCCCGGAATTTATTAGTTCTTGTTAAAGTCGATATTAGATATCGTTATCTCTCAGTCTGAACGTCAAAAACAAAATCTGAAGATTGCCAGAGATCATGTATGGAACGGACATGTAATTTGTTGACTAACAACTCATAGATGCATAGTTGATACTCCATGCGCAGGTTGAAATTTTCACCCAGACGCAAGATTTTTTTTTCCTAGGATGGCGACGGATTCATTTACATTTACCACACCCCGAATGGATTTCATTGGTCGCCTGACATATTGATTTACATTTACCACCCCCAAAATAACTTCATTGGTTGCTCAACTCAATAGACTCACACTGCATCACTGACTGATCATCTACCATCAGATTAGCTAAAGTAATAAAGAGGATTTAGCTACACAGATGATTTTAAAGATGGTGGTACTGCCAGATGAGGAAATAGGCGTGGTCTCAGCTCTACCAATCATCAAACATCTACGTCATGTAGTTCCTGGAGAACTAACAGACTGTCAACAAGTAGGAACTAAAAAGGTTCTAGGAACTACCTAGTTCCTATGCTGTGGCAAAGGGTGAAAAAAAGGTTCCAGGAACTAAAAAGGTTATAGGAACTACAAAAGGTTCCTAGAGTGGGAAAGCGCCTTATGTCTATGGTCATGCAGAGGAGAGCACAAGTTGCTGTGAGGATGAGGACAAAGCTGACCACAGAACTGAAAGCACAACAGCATCAGCAGTCATTAAGTGGAACTTCGCAACATCTAAATGTGATTTAAATGACGTGATCATATAACCTAAATAATTTAAATAGCCCTAAAACTTCACATTCAACATTCATTTAGCAAGCTTGGAAATTAATATATTTTCATTGACTATGTATGTCAGCGAGGTGCCAACCCCCCATCCTGAATTTCAGCCACCTCATCTGGTCACCCTAGCAAGGAATAAGCATGTTACGTGATGGAATTAATAATCACGTCTGTGTTTTTATGTCAGCGACGTAAAGGTGCGTATGGGACCCTACTGCTCGAAGCGTATAGAGCATTTTGGGCGCACCAGTACTGCATGTGAAAACATGTATCTTCATTCATTTTCACTGTCCGGTAATTATTATAATAATGGTACAGGCTGTTATCCTGAATGTAGGAAAATTAGACAATCATGAGCTTAGTGATATCATCTAACATGAAGTAATGAAAAGTTTCCACTGTGACCAGACACTTTGTATGGCACTGCAGAGTATTGTTATCCATTGTCCCAACACCCTGGTTATTGAGCCTATGTCCAACATTAGGATTGTGCAGGTAAAGCACTTCTTAGTCACGTTTACATCCATATGTTTCATAAACGTTAAATGTAATAATGATAATAACTAAAATATTCAGATTAGAAGTGTGTAAAGGGCTGTGACATACTCTTGGTTCAATATATGCTTCGTTGGGGACTTGGTCATCCTAGTGGCCTGAATGTGAATCTTTCATATTGAATCTTTAATTAATGGCTGCAGTAAAATGTGAAATTTCAGTAAACTGTATCAAACCTTCTGTGCACTCATCTTTTGGCCTAAAAGTACATACGTTCTCTCTTGCACTTGGATTCAATTAATTAGTGAGTGACTTAGAGCTATACATTATTCAACATAGTATCAAGTTGTGTGTGTGTCATAGTTGTGTGTTGTGTGTGTTAATTTCCAGGATTTAAAGTAACTTTTCTGTCATTACCTGGCAGAAGTGCAGTATTGTGAAGTATTTCTGTATTTGTTGTCAAGGAGTTTCCACAGTGACTAACTACACAGAAATGACAAGTCCTCCAAAACAAATACCAACACAATAGTTTTATATCAACACAGGTTCCTATAGAGGCCTTTATAGTGCAGCTAATGCAGACAACTGTTACCAGCTGATAGCCCGCGGTCAGATTAGAGTCCAGCACATCACAGTCCTTTACTGGGTGGATTCCACTGCATAGTAAATAGGTTTAAAGGACAAACCCATTAGACTTCACTCTGTATCAGGCAAATATCTTTACACCTGCAAACCACTCAGGGCAACACCCTGAGTGGGCTGAGGCCTACAGAGGATACAACAAAACCCTTTTGCTTTCACACTACACAGTGTGGAAATCAAGAGCTTTTTATAAATTCTTATCATTGTCTGGAAAAACAGAAAAATGTCAGTGGGCTGTATGTGGTCCATATGTGCACCTAATGTATACTTAATCAAAACTATATGCTCACTGTTGACCTTTCTAGTATTGGTCTGTGGTGAACACCTCCCTGACCAAACAGTGAAGTTTTGTCTTGTGTTTTCACATGCTTTATGGTTTTGTAGATTAGAGTTGATGAAGAACATGATTAGTCACAGTACTGTCATGTAACTGGAAGCTTGCAGGTTTAGCTTTACATAACAGTGAGCAATGTGACGGATCATTCCAGCCCAAATCCAGTCTGAAATTAGTCATTTAAACCCATATGAAACACAGTGACTTCAACTTTGAGCTCAGACACCTCTCTTTGTTATCTGGTGGTGTTAAATCAGTTTGAAAAAATCAATTTGCTCTGCTTGAATGTGAATCTCAAGGATTGTTATTGTATTTTAAAAACACACATTCAGACAGCGATAAATTACAAATGTGTTGCTGTTAGGTTTGTGAAATATTACTCACTGATTTTTTTTGGAAGACAAACTGATTTCCCAAGTTTAAAATCCCAGTGCAATAGCACTCTGAGATTATCTGACATTCAGAATTTGATGTATTTCTGTTGAAATATATGCTCAGGACACAGCATTTATCTGGCTTTAATCACCTTTGTGTACAATTGAAACAGCACTGGGGAAACAGACAGTTTAATTGTATGGGAGAGGCAGAGGTCTGGGTTTGAAAAAGTCTGTTTTGATTTTATTATCCAAAGTTTTTGTCTCACACGAAGCCTTCCATAAAGAAGAAAGTAACATTTGTCTTCAGCATACATTCATTTGTCTATAATATATAATGCTATTGCACATAAGAGAAATCATTTTTAATTTGAATTCCAACTGGTCTCCCAGGTTTATTGTGTTTTCAGTACTGAAGAGTCTCATTGTGCTGAGGAGTATTTGATTTGTTGCCAGACATTAACACACACACACACACACACACACACACGCACACACTACAAAAACACACTTCAACAAACCTGATATCATTAAGCATGTCAGGACTGAAATAACTCCAATAAATCCAGTATTGACAAGTTTGACTATATGATATTAAAGAAATATGAAAATGAGTAGATATAGAGCCACTGGTAATATGATATACACCCAGATCTGTTTTACATTTGAATTAAAGGAGCCTTTTACGTGCTTATATTCAATAGTTGAACGTTTTTTGCTTAGATACTGTACATGGGCTCACAGACATGCAGTCTCTTGTAGCTTAAGGATAAGCACATAAGTCTGCTCATGAATAGATGTCACATAATGAAAAGAAGTTCCTATTACTTGTTCTAACCTGTCTGACTAGGCTGCAGAAAAAATATATGTGTGTGTGTGTGTGTGTCCTCAAACACACGTCACACAGGCTGTACAGTTGCGTGGGTGGACAACTGTGCCAGATCTGCTTTATAAAAATAATCGGCATTGCTTTCCCCCCTTCTCATTACCCACTTCCCTCCTCCTTTCTTCCGCTGAGATAAAACATTATCCTATTATACGACGAAGGCCTCTCTCATGCCTCAATCCCCCTGCTGCAGACAAAATATCCCCTCACACCTACACACAGTCACTGAACACATGGCTGAGGCACACACACACATGGAAGGAGGCTCACATCCCCGACATCATAGCCCCCCCCTTTCCCCTCCCTCCTCTTTCTTCTCTGGCAGCTGTGCGTCATTTTAACTATGTTCTATAAAACCTTGTATTCATAACTGCTGGTTCTGATTCTCCCCCTGAGTCCATCTAACATCATAATGGTAATAGTTTAATCTGTATGGTCTTGACCCTGTCCCGTTGTTTAGAAATGACCTGAGTGGGAGAAAAGTGGCTCTCACACACACACACACACACACACACACACACACACACACACACTACAGCTGGGAGCCATTGTGTCAAGAAGAACGTTATCTATCTATCTATCTATCTATCTATCTATCTATCTATCTATCTATCTATCTATCTATCTATCTATCTATCTATCTATCTATCTATCTATCTATCTATCTATCTATCTATCTATCCTGGTATGTCTTACTGTATGCATCTTCTTTTTACCCTCTTCTATTTGACTTTTACTATCTCCTTTTCCCTCCTACATTACTTTGCATGCTGCATGGATGTTTTGTGTGTATGTTTTACTATTCTTTTTATGTGAAACTGAAATGTCATCAAAAGAACACATAAATGTACAAGAAAATAAATTGACTAAATCTGTCAAAGTAGCACATCTTTCTCATTATGTTTCATTACATGTCAAGATGTTTTTGATGATAAGCCGAGATGAGGACGAGGCGATATGCTGAAATGCTAACTATTCCAAAAACGTGTGATCAATGAGAAAGAGTTTCAGCATATTTTAAATTTATTGCAAAATAGAATATTTGTTTTACAATGCAATAAATCCCTATGAAATAAATGACAGATCATTTTCCAAACCACAAACTTTCTTGACTACCGTTCATTTTAATTGTTTTAAGAAATTAAACAAAGCAGTTAAGTAATAACAAAAAAAAAGTGCTTTAACTGTGTGCATAAAATCATATGATTCCATTTAAATTTGTTTTGGAGCTTGAACTAAGTGTTTCAGATGAGTCCAGATCTCTTCCACGTATTCTCTAAGATGTTCTGACAAATGCACCTCTGAGGATTTTAGTGTTTTAGGAGATTAGTCAAAACATTTGAGAGAAAACATTGTATAAATGCAGGGCTGAGTGCTTAAAATCACACATTTCAAGCTCACTTTCTGTTGGAGCATCAGCTAAATCAGAATCTTTTCTACTTATACTGTAAGATATTCTGACAAATGGACCTTTGAGAATGTTGGTGCTGTTTCAGGAGACAAGCCAAAGCAGTTGAGGAAAACCTGGGGTTGTGTGCATACAATTACATTTCATGTCAAAATGAATGGTTGACATTTTCCCTTCTATTCCTCCTGAGGCACATGTGACAATGTGTTGTAACAGGCAACAGATCAGCAGCTGGTTTAAAAAGAAATATGCACCATAGTGAATTTATGGCTGATTGTATTTACGGTGTAATGCAGTGGTTCTCAAACTTTTTACAGTGGAGTACCTCCTAGAATGTACTTTTTAACCCATGTACCCTCAACTCTTGTGTAAGCATTTTGATTTTTTTTAAAAAGTTTTTGTGCCAAAGGTGTCCGTTTATAACATGACTGTCACCAGATGCTATCTCACCTGCGTTTTGAAGAAAACCTGAACCTCACGGTACCCAGATGATTACGTGAGCGGAGTGAAACGTAGCCAGTTGACATGAGTCGGGTTAGTCTGTTTATATTTTCCAAACTAAATTGTGTGCGCAAAATATAAACTGAAAAGTGCCCTCTTTCATTGATAACAAAAATTTATTAAATTAAATTAACCTTTCATCAACCAAATCTAATCATTGAGCCACTCAAATAAACTCATTTTGAAGAATAGAAAATAGAAATATTCTTAAAATTGGACCAAAGATTTGACTAAATGATTGAAAATAAAACTATTGTATGACTGTATTAATTGTGCTTTAGATTACAGCATTAATTCTCATTATTTCTTTTGTATTTTGTACATAATGATCAAATCAAATACCCCCTGGGCTTCTTCCAAGTACCCCTGGGGGTACACATACCCCATTTTGGGAACCTCTGGTGAAATGGGGTGTGTTTTTGGTAAGATGTAACCTAATTTAACTACATTCAAATACAATATTTTGCTAATAATATTGTTAAATTGGAATCCCTTCTTATGCCAGAATCAAATCCACCCACCGATGGCTTATTGTACAGTAGGTAGTCATTTTCTATTTTTTTTTTTTTTTTACCATATTCATGTATCATTTCAGATATAGCTTACTTTATCTAAGTTGTGGCCTTCTGAATAAAAAACAGACCCATTCCTGATCCATTTACCAGAGCAGAGAAAAGATGGTGAGTCATGAGTGAGCAGCCACCAGGAAACATGACATAGAGGTGTTAGATCCCCTCTCTATCTCTCTCTCTCTCTCTCTCACACACACACACACACACACACACACACACACACACACACACACACACACACACACTCTCTCTCTCTCACACACACACCACCTGACTGGAAAAAACGTCTACAGCAGTGTGCTGAGTGATTCTCCACACCTTTGTGTAAAGGACTCATTGATATAGAAGGTTAATTAGTATTGGTTCACCAGCAGCTTAATGCAGCTTTTCATACATGTTCTTTTAATGAACTACTTTATCACAATTCTAAAATGCTAATGATTTTTAAAATGACATGAACAAACGGCAGAGGAATCTGAATTTGTCATCATTTTAAATTATTTTAACACTTGTGTGTAAATAAGTACAATTGTCTACACTGCTACCAATTGGATATACCACACTGATCCAAACTGATTATGTTGATTAGTTCCATCCTTCAAAAAAAATTCACAGTGTGAGACATCACTTACAAAATGGTCCGTTCAATTGTCAAAATCAGTTAGGAACATATGAATATCATTATGCAGAACAGTCGCTTTTGTGTAGTTCTCATCTCGGAGCAGAAATTCCCAAATTATTAGTTCAAACTCCACATCACCTAGTCATGTGGCTGGAACATAAAAGTAATCATTTGGCACATCTATGTAACTTCTTTTGCAATTCTGTCTGTATTTTTTTTTTTTTTGTCAAATCAGTTAAAAGATGTTAAACCGGTTTCTTGTTGAATGTTTATTGCGCTCAAAACATTTAGACGTTAGTTTATTGCTTGAACAAGTCAAAGTGTCAAATTACAAATGAAATCAAAGAATACAAATCAATCACAGTTGTTCATAAATGTTTCCTAAACTGAATGAACATATATGTGAAGAGACTGCAGATTCATGAAGAGGGTCAGCTGCGATATGTGAGAGGATATTTTCCACACTGCATTGCCAGGGACAATATCCACTACAACATGGATGAAAACGTGAGTCCTGACAGACAGGAACAGCAGCACAAGTAAAGACACTGAGCTGTAATTTGCATGTACTTGTGATGGTCAGTCTGCACCTTTAACATCTGCTGTAGTATTGCAGTAGGTGAAGCTGCCCATTAGAGGCAGGGGGGGGCACCTGAGCCCTGGAGGGGTATGGGGGTCCTATGTTAAATTAGGGTAAAGTTGTCATTTTAACTGTTTTGTTTAGTGCAGTACAGTACACAATAATAAAAACCCAATTATATCCAGTGTATAAAACAAAGAAAAATTCCAAGGCACTCTCTTAAAAGTGAAAGATAAAAAGCCTTTATTAAACCGGCTTGGTTAACAAAACCTATAAAATCATATGAAAAACCCCAACGCGTTTCGGCACAAATGGCCTTCATCAGGGAGTATGAAATCCAGTGTATGTTTAATCACACATTTTGAAATTGCTCAGTCAATGTTACCAAAAATCTTGACAGGTTTTTTTAATCCCTCTCTGTAAAGTGTAATATTGACAAACTGACCAAATATTATGACTATTGTGTTTATCATTAAGGACACGTGGCTTTCTCATTCTAATGGTACTGAAAATTTCATTAATATCTCATTCACTTTTGGTAAATTAGATCACTGCAAGAGCGCAGACCTCCACGAAGCAGTGCAAGTCTGCCCAGGTTTGGATCTGGATGTTCGTAAACTAATTTGTAAACTAGTTCACTCACGATTTATTTTTATCAGTCATTAACAATCCTTTAGAGAGTTTAAAGAAATTCTCTGTCCCCTTTTTCAGATATGGCTATTTCAATATTTGACCACATATGACGTCACTCTGTCGTTATGCGACGTCGCACAACGACCACATTTCACATGTTAGATCTAATGTTAAATATGAAGCACAAGATATTGTCAGATTTAACAAAATATGTTAACAACCCCGCTCAAAGCTAAAGGTCATGAATTTTGCAAATATACCATTCGTTTGACGTCATATTATGTCAAAACGTGACAAAAACTATCGGGCCTATCTGATGTCCGAAGGTCAGATGAAGTGAATGTAAAAAAAACCATGTAACACTATCTTGTCTGGATTCTGAGATATCACCACATGTGTTTTAGCTGTTGACCTTCACTGTGACCTCGACCTATAAATTTTGCTAAATATAAATTGAGCTATACATTTTGACATTTAATGGTTTTGACGCATTATCAATCATCTCTGAAAGTTTCTTCAAAATCCATGCATAACTTTTTGAGTTATCTTGCGGACAGACAGACAGACAGACAGACAGACAGACAGACAAACGCAAGGTAAAACAACCTCCTTCGTAGCATTTACAATAATTGACACATTTTGCAGGTAATCTACTATGCTTTGCAGTTTTGAGAAATGTATTTACTGTTGTGCAAACGTTAATGATGATTTGAGAAGTACACAAAAGCAACTGAGAAAAGAATGCAATATGACTCTTTAGTTGCATCCATTAAATTGGGGAATCACCTGCTAACTGAATCTTCTTAATGAGAACTCGTCTCATGATCACATATTCTGCAGATGTACCGGTGAATGTTTTGTTCTCTCTGGTGTATTCCTACAGTATAATTCCAAACATAACATGTTTGATACATGATCAGTGTGATTTGTTTTCTTGAAAAAAACTGATGTATACAATTAGACACACACAATAATTAGATAATCCACCAGAGGAGGGATTTATTAATCAGAATCCATTCCAGTCACACTGCAACATTGTCAGGAGGCAGAACTTCGCCAATTTTGAAACAGAATTACTAATTGACATGTATAAGTAAATATGTAAGCTATATTTGTGTGGTATTTTTTTGGTTCCGAAATAATAATATTTCATTATTGAGACTTGATGTATCAAATATGATTCAAAACTGAAATTCATACATGCTAATTGATATTTGAAAAAAATACATTATTTTTTTATTATTATTTTTTCAGAATAATGGTTCTGTTTCAAAGAAGTAAAATCTTCTGTCAATGACTTAACGGTTCAGGTTTTACAGGGTTGACCTCCCGAGAGCTTTTTAAAATTAAATAATCACCTATATTGGAAACATTATGATGCAACAGTTTTTTTCAGATTATTTTTATGGAATGCCCTTTGCAGTGGGCAGTTTTTATTTATTTATTTATTTTTGGGCATGGCTAGGGAAACTTGTCTACAAATTTGGACAGACCCACAGCTGGGTTTCTCGGAGGTAAAGACAAATATGATCAAGTAAAAGTGTGCAATGTTGAAATCTATGACTGAATGCACTTTGAAACACAACATCATTCAGATAACATTAATTACCCTACTAGAGTAAACACAGCAGCTTTTTGTCATGCACGAGTTGAATGTTTTTGGTGAATCGAAACCTTTTCTGCGAATATATATATATATATATATATATATATAAGTTGCCCTGAGAAATGCAACTTGAAAGAAAGAATGTTAACACTAATTCAAAAGATTAGTCAGGGCAGTTGAGACAAGCTAAAGTGCAAAGGCTACATGCATAAATTCATTTTTCATGTCAAAATGAGTGGTTGACATTTTCCAGGTTTTTCCTCTTGGGCACGTGTCACAGTGTTGCAACAGGGCTGCAGCTGGTTTACAAAGAAATATGCAGTTTGTGGTTAATGATTGTACATCATCAGAATCAGTTCTTATCGTTAAAAATAAATATATAACCACCCAAACAAAGAATTAGATGTTGACAAAGGTGCACAGTATATGAAATGGATGGATGAGTGCATTAAATACACCATGAGATGACACCAACCATTGAGAACCAAACAAGAGCCACATTAAAATACTAATAAAAATCTTCACACTCATGCATAATGACACACAGTTGGGGTGTGTGTGTGTGTGTGTGTGTGTGTGTGTGTGTGAGTGTGTACGTGCAGGTTTACTTGCTTTTCTGAAACTGTGTGGGCTGAAAATGTCATAACCTTACACACACTGGATGGGTGGAGACTCTAGACATTGTGGAGTCAGAGGTTATAAACTTCTCTCATGAAATGCCATTGTGAGCTTTCTTTTATATTTCAGATGAGTAATGTTTAACAATATCAGTCTGAAACATTAAATGTCTTCAAGTGTTTGCATTTGCACAGTGTTGTATTTATAGCATAGAATTTACACTGCAGACACGGGTAATAATGACTAGAAATGCACTTGAACAGGTAAAAGTTCAGATTTGTTTTTGATATAATTAAATGTGTTTTCATTTATTATATTCAACACAAGAAACTGGCATAAAATGCTGAAATTACATTGTCAAATATTTTAAAATAGAGACAAAATACTACTTGTATGTTTCAATCCTGAAATGTTCCATAATTAATCAAAGCATGATGAGAGTGGTGATAATGTATTATCTCTAAAATGGCACATCTATGAGGATATATGGGATATTTTTGTCACTGAGACAAAATGTTGATGGTAGACATGATGATTTCTTTAAAAAGAAAAAAAAAGAGAAATTCTGTTGGTATGCTAACATAAAATAGAAAGCCACGACATGCACGTCTCTCTTAGTGTTGTCAAAAAAATCGATTTTAGATACTAAATCGATATTTACCCTTGGTATCTAATTAGATACTAAGTTGCTGGGAAATCGATTTTTCTTTTTATGGCACGTCGCCGCTTTTTTGTAGAGGGTAACGTTAAGAATTCTAAACAGGCATCAACGCGGTCAGCTCTGGCACAGCCGTAATGCCGCCTTGTAAGTTAAAGTCTCTTTTTTTTCTCCAGCTGCCTCTGACAGCACACGGGATGATGCCAGTGCGACCACAGACCTATACACTATTTCTATAGGTCTGTGATTGCGACCATCCGATGCAACTTTGCTTTTAAAGGCCTCGATATAGTCGAACGTCTATGCGCGCAGGCGGCAGCCAGGCGGTAGCGCATTGTATCAAGTTACCATCACGGAAGCCACCATGAGCATGTCAGCTGATAATTTTTGACGCGCGCGCTGCTAGTCCCACAAGGGGTCCACGGTGGTCACATGATGCAATACGCTGCCGCCCGCGCACATAATGCTCGACCATAAAGAGGCTTGCAGTTAGCACTGCAGAAGGGCTTGAGCAAAAAGATATGCCTTATGCCTTATGGCCTACCTTAACTTGCAAGGCAAGTTAAGGTAGGCCACCTTAACTTGCCAAGAGATAGGCATGCATTTATTCTGCTTATTACCCACTAGGTTTTTTTAGCAGTCCATGGAGGAAATTTTAAAAGGAATCCCTCACATCTCCAGTATCGAAATTAGTATCGAGTATTATCCTTAGTATCGGTATCGAGTTGGAAATTTTAGTATCGTGACAACACTAGTCTCTCTAGTGAATAATTTTCACGTGTGCTGAATGCTCTCAAAATACTGGAACAGATTTAGGAATAAAGTCCACCTACCAGTATAACTCCCATCAAAAGGTTTCTTTCAAATGCAAGGTTTCTAGCACTTATCTTGTTCTGATTCTAGAGAAACACAGAGGTCATCTTAAAATCCCAAGCTGTTCAAAGTTACGTGGAGTATTTACAGAAGGTACATGTTAGTAACATTATAGCATATATGGTACACGATAATACAAGCCTCCAACAGAAATATAGCTCAAATGTGATGCTAAAAATTATATTTAAATAATTACAAAATTAATCCAAAATATTGACTATGTACGTGATTGTTAAGCTTCAAATATTAGATTCTCATTATTTTGTCAATATTATTGATATTTATAAATTGACTTGAAATATCATTACTATCTTTCAGAAAGTAATGATCTTTTGATACATTTCGAGTCATGCATACACTGTTGAAGAGTCATTCATGTATTTCTATGGCAATCTGTCCATGTGTTACCACATTCCCATGACATTATTTTACTTCAAACTTTATTTTCAGTATAGTTGAATGTAATATTTAAAAGGTTTTGTTCTACTCAATATCAATTTCTGATGTTTTAAATATTTGGGTAAAGCCTAAAAATGTATGTCTGTTTCAAGTCCACGTATTACTGAGCAGTAAGTTGATATTTTTCAACCAAAAATGTGATCTTCCCAAATTTTGTTAAAGGTGTCATTCCGCTGAAAACCACTTTTCCACGCTCCTTTTGGAATCTGATGGGTCACCCCGATTTACCAACACATGCTGCCTTTGAAAGTAGTTTGTCACCTCCACTGGCTGCATACTGCATTCACAGAAAACAATAAGAGGAACGAGGGACCCAGAAAAAGCCGGTCCATCTGACGACAGAGGAACTTTAGCGTCACCCACGTGGGGTTAAGCCCATCCCCGGCAGCAAATCTGAAGTAGCATTAGCATCTACAAGAGAAGACAGTGCCACAGTAACTGCTGCGAAAACTGTGGAAAAAATGGCAGATCAAACTGGTTCATGTCCTCTCTGTGGAAATAAAGCCTCATTTTTTCCCCTGCACGTTTTCAGATCAAGCAACAGCACGGAACCTAGCTGCATGCTGCTTGGGTAAAGCTAAATACATACAGATGGGAGGGGGGGGGGGGTCCTTCACACATTCTGAGCCAATCAGAGACACCTTGTGACCTTGTATGAGGAAGTACCGGTAAACTCTGTTGTTTGACCTCAAGTCATTTTTCCACCGTGAAAAAAACAGCTGGAAATAAAGTAATTTGGATGTTTGGTTTTTTTTAAATACAACCAACACACAATGTATTCAATAACAATGGAGAACACAGTAATATTAATGAATTAACCATGGAATGACAGTTTTAAACATAATGTTCAAAGTGCTTATAAATACCTACGCAAATATGTATAAACATACATATAAGTTACTGTTCTTACATGGGAGAGGCCTGGGCTGGACTGGCATCTGAGGGCCCACTGCAGGCATTATGTATTAAAGGGATAGTTCACTATCTTTCATATGAATCTGTATGATTCACCCACTTACCCCTAACAGTGTCCTGTGAGTCGAGTTCTGGTCCAGTTTTGGTCAAAGCGAAAGTAGCCCCGGCAGGTTTCCTTGGGTCACAAAAATAAAACATGTTTATTCTCAAAACAATATGTGTTCGAATGAGTGATTTATTTGCTAACAAAACCATCCTGGAACAAAAACTCACACCTCGGAATTTCTTTGAGCTACTTTCTCTCAATAGCAATAAATGTGCATTGTTACTGCTAACAGCTGCGTGCCTGCACATAGCAGCAGCAAACACTGCAGAACGCCTTGGCATGCCATAGTTGCACTGCACAAGACACAAGCAGAGTAAATAAGATAAGATAAGATAAGATAAGATAAGATAAGATAAGATTTGAAAAAGTGAAGGGCATGATGACATGACTAACACATAGGCTACTAGCAAAGCTTTAGACACATTGGCTTATGCTTGTAACAGCACAATGCTGCTCAATACAGAACAGAATATTTCTAATGCAAGTTCAACAGTAGTATTGGAAACATGTTTGTGGCTGATTTGAGAAAGTGAGGACGTCGTAGTGCTAGTTTTGGGCAATATAGGGACGTAGAAACGTGGATATCTAAAACTGCTACAGAAATTGGCTAGCTAGCCAATAGAAATTGGCTAGCTAGCTAGCTTTTTGAAGGTCAATTCTAACCTGCTGTGTCACGTCTTTCTCAGTTTTCTTCTCCTGCTGCCCGATCCCCTCCACAATCCAATCATCCTCCTCCTCTTCACTTTCCTCCACTTGATAACTCACCGTCGGTACCGGGGCTGTTTGAATAGAGGACAGAACGGCGACGGCCTCGCTCACCGAACCAGAGGGACATGCGGTCGCCTCGTTCACTGAACCAACGGGCTGCTTGTGGAACTTGCAAACATGTCTGTTATTTTTGCACATTTGACAGGGTCTTCTTTTAATGTTTGTTTTTCTTTTTTCTCTTTTTTTCTTTTTTCCATGCTTGTCTTTGACTCATTTCACGCATGCACTCGGATTTTCCACCTGTCGCGAGCTCAGACTGTGGAGAGGGGAGGGGCGGGCCTCCGACAACCAAGAGATTTCATTGGACTAGCCCAATGTCCTTCAGGGAAATCATCCAACGTGTCTTCTTTCTTTCTTTCTTTCTTTCTTTCTTTCTTTCTTTCTTTCTTTCTTTCTTTCTTTCTTTCTTTCTTTCTTTCTTTCTTTCTTTCTTTCTTTCTTTCTTTCTTTCTTTCTTTCTTTTACTTTCAACCGTGGTAATCAATACATTTTTATATTTAATAACAGACCAGACATGGTCTAAAATGCATGAGGGCCCAATGGGAAATGCCCAGTATGCCAGACAGTCAGCCCATCCCTGGCAGAGGCTGTTGAACACCAAATGTACCCACGTGTTGCCACACAATTGAACTCATTAGATTAACACACAAATCTCCCTATATAATTGTTGAACTTAAATGGTATCAAAGAAATTTTAATGTTTTTATCTACCTTCTTTCAGTCCTTATATCTTATCAAGTGATATTAAGCTTGTTGAGTATAAGCCAAGAAGTAGATAATGGATGATTTTCTGAGCTAATTCTAAAATGGTGGAAGATATTTGGCCTAAATGATACAATAACATGGTTGCTTACGAGACGATGCATCTGTTTGTCTGTTTTATTCCATTATTCTGCATCTCTGTTGAGTTCGGCAGCTGCTTCCCTGGCAGGACACCATACTCCATACAGTGCAAAGGCAGCAGGGGATCAAATCAGTTCATCTCACTGGAGAACATAACAATCAAAACAAAACTAATTAGCTGCATTACAGTGTTGGTGCTGCTTCTTGTTCTCTCTGATGTGAGCTCAATGATATGTGATATCTCTCTGTCTGTCTATGTTCAGGCCTCTCCTGTGTTTGTCCACCTCTGGGAGCTGTTGGTGGTCATGTGAACCCTCCTCTGATCTCCTCTTTTCTCTCCCCTCTTTCTCATGTCTCTCCGTCTTTCTTTCTTATTGTGTAACTTCTCCACAGGCCTATTTTCTGTGGAAAATATATGTTTTTACCTTCAGGCGTAGCAGAGCCTGCCTCGTTCTTCTTCACTTGTTCTTTCCCTTCCTTCTCTCTCTCTCTCTCTCTCACACACACACACACACACACACACACACACACTCAAACACAAACACACACACACACACACCAAGGCAGAGATAATATTTTCCTTGAAAGCTTCTTGAACTCTCCAGATGGGATATCGTGCCACTATTTTTTCCCCCTTAAACTGCTTCCTCCTGGAGGTTGCTACTAATGTTTTATGAGGGGACTTTGCAAAGGTCAGTCAGAATATTATCAATATGGAGCAAAAATAATTTCATTATGCAGTCTTATTTGGTTCTCCATCCAATTATAATCCATTTATCCTCAGTTGATGACCAAGAGCCAGGCTAGGATGAAATTAAACAGAGAGCTGTGATCTGCTGCCCTCTCCTGGTTTTATCTTGTATTACATCTCCATTTCATTTCTCGGTATGAAACAAGAATCTACAGAGGAGCATGAGATCCGTTTCAATGTTGATCCTTAGATATGAACTGACCATCACTACCTGTTTTAAGTTGACAGTAACAGTTGCATTGCAGGGTAAGACGTATGACAATATATATATTTTTTCCTTTTCAGACTTTGACCTGTAAAAAGACAGTGCTACTTTTGTGGCAGTTCCCTGATACACTCTTCTCTCTATTTCACATTTTTATATTATCTCCTATATTTAGCATTTTTTCCCCCACTATCATGTATTTTCTTATATTTAATATCAAATATTTGATTTAAATGTTCATGACAATTCTGAATTAATTCAAAACAGAAAAAAAAATTAAGAATATTTTGTTTTTCAGCAAAGATATCATAAACTGAACATAAACCAAGTGTCTCCATCCACTGTCATTGATCTGACTCCATGGATTTTGATGGTGAATGTTGTAGAAGATGACGTGTTTCCATGGTAACTACAGAGCCTCTGAACATTCAAATGAATCAATCTGAAGACCATGAAAAGATGAATAACTGTATATTACACCAATTAGCTATATGGATTGATAGGATTAGCTGATCAACAGTTATTAAACTGGTCATGGTCATGAGTCGATGTTTGCATCTTTATGGGTTAAATTCTGATTTAATTATACATCATTCCAGAAAAAGTGCAATTCTCAGTCTGTACACAACTGGAATATGCATGAACTATGTAAATAGCATTAAAATATCTGAACATTAGATTAGATTATTAGAAACTATATGGATTCATCTGGGCAGAGAAATCAATAAAAGACAAACTAAGTGAAAAAACTCAGGGGATGTGGAGAATAAAGCTTAGTGTAACACACTACAAGGTTATTTATGAAAATCTCCAGACTGTTGCCCTGTGGGAGTTGATGAACTAAATCCAAATTCAGGTTACATACACTTAATACTGATTTTTACCTGTAGAATCCACTTTGCTCCAATTGCAACAAAAGATTTACTTATTTTACACACATTTTCTGTTGTATTTGTTGTATCTTAATAATAACACTGAGGAAAGAAATAGCATTGATTAATCTCTTAGAACAGTGCTAAATAAATGGTATTTTCTTCCATTCAAAAGAGATTATATTTCTTATGTAAAATGCTATAAGTTGCTAGTTATTTTTGTCTTTGGGATTTTTCAGACATATCTAGTAGCAGTTTCTTTTCCAAAGTTCTACATTAATTCCCCTGTGAGACATTAAATATTATATTGACTGTGCTTTCAGTGGCTTGGCAGTTTTTTCCAATTTCTTCTTTGCTTTGCATTTAAAATAGATGATACGTATGACCTGAGACAAATGTGTGCCTGAATCCAAACCAGGACCAATCATCTAAATCACTACACTTTGCTCTTTTCTTTTACACTGTGTCTTAAGCTGATTTATGGTTTTATGATCTAATCTGTAAGTAATCAAGTAAGTAACTGTTATTTATAGAGCACTTATCACAGACAGAGTCACAAAGTGCTTTACAGTGTGAAATATAATTATAAAATACAGTTTAAAATATAATTAAAATACAATAAAAGTTAAATGGCCAGACTTGGCAGAACAAAGTCTCAAACTGTGACTAGTTGGTTGAATTTTGTGGTGGTTATTGCTCATATCTTGAAAGGACAGTATTTTTTTTCTCCTTTGCTCTCTTTTTTTTTTTTTTTTTTAAATATGTACGGGTGGTTTGTAGTCCTCACTTCTTCCTTATATCTGTCAAATATGATTTTCACTTGTTACCCCCCCCCCCCCTGAAATTCTGTGACATTTTCAGCAAATTGTGTTGAATGTAGGTCAAAGGTCAAGGTCACAGTCACCAGACATGTGTAATAATAAGAGATAGGGCATATCAGGTCAAATGTGTGCGGGGGGGGGGGGGGGGGGGGGGGGGTGCCTGGCACCACTTGTTTTAGAAATTAAATCATGTCAGGGTGTCTGAACCTCCTTTGTAACGGAGACACTGATGGATAGTTTTAAATACAGTGTAAATACATACAAATACAGTCTTGTTACCCCACCCCCCGAAATCAGATAGTTTTGTCTCACATAGGTTTTCTTTTTTTGAAATAGAATAATGGTCTCAGTTGTTGCAGAGCTTGTATCCTATTTCTTATTTTCCACAGATTTCTGTGATTCTATTTGATCAATATTTCGTTCCATTGTATTATGACTCATGTTGTAATAAAACCTTATTCTATTCTATCAGTAACATGGTCGATACTATCGGTCTGGCAGCTGGCGTGACATTTTAGGTTGTATGAGTAAATTGATGTATGAAACAATAACTTACTGGACAGGGAAATTGTACCAAAGCAGGAACATTTATTCGATACTGTATGTGCAAAATGGTGGCGAATCTACAGAGCTGCAATGTAACTGAGAGGTGAGACGGATCCTAGTGAGCGTTAGCAGGTGAAAAGCTGACAAGATGTACTGTACATATGATTTCTCCATTCTTTTTTTTTTTTTTTTTTTTTTTTTTTAAACAAATGTAGCCCTGACTTCTTTTATCTGGCAAGGCAAAAATAAAAATACTCACAGTAAAGTATAGGCTGTACACACACACTTCACAACAACATCAGTCCTTGGCAGGAAGAGTAGGAGCTGGGGGAAGTGTACAAGTGGCAGAGGGAGCCTCACACAGCAGAGTCAGTACTTTATAATACACTTCAGTGGGCAAACAAAAAAGAAAAAATAGCATGGGGAGCAGTCCTGTCATAGCTTGTGAACAAGACCAGCGTAGTAGTTTGGTCTTGGGACTGATGCAAGGTTTGGTTTGTTGATGCCCTGGACAAAATCTCAGCGCAGTCACAGGCTTAGAAAACATCAGATAGCTTTGTTTTTCACCATGCCATGAGAAAACTGCTCCAATTTAACCAAAAGACAACCATTACAGTACAAAATGACAACAAAACAACACAGATAATGACTTGTCTGACATTTATAGTGGTTAATTTGTTGAGTTATGAGCAAATTGTGATGGCAGCTGAACACAATTTTCAGTTTCGCACATTACTTTGCAGCCCCCCCAAAAAACATTGAAAGAATAAAAAAAAAGGAAGAATTTATACTTGGAAAGGCTTAAAAGAAATGTTTGTGATCACTAACCAAATGAATAAACATCCTATAATCCTAAATGGTGAACATAGGACTGCATTTACAGTGTGTGCAGTTCACACAGATGAACATGGCTTCTATTTTATTCATGTAATGAGTGGCAGATTGCATATTTTACTGGATATAGATTGGGAAATTATGAGAAAGTTTTTACATTTGTACTTTTAAGTAAGTTTTCGAGTACAAAAAAAAAAATGTTGACCACGTTGTTTGATGTTTTGTTGATTTGGTGTGCTCGAAATAAAAATAGAATTGAAAAAAAAAAGTTAAGTGTATATTGAAGTGACAATGAGAAATACCACTTGCTTTCAGATGTTTGTAAAAAAAAAATAGGTGTCTTAAACAATTTGTTAAATCTATGTCTCAGCACCAAATGCATCTTTACTGCATCTGAAGCTAATACAGAAAAATATGCCAGATACATTTACCCAATATCTGTTCATCTTAAAAAAAAAAAGCTGCATTTGACTTTGAATTTGTGCCTCTATGTGGTATTTAATCACTACTATAATGACATTTAATGCTGTACTTGTGTTTGACAGAGTGATGGTTTTAATGAAGACACATATACAGAACAAACGACTCAAACAGTTTAGAAAGTTTGGTCCTGCAAACACTTATTTTACAGTGTTCACATTATATACACACACACACACACATACACACGTCTGCCTATAGCACTGTTAGTTAACATCACACAACATTGGTACAAACCACAGTCATATGGAGAGAAGGAATTGCTTGGAAACGTTCATATTTCCACCATTTGATTAGAATCAACTTCAGGTTCTGGTCTTTTCAATTACATTTATATTTGACCCTAGTGCAAACTTTGGCTGTTAAGCTCCCAATAAAGACAACAACAAACCTAGATCTACTATTACTTATACAGATAGCACCTGATAAGGCTATGGTCCAGTAATGTATATTATTTGAATAAGCGACTACTGTCTACAGCTGTTATGATGCCCTGAGGTCAGCCCAGTTCACTCTTTATTACATCCAAAATTACATCACATAGATTCCTGACAACATCTCACTTAGAGAATACAGAGACATACTGTGCATGAATGATACATACATGGATATTATCACGTACACCAACATATATGATATGACAAAACACCTGACAGTGACTCATTCTACAGCATCTTTGTGAAGGTTTTATTATGATACTAAGGATTTAGGGATTAAAAACAAATATTTCTTCCTTGGTTTCCCATCTAACCTTATTTGATTTTAAGTATAATTAATGGAAAGTCATCACTTTTTCCACTAAACTCTGATATACA
This sequence comes from Siphamia tubifer, assembly GCA_020466265.1. Lineage (NCBI taxonomy): Eukaryota > Metazoa > Chordata > Actinopteri > Kurtiformes > Apogonidae > Siphamia > Siphamia tubifer. Next base: position 31,312,079 of record CM035797.1, read on the forward strand.
GTTTTGAAAAAAAAAAAAAAGTATCAGACCATCCCTTGTTTCTTCAATTTCTTGTTCATTTTAATGCCTGGTATAACTAAAGGTACGTTTGTTTTGATAGATATAATGATAACAAAAATAGCTCAAAAGAGTTTAATTTCAGAGTTGATTTCTATCCATTTTCCATATTTTCTTGATAACTAAAATTGCTTCAGTTCTTCCATGTCTGTTTTAGTCACGTGGTACACACAGGAGTTAGTACTTAATTGCATAATCATTATTTTTTGATGACTTTTGATGGTATATTTTTCTCTCAGAACTATACATAGTTGATCCACTGATTCAGAAACTTACAACAAGCTAATGTTCAACTGCTCTGTGTTTTAATACCAGTATAATATTTGAATTGTAAAGCACATACAAGCAAATATTATCTAGATTCAGAAAAGTCGTGGGTCCATTCCTGTGAAAATGTGAAATATTACTTGAGGGTGAGTCATTACAGCAAAGGGTATAAGGCTGCATAAAATATTTTTTGGTTGTAAAAGTCCTTTGTGTTAGTCTGATTTATTTCTCTGCTGCATTATTCACACTGTGCAGAATGGAATCCTACCATTTTACTTCTTTTTTTTATTACTTATTCTTTAAATCAAATGTGTGTTTTTTCATTTAAAGGTGAAAGTATGTGCAGCTAGTACCGAGTTTGGGGAAAAAAGAAGAAAAGGCACTCTAGAAATGTATGATTCATGGCTGATCAGTGCAGTAGACTGAAGAGAAAAACTATCTTAGAAGATCCAACTGAAAATGTGACTGTTTTTGATCTATAATGGAAAAAAGATGCTTGATAATTGATTAAAAAAATGTCACAAAGTTCTCAGTCTGCAACTGGGGTGATAACATTACCATAAAGACTGAAAAACTTCCAATTACTTAAAATACTCCTCCCTCTTTCAGCCTTTCACATATAATTTGTTGCCAACCGTGGCCCTGCAGATTCCCCGGTCCATAATTTCAACTCCTCTGTGGTTTGAGCTGAAGCTATGAGCATTACAAAAGCCTCTGCGGAGGTCACACACATGCAATCAGAAATGTGTGAGTGTTCCACCTGCTCCAGCCCATCACGGATTAAAATTCACAAATGCAGCCATCGCCGGGGTCCATATTATGTATGCTTGACATACTCTTTGAAGGACAAATTCACAGTAGAATACCTCTAACATGGTTGTTTACATGTCATCGATTTGTGGTACAGTTGAGGGGTTATTTGGCTTTGAGCTGCTGGAATTTTATTATATATATATTACATTTTGGGTATATTCACTTTTCATCAATCAGCTCAGTCTATTTCCACTTCACTTGCTGATGATTGCGTCCACACTCCTGACTCAAACTGCAACATACCTTGTGGCGTTCATGTATTAAGCTTTACTAGGGTTAGCTAGGATGGAAAAATCTGTTTATCTGCTTGTTATGTGACGGATATCTCCCTGCACTTCTACTGAATTGTGAAATGAAATGGAAGTCACCAATTTAATTCATTCCAGTGCTTTACTTTAACATATTTCAATAATTAATGCATTTAACATTGATATGGAAACATGTAATCCACATATATTCTACTTAACTGCATTGTGTATTATTACCTCCGCCAAGGTGGTGTTAAATTTGGGTCAGTTTGTTTGTCTGTCAGCAGGATCAGGCAAAAAGTTCTGAACAGATTTTGATGAAACTTTCAGGAATGATAGATAATGGGTCAAAGAAGAACCCATTATATTTTGAGCAATGAAGGTCAAAGGTCAAGGTCACACTAAAGGTCAACAGCTAAAACACATAAGTGTAATAGCTCAGAATTCAGACAAGATAGAATCTCACAGGTTTTTTTTCATTCACATCGTCTCACCTTCAAACATCAGATGGGTCAACACCTATGGCTCAATCATGTCAGATTTTGACGTCGTATGAGAATACCTTAGCGGAGGTCTGTCATCTCTGACTGCTTTGTTATAACTGTTTTAAAATAAGTGGATACATTTATGTATTCAACACTTAAGGATTTCTTCTGTAATTGGAAATCAGAAACATTTTTGTTTATGGCATATTTGCAAAATTTGTTTATATTTTCAACACTCAAAAAATGCAAGAATCAATTCACACAGTTG